>CM056502.1:38424425-38740580 GCA_029783415.1 Anisodus acutangulus | reverse complement strand
TGTGCTTTTTATCTCGTCCTCATCTGGCATAGCAGTTAGGAAAGCATTGTCATCCTCGGATACCACCGGAGGCTTTGATAAAACCAGGAGTTTGGGCTTTCCTGGGGCTGGAGGTGTACAACTTATCAAAGAATTGGAATATGTACTAATAAATCGGGTATTGGAAGTTAGCACTACTGAATTTTTCCAATATGGTATATTATTATTGATCTTTATAAAAATACTGGTATATTATTAATGATGACAGATTACATAAATTCCGTAGGAGTAATGACAAGAAAATCATATACATAAAATAAAAGTACAAGAAGAACGATTGTTGAAATAATTCATAGTAATAAAGATTAACCTTCTTTTCTTAAACAACCAAGTTGGAAATGATAAACTTCTTAATTGTAGAAAATATACTCCTAACTAAATCCTCAACTTTGATTTCTCAAACGTCATTGTGGATTTAAGGACAACATACTGAAGCAAATCATTGTGATAAGATTTTATATCTAATCTTATTAATCTACTTTAATTAAAGTGAAGCACAAAAGGTATCACATGGTGCTTAACATATAGCCGCACGCTTTTAGGCATTCTCGAGGTGATTAACATCTTTTGAAAAATGTTGGGCCTTTTGAGGAAAGATAAATTTATAAACACTTTAAGAATGTGTAGAAGCATGTGGCCACGCGTTATTAGGGTTGAGTTAGGTTGGGCCTCATGGCAAGCCTCAAAACATAAAAGTGTACATATAAATACATACATAGATATAGTACAGGTCATTTACCTAGCTTGCGGGTTTTATCAGCAAGTACACCAACGTAGCGGGTCACGCGGTCTAGTTTCGCGTTGGAATATTCCTGCAGGTCGTTGGCTTCTTGTCTCAGCTCTGAGTAATCTTCCTTGACAAGCTGCCACGAAAAGAAAAAAAAAACAAGTGTTCTCGGTAAGAAATTACTTAATTGCTTTTTCTCTGAACAGGTCACATTATCTAGGAACAAGATCTTTTAGATTTCCAGAAGAAGGTGCCCCAAATTACCCTAAGGGGCAAAATAACATTAGTTCCTTCAAAAAATTAGCAGCAATTTGTTTAAAACATTCTGCTTAATATAGTACAGGTAATCATGGAGTTGCAAGCTAATGCGTTGCACCAAAACAACTTTCTAAAAGGTTTGATTAACTCTAAGATAGGATGTCCTTCAGTAAACTGGAAAAACACGCCAAATACATCACTATATTTGCATGAATAAACTGCAATCAGTCTCTCTAATGTTTCTTCCTCTTCATTTCTCTTACTTCACTGCATTACATGGTCCAGTCAAGTCAGCCATGTCCAATATAGGAATAATATTGGCATTGCATGGGGAGTGTTTGCCGGTCAAGACTTCGCACGCCCAAAAGATGAAAGTTGCGGAGATGAGGATGCTAAGATGGATGTGTGGGCATACAAGGAGGGATAGAATAAAAAATGATGATATCCGGGACAGAGTGGGAGTGGCCTCGGTGGAAGATAAGATGCGGGAAGCGAGGTTGAGATGGTTCGGGCACATGCAGAGGAGCAGAGGAGAGACACAAATGCCCCGGTGCAGAGGTGTGAGAGGTTAGTTATGAACAGGTACATGAGGGGTAGAGGTAGGCCGAAGAAGTATTGGGGAGAGGTGATTAGACGGGATATGGTGCAGGTGCAACTCACTGAGGACATGACCTTAGATAAGGGGTTATGTAGGACACGGATTAGAGTAGAAGGGTATTAGGTAGTCCTACCTACGCTTACAAACGGGTAGTTGTAGTGTTATTATTGTAGGCTCGATTAGCCTATCATACTAGTAGGCACAGTATTACTTTATAGTCCACTGTCGTTTGATTTATGTTGCTATGTATATTTTGTTTGTCTTATTTACCTGCATTAGTTATTGCTTCTTTTTCAGAAGTCCTATCATGGTTTAGTCGCTTCGTTTGTCCTACTTTGCTTGTGCTTGTACTTTGTTTTGAGCGGATGGTCTCTCGGAAACAGCCGCTCTACCTACCAAGGTAGAAGTAAGGTCTGCGTACACTCTATCCTCTCCAGACCCCACGTTGTGGGATTTCACTGGGTATGTTGTTGTTTTTGTTGCATTCCAACAATAAAGGCCAGCCCGGTGCACTAAGCTCCCGGCTCCCGCTATGCGCGGGGTCCGGGGAAGGGCCGGACCACAAGGGTCTATTGTATGCAGTCTTACCTCATATTTCTGCAAGAAGACATTGCATTCCAACAATAAGGGAAAAAAATATAGAACGGAGATATACAGTAACACATCAATTACATTATGGTTTTAGAGTTGGAGTATCCATAACGGTCTTGAACCATAATACCACCTTTACCTTAAGGGTTTTGGTGATACTTGGATCTTTTGACATGCTATGGATTTGACATTCAGAAAGCTTGTTCTTACCCTTGTAAAATCCATATTTAATCGATGTCAAAAGTTGATAAAGACTCGGTTAAAGCGCGCTTAAGTTCTAAAGCAAGGTGAAGCCAGGTTGTGCGCTTCGCGTTACTTAATTGGCGCTTTAGTGTAGGCGGCAACGTTTAAGGCGTGTGCGCCTTCACCAATGGGTTTTGTTTTTAAAGGCACAACAACATATATTTAGCTTAATTATAGTATTTTCAATGCAAATAATTATTGTTTGCGTTTACAGTTACAGTTTTTGCATTACAATTCTATTTTCCTTCCGTTGTTGCCGCATTTCTCGCTAAACCCCACACTTTAATTGTCGGGTTGGCGCTTAAATCTCAAATGGACTTGGCACTCTTTTGCTCTTTTCGCTTTTGACTACTCTCCACATCTAAACCATAAATGGATTCCATGTGTTGAAGGGTGTTGACTATATATATCCAGAAAGGGGCTTATTGTACTAGTCTTGGGCTACACCGATTTGAATTGGACGATCAGATATTTCCAGCTTTAAGTGTCTGTTCATAACCTTTTAGATTAATCTTTTTTATAAGGTTTAAAACAGACAATCAGGTGTTCATTTATATTCCAGTGCGCCCTTTCTTGAGATGCATTAAATGATCTATTTTGGCTTGACTGTGTGCACAACTGTTTAAACACTGATACTGCTAATTCAAAGGTTAGATAGCAATAAGCGTATCTAAAGAAGACAAATCACAGTGCATGCAATTTCCTATTAGACTTTTCTCTCCTATGTATGGGTATCTTCAAAGTTCAGTCAGGCGGGTCTTGATTGTTTTGGGTAATCCTACCATATCCCTCTCTTGGCAGATTAGTATGGAAAAACTTAGTCATACCTACTAGATACTTCCACATACCCATACTGGATACTATAAAGAAATAGTAATAGAATCTTTCACCCTATAATTGGAAAGAGATTTTAGGCTACTGAATCAGTTGAGAACCTATATGCTTAACTTTTCCACCTCTCAAGAATATGAATGTGCACTAATATCAATCACTTGTAATACCACTGAATATAAACATTGGTATATAGCCTATATCTCTAGTAATTAATGTCTAGGTAATAACTAGTGGAGATCTTTGTGTTCCACGTGCCAAAGTTAATATTTTTAATGGTGTATCCGAGAGACGAATTCACTAGAACCTGCTAGTTTTTTGTTTTTTTTTGAAATTGGTAACGAGTCACTAGAACCTGCTAGTTATTACTAGAGAGTAAATACTAGAATATGTAAAGATCTCTCTCTTTCTCTCTCAAACATGACCAAATATACATAGAATGGTAGCCAACCAACCATTTTCGACAGATCCAAAAAAGTTCATTATAATTACAAAATGGAACATTCACTCCATAATAAGTCAAAAGATTAACTTTTGTAAAAATTCAAGAACTTGATATTCAAAATTTCCACTCCCTCTCGACCTTCTTTAGAAAAAAACAAAATTGACGGGGTTTGGAGCATACATTGTAGAAGAAATTTCAATGATAGGGAAGTAGACAGGGGCGGGCTGCTGAACTTTTCAACCTTCTGAATACAAATCAGCAGCTATTTTTTCAGTAAGTTCTTGCTACAAAGATCTAGCAAAGGTGGACAATCCTGAAAATCCTTGGCCATGGAGACAAATTTGGCGGTCCAGGAGATTTTTGAAGACAGACTAATTCCCTTCACAGAATAAAGACCAATTATATATTTTTATTTTGCTTTTGGTGTAGAATGGAACATGTAAATGAGGCTGAAATAGTTTAACAGGTGCTAGAGTCTTTACAGGATTAGCTAGGATACTTTTGTTTCAATGCTCCTCTGCTAATATTGTGCAGTGGCCACAGCACAATCTTCGTGCTGGTTTATTAATAAGATTATCTTATTTTCTTTTAAAAAATCCATCTCTCTATATATTTGTACACTAGCATCAATCACTCACTCCTACTACAGTACTACCACCTCTACCACTAGTGAACATCTCTTAGTTCCACATGCCAAAGTTGTAATTCTTAAAGTTTTATCCAATCACAGAACTAGCTTAGACAACTCGTTATCAGTATTAACGAGCAAATTTTAGAACTTATAGACATCTTTGTCTCGAGCTAACCACATAGAATTTAGAAACAAGCTCCATTAGCAACTAATAGGGGCCAAAAAGAATTCAATATCTTCCAAATGGAATTTTTCACCCAGTAGTGGAAAGAAATTTCAACTTATTAAATAAAATTTAGAATCTTGATTACGAAACTTTCCATCTCTAAATAATATAACTGTACACTAGCTCTAAAATAGACATAATCTAGTAGCAAGCTAACCATTCCCAACAACAAGGACCAAAAAGAATAATCCCCTATAATTCGAAAATTGAATTTTTCACCCGAAACAAATTAAGAACTTAATAATTAACATTTCCATCTCTCAATAACACTACTGAACACTAGCATCAATTACTCTCACTGCTATAAATGAACATAATCAGTAATCCTCTACCACTAGTTTCCAAAAAAACATTGAACTCGAATAAATACGAAAAAGGAGATATCTTTCCAATTGCATTGTATTTTATATCACTTCAATTATACAAAATCATACTAATATCTGCAGATAAACTACTAAAGCACGCAAATTGACATGAAAAATGACCTTTTAGTTTATCCTTCAATTTCAAGAGTTTAATAATTAACATTTTCATCTCTCAATAACATTGTTCTACACTAGTATCAATCACTCTCACAACTATAAATGAACATAGCCATTAATCCTCTACCACTAATTTCCAGAAAAACTTTGAAATCGAGTAAATACAGAAAGCAGATATCTTCCAATTGTATTATATATAACACTTCAGTTATATAGAAACACACCAATTGTTTAGATAAAGTATTAAAGGGTGCGTATTGACATGAAAAAATAAGAACCTTTAGATTATCCTTCAATTTTCAAGAGCTTAATAATTAACAATTCTATCTCTCAATAACACTACTGAGTGAACGCTAGTATCAATCACTCTCACAGCTATAAATGAACGTAGCCATTAATCCTCTAACACTAGTTGCCAGAAAAACACTGCGCTCGAGCAAATACAAAAAGGAGATATCTTTCTAATTACATTATATTTCAGGACACTTCCATTCTGTTCAATTATACAAAAAGCCACTAATACATTTGGATAAAGTACTGCAGGATGCGAATTGACATAAAAAAAAATAGGTACTTTTAGTTTATCCGTCAATTCAAGAGCCTAATAATTAACATTTCCATCTCTCAATAACACTACTGAACACTAGTACTCCCACAGCTATAAATGAAACTACTAGTTTCCTAAAAAAATCCAACTCGTGTAAATACAAAACGGAGATATCTTTCCAATTGCATTATATTTTAAAACACTTCAATTCTGTTCAATTATACAAAAACACACAGAACGGGCAGCCCGGTACACTAAAACACACTACTATCTTTAAATAAAGTACTAAAGCACGCAAATTGACATGAAAAAATAAGGACCTTTAGTTTATCCTTCAATTTCAAGAGCTTAGAGTTGATAGCGTGTTTAGATAACTCAGAATGAAGCGGCGCACCGGCGACGGCGGCAGAGATCGAGTACCGGCGAGACAACGGCGGCGGCGGTGTCTGATAATCTTCGTGCTCCGTCGTCGTCGACTTTCGAGGTTGAAACCCTGGCACATCCCAACTCCACCTATTCTTATTGTTGTTGCTCTTCTGCTCCGTCATTTTGATAAGGTTTTCAATACAATCAAACTTATATGTAAGTCTATATATGTATGATTTAATGGAGCAGAAGAGACATTGATTTAGTCCTTTGATAATTTTGGTCTGGTTTGGCCGTGATAGCAAAATAAAAATCTCCTAATACAATTTCGGATAAAATAATACGGTATAATATTTGATTGATCACATAAAACAAATACTCCCAATAACTTGACACGAAATTTAAAAAATAAAAAAAAAATTTAAATTTTTTAAATCTAAAATAAGTCAAAGATATTTATATGGCTATAGATCATCTAATTAGATATATAAAGTAAATTTTAAAATTAAATTATTATTAAATAAGAAAATGTCAAATATATCGTATAAATTGAGACTTAAGAAGTAATTTCTAATTGTATAAAGAATACCCTGTATAAGTAACATTAAGCTTAATATCAACATAACTTATTTTAATATTAAAAGATCTTACCTAATCGTAAGTACTTTGTATCTTTATGAAAAAACCATTCATAAGATAATAGAGGAGTAGTCGTTACACCATTTGTGCAAATAGCTACTTTTATGACAACAAATTTAGTTATCTTAGGACATTTATTATTACGATCACCATTTATTGAGTTTCCGTTCAAAGCTTATATTTTTTCTTCTTCCGGTCTTTTAGCACCGAATAGGTTGCTGATTAATGTTGAAGTAACATTTTTTAGAAGATCTATGAAAATTCCAAAAGCGAACGGGTTGTCAGGCTAGGACGTCCGGTTAAATATTTTGCTTCTGGCGTTAGAATCGAGACCCCAAGGGTGAGTATAAATAATTGTGGCAAGGGTTGCTTTCGTGATCAAAAGATAAGGAAACACCTTTCTCTTAAAGTTATGAGGTCATTTTACCGAGTTTCTACCATGTGATTTTCTTAAACGCTTTAATATACTTAATTTTTTTAAAATAGTAAGCAATCTAATACTAGTTTTTACATTATTATCCTCACATGATTTAGGATTTGTTTAGTCTAGCTGCTAAAAACTGTTTATTTTGAAAAGTATTTTTTTAAAAGTATTTTCGATGAGAAGCAGTCTATGTTTATTTAATTTATTTAAAATGTACTTTTGATAAAAATATTTTTTTAAATATGTTGTTGTTGTTGTATATTATGTTTGGAGATTCTTTGGAGTGAGTTGACAAAATATATAGTTTGTCACAGTATATGTATGTCTGGCGATCCTCTTTTCTTTTTCTTAATAGTATTATTTAGGCATCACGTAGATTTTTACTTTTCTAAGTGTGTATTAATATGTGTTGCTTTATTTATTTTGTATCTTGATATTTTTGTTGTCTTATTTGTTTTGCAATCCTGCATCGTTTTGACTTGAGGGTCTATTAGAAATAATTTATCTACCTTACAAAGACATATGTAAGGTCTGCGTACATCCTACCCTCCCAGACCTCACTTTGTCTGATTACACTAAGTATGTTGTTGTTGTTGTTTGGCTAATCTTCTTTAAAAAGCGTTTTTGAGTGTCAAATTACGAAGAGGGACAAGTATCAATAAACGTTTACTATTAAGATTAATTTAAATTAAAAAATTATTTTAAATATTTATGTCAAAGACTTTAAATAAGTTTTTACGGTTATCTAATTAAAAAAGCCAAAATAAAATTTTAAATAATTCCACAAATTAAAATTCAGCACAAAAATATAACATAAAATAAAATAAAGGATTATTAATTAGAAATTAATGGATTAGTGAGGGATATACTTGGTAAATATGTATTTGTGGTGGAGATATTTTTGTCATGCTTCTGCTTCGGCTTTTTTCAAGAAGCTGAAATTTTCTACTTCTGCTTAAAAGTAATTTTACTAATTGATCAAACATCTTAAATAACTAAAAAAAAGTGTTTTTCTTAAAAAAAACACTTTTGACCTAAAAATCGCTTGACCAAACATGCTCTAATTTTTTAAGAAAATTAATTTTGAACTAGCTGAAATTACATAGTATTAAAAATCAAAAGAAATCGGTTAGTTTAAGATGGATCCCGATCAGATAAGAATGATTTGTTTTCTGAAACCGTCAAACTATATAATGGTAAAAAGAAAAAGAGAAAGCAAAATTTGTTGATTCAAGTTATATTATATTGAAATATTTGAAAAGAAAAGAAATGCAAAGAAACAGGGTGAACATTTAAAAACATTGAAAACATGAAGGACTAAATAAAAAGCATTGCAGAACCTCAAGGGACCTAAAGATAAAATTTACAAAGTTGAAAGAGCTTACTAGTGACATAAAAAAGGGCCACCCAAAGGCTTTGGTATTCACAAGAAAATATGCGTCTCTCATGTAATAGGGACTCGCTCTCAGCAATGATGTTTGTCTTTTATCTTTATTTTATTTTTATTAAATTAATTGATAAACACCGATAATGATTTACACCAATAATTCATTGTAACGTTCCATAGTTACAGTTCTATTTCTTAGTATCGTATTAGTTTTGTTATAATAACTTTCCTATTATTGAAAGTCATTTTCATTTATTAGTGTAAAATGTTATACACCGAAGATATATATAACTTATAGAATTAGCATGTTTGTCTAATTTTTTGAGAAATCAAAATTATTATTTTCTCTAAAGTTTATTAAGAAGTAAGGTACTTGGTCATTTTAAACAGTAGCAGGAATTATTTTTCAGAAGTTAAAAAAATAATTTTTTTCTTAAGCATTTTTAAAATTTAGATCACTTCTCCAATATTAACAAATATATTTTCATATTAATTAGTCGAATACAAAGTATTACTCTCCAGATATCCTTATAAATAATTTTCAGAATCTAATCCTCCAAATAAACAGATTTTGAAAATCTGATTAAAATATATTTATTCAATTCTATTTATTTTGCCTATATAGTTTTGGGACACTTTGGAGGGAGAATATTTAATGCACCATATTTTTTTTGTTTTTTTTTTAAGATAAGGCGGAGGGAATACGTGAGTGTGTGCCATGTTTAACTGGACTTATTTTGCTGAGCTGGACAACGTGCATTTGCTTTCTGCGAGCCCTTATTATTTATGATGGTTTGAAGTTTGGCCCAATGATAACCGAATTGGGGCATCATTTAAGCTATAAACGTAAAATTCATGCATGTAATCTAAAGTTCTATATGATTGAAATTCAAGCAATTTTATCTGAAACTTGAGTAAAAATAATTAAACTTTAGTCAGATGTAAACTTCACATATTGCATGCATGAAGTTACTCTAAAATGGTTAGACGTACAAAAAGTATGAGGTATAAGTTAAATAATGGTATTCAAATACGGTACTTCATAAAGAATTCATGTTCAATTAGCAAATATTATACGAAAATTTTCATCGGGCCCTCTTTTTATTTCTCTTGTAACTCATAAGACTATGATAAAGATTTCTTATGAGCAAACTAAAAATATTTGAAAAATGTAAGATCACTGTATAAAATTCGTAAGTTATTACAAACATAAAATAATAATCTAATGTTTTATATGTAAGCTTGAGTAATATATGAATAAAATTAAATCTGAGCTTAACATCGTCCAAAAGAATAATTATCCAAGAGCTATGTTTGCCAACTTTTCAAAATATGAACAATATCTAAATTGTGACATGGAAAGGAACACTTGCGTAAATTGTCATATATGATTGGACGGTGTAAGACCATTACAATCTTATTTCAAATGTTAATAATAGGTATTTACAAATATCAATAAACAAACTAGGTTAGAAGAACTTGCAGTTTATTAAATTTTCGAGGACTCAAGAGGGGGAAAATCGATGAAAAAGGTCATGGCATCCAAATAAAAAGTATATTCAGAATATAAGTTTATTTGTTCTTTTTAAATTGATTCGGCGATTAAACCATATATACTTGTATACGAAGAGTTTGTAATGCTTTACTTTCAATTATTTTAGTTGTTTTCGTTCTTAAATCAGCAATATAATATTAGTAAACTTTCTAATTATTAATAATAATATAATTTTTATAGAAAAATGAAAAAAACAGCAACATAATAGATGGAAAATGTAATGATTCACGCAAAACTACTAGTTATTTCTAGTTATAATCGAGAGTTGTGGTTGTATAAATAAGATTTCTTAATCTTTAATTAGAGATTTCAAGTTCGAGTTCTAATTATAAAAAAAATCATTTTAATAGGTCTTATGCGATACAAATTTAAATTAATTGAAGTTCTAATTGAGATATCAAATCCTGACGGGCAAATAAAAAAAAATATATATATATGAATGTGCAAGCAATGATGCCTCGGTTTCTTAGGCCAACTTAAATATCCATTGGCTACAATGATTACACGTTATTGTTCAACTCGTATTCTAAAGTTTGTTGGTCCACAAACACTTAAAGTTTACTTTTATAAAAAAATTGAACTAAAATCATTTTCTTCTCTTATAATGGAGTGTATATTTAGTTTTATCAATTTAAGTTGTTTGTTTTGATCTTTGGAAATCTTTTTGAAAATCTGCACCGTCTTTCATTTGTTAGACCACCAACGTAAAAAGTAACATTTGTGTCTATATATATGGAGTATTGAAAATTACAACATAGTCATAAGCTAAGCTAGATATTTTAGCATTTTAATCATTCGATTTGCATTCATATTAATTAACCATCTAAAATGACATACACATTATATGTAACGAAATGAAGTCGACATAAATAATTTATACCACAAAAATACTTACATGGAATAGATGATAAGTTATTACGCAACATTGTTAGATTATTTCTATTACGTGTGTGACGTAATAAGATTAAGCTCGTAATTAAAATTTAATAAAAAAATAAATCTCATTATCCCTATAGTCGAGGCGTGAAAAGCCACTTGCACTTGCTTAACCCCCTCCGCTGTTGGCGGGCAGATGTATAATGTACTACTTCGATCCAGCAACTTCTTAGGAGTAGGTTTTGGCTTGCCCCTCTCCAACGAGTCAAGTGGCTGAACGCCCCTTTCTTCTTATTAGTCAGATAGGTTTGGAACCCTTTCCCCTTTTTTTGAATATAATATAATAATAAGGTAAGCTTCCAAAGCTCCTTTCTTCAGCTGGTGCGCAGGAGCGCACTTTCGTTTTCCCCTTAACCTTAACAAGGGGCTTTCATGAATAGGGATTTCCCGCCAGCAGTCTCAACCTCTATAAATTAGCTGTCTCTCTCCACCCATTAGGATTACCACATATTTTCATATATGTTCAATGATAGTTGTGGTAACGTGAAGTCAAGGCAAAGGGGTAGAAATCAACTTTTAAATAAGGCTATCAATTTTGGTAACGCAAAACTAACTTTCAAATAAGGCTATCAATTTCCATTAACGTCTCTACTCTCTCATACGTAATAATGTCTTTTGCCTAAGGTATATTTTTTGTAACGCTTCTTTATAAGATTATCTTATTCAAGAATCTGATATTTGATGATTTATATCAAAACATTATATTTATACTAACTGAGCAATCTTCACTTGTCATATTTATACTAAATTCGTTATTGATATAACATACTAGTGGATGCATTAATATATTTCTTATAAATTGAGATATAATATATTAATGGATGCAGTAATATATTACTAATGCATCTGTCGATCAGATGAACTAGAAAGGATAAAAGAAAATATTATTTATCCAAGTTTTTAGAAAAATAAAGGTAATTTGTGATATCAAGAAAGGGGGGATCTACAGTACACAGGACGCATGTCAATGATAAGGAAAAAAACATGCTACTGATGTTTATTATTGTCACGTTTTTTCTTTCTGAACTTCTTTGAAAGTCTCTCCTCTTTTTTAAGAAAATAATTAAAAGTTATCTTGTAGGCCTGAACATTTTCATGCCCGATAGTCAAAGTAAAGCACGCACTTCAAGTGGCGCGATTTATGGCGTTGCGCAGGGATGCTCTTCCCGTAGTGCCCCCTTCATCCTCCTTGTCTCTTTCTCTGCAGCCTGCGTGGGACTGATCCGGACTGATAACCCAAACCCTTCGTAGACTGAACTCTCTTCTCTTTAGGCTCGTGTAGGTTAGGGAACTCGCCTCCTTCACTGCTTCCAGAGAAGATAAGTGAATGAAAAATGAAGGGAAAGACAGATGACCATTTCTTTTGAGCGAAATTGAACTAAGAGGGGGCCCGCCCAAAGGTGCTTAGCCAATACTTTCTCCTTATAGACTTTAAGGCTGTGATATGAAGGGAAAGCCCATGGCCACACACATAAGAGTAGACAGTCCGGGTGTTCTCTCCCCTTACTGTGACCTTCCTCTTGAACTGGTCATGGTAGGCGCGTCATCTATAGCAGTTGCATGTAGGCTGACTAGATCGTTTTGGGACATTGTCCTTGGTCGGGCGATGTCTCTATCGATGGACTTTATTCTGAATCTATTTATTTAAAATGTATTAAAAGCTTTTATGAATATTCTGAATCTATTTGTTGTTGAAGGAGTGATACATTGACTTGCATTATTTGAAGCATTAGTCTTTGCTTGATCTCTAATCTCTTGAAGCCTTCTTGTTGTGATTGCTTTACTTCCTTTCCACTTCAGTCCACTTGTTGGTTTGAAACCAATATCACCAGATACATCTGCTGATCTTATCATCTTTCTTGATCCAGTAGATACAATTCTCTGATTTGGCTGTCCAGGTTACAAAAAAAAACAAGTTAAATTTATTATAACAGAACAGTATATATAATGTAATGTATATGTACTTACATTAATAGTTGTGACTCCATTCTCAGCTTGAAACACACCCATTCCCATCACCCTTGGCCTTTTATATGGGGTTTGCTCTTGCCACACCTTTTCCCTTTTCTTTATTTGCAGTAGCTGAACTAGGTCCTGATTGTGAACCAGATACAGCAGCTGAATTAGGTGCAGCAACTGAACTAGAACATGTAAACCAACTTTCAAGTGGATAATTAACATCCCTTCCCACACCCTTCTAGTTCTTGAAGAACGACCAGCAACTGTTGAAGGCATTTGAGGTGCCATACTTGGTGTTGTGTTAGGAGCAGGACATGAAAACCAGTTGCCAGTATCATGATGTGCTGGAATTTCAGTAGCAACAGATGGTGTTGTGTTACTTCTTGTCATAGGTCTGCCTCTCCCTCTCTTTGCAGCAGGCTCACCTTCAGGTGTTGATTTCTAAGATTCAAAAGACACAACTTAGAGTGTAATTGATATTAAATGACAAACAACAAAGCACACAACTATCTTAGGTCTGCCTCTTCCTCTTGTTGAACTTGATGGATTAGCAGCTCCCTCACCTTCAGTTGGTGATTTCTAATTCAAAAAAACATTTGTTATTGATATTAAATGACACACAACAAAGTAATAAAGTATAAAATTATCTTAGGTCTACCGCTTCATCTGGCTGAACTTGATGGATTAGAAGAAGTGTTGGGTTGATCATGTACAATACTTGTTGATGAACCAATATTTATTCCATCACTCATTTTCAATGGACACCCTCTTTTGTTGTGACCCTTAACATGACATAAACTACATGTCATTGTCATACCAGTTTTAGGCAATTTATCACACTTCTTGATTTCAGTTGCCTCTTTGTTTTTTTTTTTGGGCCTGCCTGACATTGATTTGACCACTGATGGAGAAACAGTGGGATGTGTAGAATCAGGCTGCATTAACAACAAATTATTTACGGGTTTAATAAAGTGAGAATTTGTCATCAAATACCTCTCCTTTTTGTAGCAGCTATCAACAAATTCACTTGGGTCATACTGCTTATAAAGCATTGCAGATATGACATGTGGACAAGGTATCCCTTTCAACATCCATGATCTACAACTACAAACCCTCCTTCTCAAGCACACAGTGTGTGTTTGTTTCCATCCATCACTTCATAATCTGTTAGCTCATTAAATTCAATGAAACCATCCATTGACTTATCAATGTTATCCTCCAATATCTTCATTTCCATTGGAGAGATGTTGTCTATCCAAGAGTTAGCAAATTCACTTAGCCTAGCTAATCTAGTCATCACCTTTACTCTAATCTCCTCAAGCATGGTAATAATAGTCTTGTGCCTTGCTGTCAGAATCCAAGCATTGAAACTTTCACACATGTTATTGTCCACTGAATCACACTTGACTTCAGTGTTAAGAAACACCTTGCATCAAAACTCTTGATCACAGTAGAATAGATCATTCAATATTTTATCACCAAGATTGGACATCAATTTAATATTTGCCTTCAGTTGTGCTTCATATGTGCTTCTAGCACACTTCCAAAATACTTGCTTCCTTTGAAGTCCTCTCCAATTCTTTGACCAATTTGCATAAATGTGTCTCGCACACCTCCTTTCTTCACAAGCTGAAAATAATTCTCTAACTGCTGATTCAAGTCCCTACAAAAATATAGTGTGGAAAAAACAACAAGTATTAGAAAAACAACAAGTATTACAATAACAGAAAGAAAGTATACAAAAAAACAGAAAGTTTCAAAAGAACATACCTTTGCATGTCTGAAATTATAGAGTAGCATGTGCCATCTCCTAATCCAAGTCCTCCTTCAGCAATGTCAAAAATCAAGTCCAAGTATTTTTATTTTCATATTCCACTACTGCCCAAATAAGTGAAAGCAATTGGTTATTTCCATCCTTACCAACAGCAACTAGCAATTGTCGCATACTTATTCCTTTCAGGAAATAACCATCTATGCCTATGCATTTCCTAACATGCATGAATTCCTGCTTGAGTGCACCAAAACAGATATAAAAATCTTCAAAAACAGGCTGCCCAAGTTGATTTGCATCACCAAGCTTTCACAATACAAGTACTCCCAATGTTTGTAGTTTGTAACAACTTATTCTTATAATCAAGAATTTTCCCAAGCTCAAGAATATGATCACCCATAATCTCTTTCAACATTCTAGCTCTTGCTCTCCTGATTGTGGTCTTACCAACATGTACTTTAAACTTCTTTCCAACCGACTCTTGCAACTTAAACACTCTTATGTATGGTTGTTCAACTATTCTTTTTCTAAAAGTATCAACCAGAAACTTAAAATTGCACAAGTAATTGCTGGTGGACTTCTCACATTTGTGTACTGGAAAATAAGTCCTGATAACAAAATTATTAGTTTCACTATCAAGGCTTGCATACAAAAGTCATTTGCAATTTGGCTTGGAACACCTCACTCTTACTCTAGTTAGCTCATTCACATGCTTTTTAATCTGCACTCTTCTCTGAATTGCATACTTAGTAACTGCATCTCTAAACTCATTCACACTCCCAAAAATCATACCTAACTGTCACACTATTTTCTTACAAGTTTTATCAAATCTCACACCCTTTATAGCAGAACTTTTGTATTTAGATTTTGCCAATTCCTCCTCTGTTCCACTTCTTCTAAACACCATTCATCATCATCAGATTCTAAGCTACAATCATCAGAACTTGGGTAATATGGTTCATCACCCCCTAGCCTCCCTTCTAAACTTTTTTAACTTGTTTCAGTCTCATCAAATCCCAGATTTGGTTAAGGGTGGCCAGTGGGCCGGGTCGGCCCGTTCCCGCCTCGATCCCGCGTAAAAAAAAGGGGGAGGGGGGGGGACTCGAACTCGGGACGGGACCTGGGCTCTTCCCGCCTGGGCCCGATCCCGACAACCCAGTCCCGCTCGATCCCTTCCCCTTTGCAAAAAATTCCATTGCACAACGGCCATTTTTGGCCTCCCCCAAACCCCCCTACT
Source organism: Anisodus acutangulus (assembly GCA_029783415.1). Taxonomy (NCBI): domain Eukaryota; kingdom Viridiplantae; phylum Streptophyta; class Magnoliopsida; order Solanales; family Solanaceae; genus Anisodus; species Anisodus acutangulus. Next base: position 38,724,688 of record CM056502.1, on the reverse strand, counting down.
CCCTTAATATTTATTTTTAACCCCTAAGTTAATATATTTACACTTTAACCCAATTTTTCAACTATAAATACCTCATTTTCTCTTCATTTTTCCCACAAATCTTCCTAGAATCTCTCTAATCTCTCAATCTATCTCTCTACAAGTCTACATTGTCTACTAAATATTAAATTTTATTTGTTCATTTGTATAACTATATCAAAGTTCAAAAATTGGGAGTGAAATTGGCAACTAGCTTGAGGATCATCCATCGAGCAAAGTTTCAATTTTCAACCTCGATTACATGTCGACGTTACGTTGGCCTTTGGTACCTTCGCTCCTTTAAATTATTATTGTTACTTTATTTTAATTAGCGCACTTAATTTCATTATCTTTAATTATTTATTAGCATAATTAAAATGGAAGGAATAAGAGGAATGTTTAAGAGTAAGGGTGCTTCTTCTAGTAGGAGTAACAAGGGCAGGGGTACTTCTTCTAGTCATCCTATACCTAGACAGTATTGTCGCGCCCGTTTTTCGACCTTGCTCGGGTCAAAGCGGAGCGCGGACGTGTTCGGTGATTCCTGGGTAAAGGATTGAGGAGTCGCCACCTAATTATTTTTTACGGTGAATTAGGACACCTAAATATTAAACTAAGTGCTGCAATGTAAACTCCAATTTTAAGGTCTGCGAAACTAGCGAGATTCTAGGTAAGGGTTCTTTATTGTCCTAAAGGGAAGGGGTTAGGCATCCTTTAAGATCCGCTAACTTATGCGGTTATCCAGTAAAACTTCAGGTTAATTATTACTAGAAAATGCATGTTTTACAAGTATAATAGATTAAAAGATGTTTGCAAATATTTAGTAAATGATGCATTTTATACAGGTGCGTATTCAGATAACATAAAAAGAAAGATACATGTAAAGTTTTGAAAAATATGCATTTGTGACAATAAATTATTTATACTATCAAAGAAGTAAAATTTTGAGAATCATGAAATTGTAAATTGACAAAAGATAAACTTATTCGGTATGATTAATAAAGCAAATAAAAGATGACAAAAGTTGTTTTGAAAATCTTGAATTAGCGTGTGAGCCAAAAATAAATAAACTAGCGAAGAATTTCTAAGTTTGCGAGCCTACAAATAAATAAGCTAGCGACGGGTTTCAAATCTTAAACTAACCTATGAATAAATCCTAAGTTTGCCTATTCTAAGCATTTCAATAGTTACATAAGTGCGATAAATAAGATTATAATACAAAGCGGGATAAAAGTGAATTAAAGAAAGAAATAAAATAAATAAACTCAGAAGAATAATTAAGTAGTTATTTACTTTAATCCTGCAAGCTGTCAAACACAAACGGTTAGAAACAGTTAAATACAAATAACTCCATATCCGCATTCAAAACAGTGAATGTTTTGATCACGGAGGGCTCAGACTTAAATTTTGAAAAGAACATTCCAATCACGTCGTGGCTACAAACATATGACTTATGTGGTTATTTTGATTGCCTCGCCTACTAAACGTGTTGGTCTCTCGGGGCAAATAGAAACGATCACTATAATCACGTCGTAGGTCATGAATATATAACTTGTTGGTTATTTTAGTCACCTCGCCTACTAAACGTGTTGATCTTGGAAAAAGGTTTAAGCCTCATCATTGCCCCGAAGTTATATTTTATATAGAAAAATACATAGTTGGCGATTGAATAATAAAAGAAGCAATTTTTATGAAAAAATCTTTCAAGGTTGCAAATATGATAGAATGCAAACCTTATTTTTTAGGATTAAAGAAAATGAATAATAGATAGCCAAATTATTTTTGAAAGATATTAAAGCATGCATAACGAACCTAAAAAATAGAACAAAGTAACTAGAGGCTAAGTTTGGAACACACAAGACGGTCCTAAACAAATAAAGCTAGCGGTTGGTTTCAAAAGCGATCCTAAGAAATAAACTAACTTGGCGGTTAGACTATCCTATTCATTCATCTATTCGCTCTAATTATTCTAAGCATTCTAACAATCACACAAGCATTAAAATAATTATTACATGCCCAAGAATAGAAATAACGAAATTAAAGAATAATAAAAGAGGAAACTAGGGAGGATGATGATGTCATCCCGCCCTATTTGTGTAGAAATTCCGAGGCCGGAGAATACAAGGAATGTGAATGTGGTTCTTCATTTTGGACGAAGTCATGATGAGTCTCATAATGAGACTCTTCGTTACTCCCGATGCATTTCATGTAAATAAAAGAAAAAGAAAAGGATTAGTAGACGGAACGAAAATATCAACACATGAATATTCCTAATACATACATACACGAAATATACAACATTAAATGTACATAGGAATGAATATTCATGGCCTTCTATTCTACATATACTTAAGACATTATTTTTTCAGATTTTGGCACATTAAAGTAGCCGAAGAAAGACTATATGATAACACAACCGGTTCTAAAGTTAAACAAAAATAAAAGAGGCAAGGAAGACCAATGTATAAATTATGTATACATACATAATAAATTCCGTTGGACTAATCTTAATTCTTAAAGAAGCATAACATTCATAAACTTAAACTAAACGCACATACTATTATATTAAACATGGATAATATATTCCTTTTAAAATTGCACATATTAATCTAGAATATAACATGTAAATATCGTCATTTGAATCAATTAAAGTATGCTCATTTGTTTGATTTAAAGGCAGCGACCAAACTACAACATACAATAATTTTGAAAATCAACAAATCGTTAAGTGTCCTAAGAATATTTAATCACATCGCAGCTCTTTCAAACACGTATTAATCTTACATTATCCGTATTGCACTTAATAATGAACCCAAGATGCCTTACTAAAGCTAATGACAATAATTAGTTAACCAAAAAATCGAGGCAATATCATCTATCACGTATCAGAACCCAAATCAGAAATGTCCCAACAACATAAATACAATTATATAAGCAAAATCGTCTCATTATCATATTAATTAATCAAGACTACATTACTTAGCAAAATATCATACTAAATCAAGCATAAACAACACAATCAAATAAGCTTTAGGAAATATAGAAGAATTGGAATGAGTCTAACCTTTTCCGGGTAGCGAACCGAGGCGTGTTTTGAATCGTCGAATCCGCTCGGAAATGTTAGAATTACGATTTTGTTGTAGATTTTTATGAATTCTGATTTTCTGGGAATAGGACTCTGTTTTCTGATTTTCGGATGTTTGATCCGACCGAATGACCCGACCCGACCAGCGGACCGACCCCAGCGGTTGACCCGACCCTGAACCGAAAAACAGTGAAAATAGCTAAAAATTCAGATTCTTCAACACCAAAAACCAATAATTTTCGACCTATATTTTCGGAATCTTTAAGTTGAAGAACACATGCAAGAACAAAGAGGTGTTCTTAAGAAGATTTCGGATTTTTTTTTAGTGAAGAACAATACAAACAAATACAATACAACCAAAACTTAAACCTAAATTTCAAATTAAAATTGACCTTAAGCAAGAAAACAAAACATTTTTTAATCCGAAAAAATCCTCTTCGAAACAGTGCATAAAGGGGGGGTTTTATAGGTCTCAAACTCGACCTCCAACCCCCTCATACCCCCCCTTAAAACGAATTTGAATTTCAAAATAAAGGGGGAGACAAAATCTGATTTTTGGGGCGGGTTGGTGAGGTGATGGGTTTGGCGGTGTCAGGGTAGGGTGCGGCGACGTGAGGGGCAGGGGTGTAGGGGTGTAGGGTGGCGTGGGGGTAGGGTGCGAGAGAGAATAGGGGTGTTAGGTTTTTTGGTTTTTTGTTTTTTTTTGTTTTTTGTTTTGTTTTGGGATTTGGGGGAATTAAAGGGATGGGGGTTATGGGCTTGGGTGAGGCGACGGGTTGAGGAGGGCTGGTCCAGGTTGGGGGTTTTCGGGTGGTAGATTTGGGCTTGGAAAAAGGGGTGTTGGGTTTTGGAATTTGGTTGGGGAATTTGTATTGGGTTGGGAGTTAAAAAGTTTTGGGATTTTGTTTTGTGGGTTTTGGGAATTGGGGAAATAAAGGGGAAGGAAATGGGTTTGAATAAAAGGGAATTTGGTTTTGGGCTTGTTTTGGTGTGAAAATTGGGGGTTTGCTTTGTTTTGTGGGGTATTGATTTATTTTGGGTGAGGGAGATTAAATGGGTTAGAAATATAAAAGGGCTTAATATTAAAATATTATTTTTGTTTTGTAAAAGATGTGAATTATTTAAAATAACATAATGACGTGACAATAATAAAATATAATATTTATAAATGTTTAATGCTTAATAAAATGTAAATGCGATGCAATTTTGCGAGAATAAATAACATAGAATTTTAGGATAACTTATGATTATGATAAAAATGCAAATGATATAAAATGCGAATAATAATAATAATAAGAGGATATACACATATATGCCTATATTTTAAAATTATTTTAAAAGTGTCAAAATATTAAAATTACGAATAAAATCATAAAAGATGGGACAAAATTGGGTGTCAAGCAGATGCCCTCTTTGGATGGAGACGATGAAAGAGTTTTCGGCCAAAGAAAGTTGATGAGTAGCCAATTTTGTCCGATCATCGAATCGCATGGTAAGAAATAGAATCCCGGGGTTATGGAAGTTGCAAAGATAGTGCATTCAAGAAACAATGCCCCGGTGTCGACTTAGGATGACACCGGTCGCAGATCTTGAGAAACTAATGGGAAAAGCGGATCGACGTTGAAGTAGGTCGTTGACCAATTTGCCTCGGTTCGTAGAAGAGATAGTTCCACTGTGATGAAATTCCCGCAAATTAAAAACTCCTGCAAACTAAAGCTTAAGATATAATTAGTGTATAACTGCTGAAAAAAATTGTAGAGAAAATAACTAATAAGTACCCGCGATAGGAGGTGGGCATGGTGAAAAAAAAAAAATACCCTCATTATAAGGTGGCGCTGTGAAATTAAAATACCCGCATTATAAGGTGGGCGCTGAAATGACGCGTCGTTGGATTGGCGTGTTGTGTTGAAGACGTCGTTGTAATATTGTTGGCGTCGTTGTAATTATGTAAAACGATTGTTGTCTTTGCATGTAACGTCGAGGGCGTTGTTGTAATCTTTGTTTTCTTTGTAAAGATAATTGTTGTCTTTGAAGACGTCGTTGTAATCTTTGTGGCGTCGTTGTAATCTGTAAAAATAAATGTTGTGCGTAAGGCGTCGTTGTAATCTTTGTTAGCGCCATTGTAATCTTTGTAAAATAAATGTTGTCTTTGAAGGCGTCGTTGTAATCTTTGTTGGCGTCGTTGTAATCTGTAAAAATAAATGTTGTCGTAAGACGTCGTTGTAATCTTTGACGCCATTGTAATCTTTGTAAAAATAAATGTTGTCTTTGAAGGCGTCGTTGTAATCTTTGTTGGCGTCATTGTAATCTTTGTAAAAATAAATGTTGTGCGTAAGACGCCGTTGCATCGTGTTGTTGATGCCGTTGTATGGGCGCGTTCTTGATGACATCATTGTAATGCCGTTGATGTCGTTGTAAGAATGTAAAAGATAATTGTTTTGCGAAGCGCCATTGCGTGGCGTGTTGTTCATGACGCCATTGTATGGTGGCGTTGTTCGTGGCAGCCGTTGTATGGGCGTGTTCTTTGATGACATCATTGTAATGTTGTTGATGTCGTTGTAATCTTTGTAAAAATAAATATTGTGCGTAAGACGCCATTGCGTGGCGTGTTGTTCATGACGCCATTGTATGGGCGTTGTCGTTGTGCGCCGTTGTATGGGCGTGTTCTTTGACGCCGATGTATGGCGCGTTGTTGATGACGCCGTTGTATGGGCGTATTCTTGATGACATCATTGTAATGTTGTTGATGTCGTTGTAATGATAATGATGTCGCCGTTGTATCGGCGTGTTGTGTTTGAAAGACGCCATTGTGATAGCGTTGTTGCAAGAATGTAACGCTAAGGTCATCGTTGTATCGGCGTGTTGTGTTGAAGACATCATTGTGATGACGCGTTGTTGCAAGAATGTAATCTTTGAGGTCATCGTTGTATTGGCGTGTTGTGTTGAAGACGTCATTGTGATGGCGTTGTTGCAAGGATGTAATCTTTGTTTGTTGTAAGAGATAGGCGTTGCGCGAAGCGTCGTTGAAATGTTGTTGGCGTCGTTGTAATGTTGTAAAAGTTGGCGTCTTTGCCGTGAACGTCGTGGGCGTTGTTGTAATGTAGCTTTGATGTAGAAGGTAGATGTTGGAAAGGCGTCATTGTAATGTTGTTGGCGTCATTGTAATCTTTGTAAAAATAGATGTCGTGTTGCCGTAACGTCGTGGACGTTGTTGTAATGTTGTTGAAGATAGTTGATGTGCTGCAGTAACGTCAATTACATTGTTGTAATGCTGTAAAAGATAGCTGCTGCGTTGAAGACGTCATTGTAATGCTGTTGACGCCGTTGAGATGCGGTAAAAGATAGTTGCTGCATTGCCGGAAAAGATAGTTGTTGTTTTGAAGGCGTGATTGTAATCTTTGTTGGCGTCGTTGAGATCTGATAAAGATAGTTCTTTGCGTTGAAGGCGTCATTGTAATGTTGTTGGCGTCGTTGTAAAGTGTAAAAAATGATTGTCGTCTTTGCCATAACGCCGGCAGCGTTTTGAAATGTTGTCTTGTTGTAAGAGATGTAAGTGGCGTCCTTGCCGTCGGTTTCTTGTAATAGGGTTCCACGTTGTCTTGAATCTTCGCCGATCCAAACTCATGTGAATTGAAATGTTGTCTGTGCACGGCGAAAATGTGATCACGACGTCTTTGCCGTCGGGTTTGCCTTGTTGTCGTTCTTTGTGATCCGAAATAACATCTTTGTGCGGACATAATAGTCGGGACCACAGAGGTCAAGATGATGTCTTCGTATAAATGCGAGAACAAGAATGTAATCCTTGTAGTGAGTTGTAGTGCCGAAATTCTTTGGGGAATTGATCATAACCGATGTGGCTTCCCGCTTTTTCAACTCAAGAACTGTACTCAAAGAAAATTTGTGAGTTTGGGGAGAGGCGGTTGATTCGCGTTGACTTGATAGCTTTGGCTCTTGATAGCCGCATGTCCTGGCCGATTTGGACTCAGAGCCACTGCCTGGTTCCCAGTCTTGGCTAACCGTTAATGAAAACATTTGTTGAAAATAATTTGTTTATAAGAAAGTATGCTTATCATTAAAAAGTTCTTGTCGAACTCTAATGAAAATATTTGATGAGAATAAATTGTGTATAAGAAAATATGCATATTAGTAATAAAAATCTTGTCAAACTCTAATGAAAATATTTGGTGAAAATAAATTGCGTATAAGAAAATATGCATATTAGTAATAAAAATCTTGTTAAACTCTAATGAAGTATTTGTTGAAAATAAATTGCTTATAAGAAAGTATGCATATATGTAAATGTCTGTCGAGCAGCGACATGTGGTGAAACAAAGCAAGCGTCTTATCCAAAATCCTCTTAGGTGAAGACTTAGTTTGCCGATGCTTTTCCATGTTTATCGGCGTCCTCAGACAGTGATCCCTTAAAAATGCCCCGATTTATATATGAGGATGATGATCTTTTAAGCGGACAACCGAGTCTTGTGTAGATTGCTTGCACCCTATCGGGGTGATCGATGGGTGCATTTTGTCCTATGTGAGATAAATGAGAAAATATTTCTAATGGTGGGGACCGGCGATTTAGGCCGCCCTCGTATCCCCATGAGGGAATCAGTCATGGCGTAGTTCATTACAAGTAAAGAGGGTTGTAAGGTTTTTCTAAAGATGGGACCGGCCGATGTGGCCGCCACGTATCCCGCCGAGGGAATCAGTCATAACGTAGTTCAGGTTTACAAAGAAATGTGTTTTTGGGGAAATTTGCAATCTAGGAAAGCGGAACGACACGGGTTCTTTGCGTATCCCATGAGGGCGCAACTTTACAACATAGAAAAAGTATTACATAGAGAATAACTAATCTTAGATATGGTATCTCTTCATTGCATCTGCATAGATGGTTTTGGCCATTCTATTACGATAAGGTTGCCCCAGGACAAGCTGCGTCCATCTGCTTTTCATCAATCAGTCTCTTAGTATATGATTACGTATCTACTTGGTGCGAAAGATATAGCATTGCCCTAGTAGAAGTCCAGATTGTAGTGCGATTGCCTAAGAGTACAAATGGCAAGCGTCGTGCGATGCTTGTAACTTATCAACTATCTTGATGTTTCATCCAACGGCTTTGGCTTATGCCCGATTCTTCCGGTTGTGAGTCTTCCTCATATTCTTGAGCCTTGCTTGTTTGGGACCTTGTTTGCTTGTTTCATTATATGTCACATCACAAATTAGTTTGCATAATGGAAAAGAAAAGAAAATTATTAAACAAAAGCAGTTTAAAATAAGCAAAAGCAATGCATTTGTCTTTTTAAGTTTCAAAAGGTAGAGGCAAAACACATTAAATGCCTATATGTGATTCAGCCTCAATTTGAATCGCATTGTTTCATTAAATATTAATGCGGATTAACTAGTTTCTGGGAGAAACAAAGCTGGGCACAGGTCAATTTCCCAAATCATCTTGCACTCTGCATCCCAAATGGTCAGTCTTTAGGCGTAATCCTCGAAAATCACTGCATCCGCTTCTTCTTTGATGTGAAAAGACTTTTGAATCCCTCAGCGAGGTTAGGTGCATTATCCTCCTTTGATTCTGAGTGGCGATGCTCCGGCCGAATGGCCGGAAGGTGGAACAGGCTTTGGCGAAGGAACATCTCTCTTTCTTCGGAGATTGGTTGATAAGACTTTTCCAAGACAAGATGTGCCATGGCCAGCGGCTTTGGAGGAAGTACTTTTCAAGCGGTGCCCTCACTGGATGTAATCAGGGGTGATAAAGGCCGATGATTTAACCTTTTCCTTTCTCCGGATCGCCTGATAGTCCGCGAAGTTGTGTTCTTTATCAGCGGTAATCATATTCAGCATTTGCATCGTCGTGATCGGCAAAGAGTTATTGTTTTTCATTAAATGATCCTTTAGTCGGATAACTCCTTGATTAATGCCTCGATTATATACGAGGGCATAGCAATTTTCGGTCGTGTCCAGGGATTCTAGTGGTATGCACTGGCGCTTAGTCTCATGCCATTTGGAGCGAGTTGAGGACATTTCTGGGATGGGGAGTATTCTGCGGTTTTAGTCTTTCATATAAGCGGGCTCGAGGTTCGCTAAAGGTGTATAGGTTTTGGTGGCTTTCTTTCGTGTTTCTTGGCGGGTGCAGGCGCGTTAGGTAGATGGACTCGTGGTGTGAGAGGTAAGTATACGGCCGATATTGCGGGGGATTTGGATAGCAGTGCTCGAATGCGTGCTATATATTGGCTGGGTATAGTAGGCGGGGGTAGGGACCGGGTGGGTATTGATAGTAAGGTTGAGGGCTTTGGTTGTTTTGATTGTAGTAGGAGGAGGTGGGGTGATGGCATTTTGGTAGGTTGGACATTTGATTTGGCACTATGTTTCTGACTGTCACCACAGAGGGACACTCATCTCTCTTCCTCTTTCTTGCTCCTCCGAATAGTCGATTGGATCGCCTCACTTGTTGCTGCAATGCTACAAAGTTGTAATTCTTCTGCTACGATTCCTCTTCTATGAAATCTCCCGTCATATAACTGAAGAAACTTAGTCTATGACGCTTATCATTCTCTCATAGTATGTTGCATCTTTCAAAGATTGTACAAAGAGAATGGTCATCTCACTTTCTTCTATCCGGGGTTGAACTTTATTGCTTCCCTCCTTCATGGCGTATTCTACGAAGGTCTCTGTGAACTTCTTTTCCAACTTCATCGGATAAAATCGTCCAAGAGGCGTCGTTGTTGAATTTCATCATCACGAAATCTTGTGCCGCCGTGTGCCCCAATTCGCCATTTTGCGGGTCTGGCATGTGCGGTCTAGTGCTTCTGCTGTCAAACTCCCACGAACAACTTCATTATGATGGCCGATTTTTACCTACCACGTTTTTGTGGATCGATCTCAAATGAGAGTAAATTTCCTTTCCCATCAAACAAGTCAAATTTTGGCATTTTATATCCAAGCGGGCAATTGATATGGATGCATGCACAAATCTTCGTGCTCGAGTCCTTCATTGCCGCTTCTTGGTTTGGATATTCTTGAATGCTTAACTTTCCGGGTATGAATCTCTCTCGCCACACTTTCTGATTCGGTCTCACCGTCCGTTCTTCCACGGCTGGCCAATTTCACGAAGAGTCATGTTTGATCTTTGTGGTTGTAAAGGTTGGTGTCCTGATTCATCGTATCTTGGGTAGCACGCGTCTTTGAGTTGGGATCGGCCGACGTGTGCCATCATTATGTGTTGGCACAGCTGGTGATTTTGCATTGAATAGGTGTTTTGGATGAGTGGGTTAATTTGGGTATGTGGAGTTGTAAAGGTCGTTTTGTAGCGGGCTTTATTGTGGACTAGCTTGCGGGTTAGTGTGTTGTGGATCGGTTTTGAATAGTGGCGAATTATCGGAGGTTTTGGGGAAAATGGTTGTTCATGAGATGAAAAAGTTTGCGGTGCAATTCTGTCCCTTGTTCAGTGAGTGGAGTATTGGCGCTAATGGGGTGGTGGTGAGATTTTGGAGCCGCTCTATCTCGTCTGCGTCATTTGCCCGATCATTTATGCTTGATTAGGCGATGTATTTTTCTTGAATGATAGCATTTCTATTTTCGGCCTGGTTCATCTCTCAGGAAAGAGTGATAAGTTCCAGGCGATCTGTTCGGATGCATCTAAATCGATCATTTCTTTGAAGGATTGTGCCTTTGACCTCGTGAAGTAAGGGATGATCCGCCATTTTTAGTCAAGCAAATCAACACTTTGGGAAAATAATCTAGACAAAAATAAACCTTCTAAAAAATTTAAAGAAACCAAGTTAGTACAAAGCGAGTAATTATTGCTTTAAATAATATGCACATAGTGAAAAGCGAGAGAAAACAACAAAATGATTGTAAGGCAATTAAATCGCATCCCTAATATGCATGGGCCTCCTTTATCAGCGAGGTGGGCCTAGCACTTGAATATCGGGATTCTGACGAGATTTGATCCAAGCTAAAGCGCAATGCTTTGTCGGAAATGAGACAAAATGAATGTACATTTTCCAATTTCAAAGATGTCATGATTAGTCTTGGATTAGTCTATCCTTATCCTTTACACATAATATGATGATTGGTGCGTTGGGTTGTAGACAGTAGACATCTTTGGCGGATTTCTTAATCGGAGTCGATACTGAGTTGACCCGCTAAGGTGTATCGTCACGTGACTTAAAATAAAGGCAGAAGTATAGCTCACATCTTAAATTTTCTAAGATTTGGGCCGACTAGACCTGAGTTCCGGCGGACTACTCGAGTGAGAAGGCTCTGCGGCCACCGATGGTCCAGGTCACTCAGCGTCGCCCAACTCTCCTAAAATTTGGTAGATTGAAAGAAATTTGCTGGGTCATAAAACACACCTCGCGTGTAGTGTGTGATAGTGTCAATTTTCAGAGTGGAAGAAATATGGCGAAATGCCAATTTAAGATAGCGATAAAAAATATGAAAATTAAAAGCGATTATGCATGCAAAATTTCACAAAGGAAACAAATCAAAGCATATATCAAACAAAGAGTGAAAGTAAAAGCACAAATAATTAACTCCTGAATTTTGCTATGGTTAAGAACCCGAAAATTCCCAGTAGTCGCCGTCTTTGTCGCGCCCCGTTTTTCGACCTTGCTCGGGTCAAAGCGGGCGGACGTGTTCGGTGATTCTGGGTAAAGGATTGAGGAGTCGCCACTAATTATTTTTACGGTGAATTAGGACACCTAAATATTAAACTAAGTGTCTTTTAATGTAAACTCCAATTTTAAGGTCATGAAACTAGCGAGATTCTAGGTAAGGGTTAACTTTGTGTCCTAAAGGGAAGGGGTTAGGCATCCTTTAAGATCAGCTAACTTTGCGGTTATCCGGTAAAACTGGGTTAATTATTACTAGAAAATGCATGTTTTACAAGTATAATAGATTAAAAGATGTTTGCAAATATTTAGTAAATGATGCATTTTATACTAAAAGTGCGTATTCAGATAACATAAAAGAAAGATCATGTAAAGTTTTGAAAAATATGCATTTGTGACAATAAATTATTTATACTATCAAAGAAGTAAAATTTTGAGAATCATGAAATTGTAAATTGACAAAAGATAAACTTATTCAGATGATTAATAAAGCAAATAAAAGATGACAAAAGTTGTTTTGAAAATCTTGAATTCGCGTGAGCCTAAAATAAATAAACTAGCGAAGAATTTCTAAGTTTGCGAACCTACAAATAAATAAGCTAGCGACGGGTTTTCAAATCTTAAACTAACCTATGAATAAATCCTAGTTTGCCTATTCTAAGCATTTCAATAGTTACATAAGTCGATAAATAATATTATAATACAAAGCGGGATAAAAGCTGAATTAAAGAAAGAAATAAAATAAATAAACTCAGAAGAATAATTATTGTTATTTACTTTAATCACCCGCAATTTGTCGAAACACAAGCGGTTAGAAACAGTTAAATACAAATAACTCATGTATTCAAAGCATTGAATGTTTTGATCACGAGGAGACTCAGACAAATTTTGAAAAAGAACATTCCAATCACGTCCGGCTACAAACATATGACTTATGTGGTTATTTTGATTGCCTCGCCTACTAAGCGTGTTGGTCTCTCGAGTGAAATAAACGATCAACTATAATCACGTCGTAGGCTGCGAATATATAACTTGTTGGTTATTTTAGTCACCTACCTACTAACGTGTTGATCTTGGAAAAAGGTTTAAAGCCTCATCATTGCCCGAAGTTATATTTTATATGAAAAATACATAGTTGGCGATTGAATAATAAAAGAAGCAATTTTTATGAAAAAATCTTTCAAGGTTGCAAATATGATAGAATCTGCAAACCTTATTTTTAGGATTAAAGAAAATGAATAATAGATAGCCAAATTATTTTTGAAGATATTAAAGCATGCATAACGAACCTAAAAAATAGAACAAAGTAACTAGAGAGCTAAGTTTGGAACACAAGGCGGTCTCTAAACAAATAAAGCTAAGCGGTTGGTTTCCAAAAGCGATCTAGAAATAAACTAAGGTTAAGACTATCCTATTCATTCATCTATTAATGCCTAATTATTCTAAGCATTCTAACAATCACACAAGCATTAAAATAATTATTACATGCCCAAGAATAGAAATAAGCGAATTAAAGAATAATAATAAAAAGAGGAAACTAGGGAGGATGATGATGTCATCGCCCCCTATTTGTGTAGAAATTAGAAGTAGGAGAATGCAAGGAATATGAATGTGGTTCTTCATTTTGGGCCGAAGTCATGATGAGTCTCCATAATTGAGACTCTTGAATTACTCCGATGCATTTCATGTAAATAAAAGAAAAGAAAATGATTAGTAGGCGGAGCGAAAATATCAACACATGAATATTCACTAATACATACATACACGAAATATACAACATTAAATGTACATAGGAATGAATATTCATGGCCTTCTATTCTACATATACTTAAGACATTATTTTTCAGATTTTGGCACATTAAAGTAGCCGAAGAAAGACTATATGATAACACTGAGGTTCTAAAGTTAAACAAAAATAAAAAGAGGCAAGGAAGACCAATGTATAAATTATGTATACATACATAATAAATTCCGTTGGACTAATCTTAATTCTTAAAGAAGCATAACATTCATAAACTTAAACTAGAAGCACATACTATTATATTAAACATGGATAATATATTCCTTTTAAAATTGCACATATTAATCTAGAATATAACATGTAAATAACGTCATTTGAATCAATTAAAGTATGCTCATTTGTTTTGATTTAAAGGCAGCGACCAAACTACAACATACAATAATTTTGAAAATCAACAAATCGTTAAGTGTCTAAGAATATTTAATCACGTCAGCTCTTTCAAACCGTATTAATCTTACATTATCCGTATTGCACTTAATAATGAACCCAAGATGCCTTACTAAAGCTAATGACAATAATTAGTTAACCAAAAATCGAGGCAATATCATCTATCATCGACGTAACTCAAATCAAATGTCCCGACAACATAAATACAATTATATAAGCAAAATCGTCATTATCATATTAATTAATCAAGACTACATTACTTAGCAAAATATCATACTAAATCAAGCATAAACAACACAATCAAATAAGCTTTAGGAAATATAGAAGAATTGGAATGAGTCTAACCTTTTAAGGGTATGAGCAGAGGCGTGTTTTGAATCGTCGAATCATTCGGAAATGTTAGAATTCGATTTTGTTGTAGATTTTTATGGTCGATTTTAGGAATAGGACTCGTTTTGATTTTCGGATGTTTGATCCGACTGGCCAGGAATAACCCTTGGGCAGGCAGTGACCCAGGCAGCGGTGACGGGCAGGCAGGACCGAAAAAGCAGTGAAAATAGCTAAAATTCGGATTCTTCAACACCAAAACCAATAATTTTAGACTATATTTTCGAATCTTTAAGTTGAAGAACACGTGCAAGAACGAGAGGTGTGTTCTTAAGAAGATTTGATTTTTAGTGAAGAACAATACAAACAAATACATACAACAAAACTTAAACCTAAATTTCAAATTAAAATTGACCTTAAGCAAGAAAACAAAACATTTTTAATCCAGAAAAATCCTCTTCAGCAGTGCATAAAGGGGTTTATGGGTCTCAACTCGACCTCCACCCCTCCATACCCCCTTAAGCAATTTGAATTTCAAAATAAAGGGGGGAGACAAAATCTGATTTTGGGCGGCGGGTTGGTGAGGTGATGGGTTTAGCGGTGTCGAGGGTAGGGTCTTGACGTGAGGGGCGGTGTAGAGAGGTGTAGGGTGGCGGCGTGGGGGTAGGGTCTGTGCTTGAGAGAGAATAGGGGTGTTAGGGTTTGTAGATTTTGTTTTTTTGTTTTTGTTTTGTTTTGGGATTTGGGGAATTAAAGGGATAGGAGTTATGGGCTTGGGTGAGGCGACGGGTTGAGGGGAGTGAAATTTGTCCAGGTTAGGGGGTTTTCAAGGGCGATTTGGGCTTGAAAAAGGGTGTTAGGTTTTGGAATTTGGTTGGGGAATTTGTATTGGGTTGGGAGTTAAAAAGTTTTGGGGATTTTGTTTTGTGGGTTTTTGGGAATTGGGGGAATAAAGGGGAAGGAAATGGGTTTGAATAAAGGGAATTTGGTTTTGGGCTTGTTTGGTGTGGAAGTAGAAAAAATTGAGTTTGCTTTGTTTTGTGGGGTATTGATTTATTTTGGGTGAGGGAGATTAAATGGGTTAGAAATATAAAGGGCTTAATATTAAAATATTATTTTGTTTTGTAAAAGATGTGAATTATTTAAAATAACATAACGACGTGACAATAATAAAATATAATATTTGCGAAATGTTTAATGCTTAATAAAAAATGTAAATGCGATGCAATTTTGCGAGAATAAATAACATAGAATTTTCGGATAACTTATGATTATGATAAAAATGCAAATGATATAAAATGCGAATAATAATAATAATAAGAGGATATACACATATATGCCTATATTTTAAAATTATTTTAAAAGTGTCAAAATATTAAAAATTACGAATAAAATCATAAAAGATGGGACAAAATTGGGTGTCAACAAGTATGATTTGATTGATTACACACATATAGATGAAACATAATTTTTTAATGATATACCATTAGACGATGAGATATTTTCTGCAACTCAACCAGACTTTAATTTAGAAGATAATCTAGATGACACACCAACTAATCTAGATGACACACCCACCAGTGCACCTCAAACTGAAACTGAAACGCCTCTTATTCCCCCTAGTATGAGACGAGGCCCAACACAATGAAAATTAAAATCAGATGCATGGGCTTTTTTTGATAGGGACCCAGAGAATTAAGTAATTAGATGTCAAATTTGTAAAAATGTTTATAAATTTAAAATGAAAAAAGGTCAAGGTGGGACGGGAGGTTTATTGAGTACATGTACAAAACCTTCACAAAGCTAGGTGGAATGAATACGAGGAATCAAAGTCGGGTGCGCCAATGCGCTCTCAGTCGGGACAAGGTTCACATACTGTCCCGGACCAAGTACATGGTCAAATTAACCCAATGACGGGGGGAATTGTAGGCCCTAAATACTATAAACATAGATATAGGAAAGCAATAGCAAAATTAGTTGCGGTGGATGGTTTGCCTTATTCATTTCCGTCCTCTCCTGATTTTATTCATTACATTAGAGATATGTATAATCCTGTTTTTAACGATTTTTCTAGATCAACTGTTAGGAGAGATGTTTTTAAATTTGCACATGAGTATCAATAATATTTACGTTATTCATTATATCATTTTCATGGCAAAGTATCAATCAACGTCTAATATAAGCCGTAGTACTAACGGTCATGATTTTTTAACTGTAACATGTCATTGGATAGATTATAAATGGTATATGCAAAAACGTATTTTAGCATATAGTTATATTGATGATAGGCACACTGTAAGTTTTATTGCAGAAAATATTCATCAAATTTGCGAGTATTATGGTATAACTGACAAAATAATGACAATTACGTGAGATAATGCTTCTTCTAATAATTATGCTATTAGACTTTTAAAAGATTTTTTAACTCCATCTTTTCCTAATCATTTTCATATAAAATGTGCGTGCCATATTTATAACTTAGTTGTAAAGGATGGTCTATCACTTTTTGAAGACATTCTTAATAAATACAATTTGCTATAAACTTTATTTTTAGAAGTAATAGAATACAACGAAAAAAAAAATATAAAAAAAACTTGTCACGATTGTGGACTACCTTATAGAAAAATTCCCGAAGAAGTAGCGACTAGGTGAAATTCTTTATACGAACAACTACTTGTTGCTTATGATTTTAGAAGACCTATAACTTTATTTTTTAACGCTCATAATCGAAATCCAACTGATATGGTTGTAGATAACGATTGTAAAAAAAAAAATTCAGAACTTATTGTATTTTTAGAGAAATTTTTTCAAGCAACAAAAGAATTTTCTGGTATATATTATCTTACTATTTCAACTATATTATTTTATATAGCTCTAATATTTTTATTACTTAGTGAATATATGGAAAAATCATCTTATAAGGCACCTATTAATAAAATGTTTATCAAATTAAAAAAATATTTTACTCCTATTCCCACTATTTATATTATTGGTGATGTATTAAATCCGACTATTAAAACAGACGGTTGTAAAGCACTTATTGAAACTATTTATGATTGCATAATTGTACTTCCACCTCCAACTCCAAAAATCCAAATGACCAAACACCTAAAGAACCAACTAAAGAAGAAGTTTTATCTAGCATACACGATGAATGTAAAAAAGTATATAGATATTAGCAACAAGAAAGTGCTAGCAACAAACCGACTTCTATACCATCTTTTTATTCTACAATACAACCTTACAAAAGACATGATGTTTCTGCGGCAAGTATTGAAAGCCTTAGAAATAGAATGTATAGTGGTACCACTACTAATCAAGCTAGCGAGTTTGATGTTTTTTTTATTTTGCAGGGTGTTGTACCATACCAAGCAGTTTTCAACGAAGAAGGACGTGAAGACTTGCTAAAATACTGGAGGGAGAATGAAAAGACATTTCCGACACTGTCAAAAATGGCCTGAGATGTGTTGAACATTCAAGCGTCATCAACAGCGTCTGAAAGCGTTTTTTCTGCCGGAGATTTCAAATAGGAGAGCACATACACTCATTAGCGGGAGATAGCTTGGAGATTGCAGTATTATTCAGAGATTGGATACGAGCAGGGCGTAAAAGGTGCGGTCAACCGGAGATCAACGAAGAAGACGACGAAAACTACAACGAAATCTTATCCGACGGAGGTGAAAGCGATGTCGAGCAATTTGACCAATAAATTCCAATTCTAACGGAAGAACCACAAGACATTGTGAAGAAACTAGAAAATGTGTTTTTAAATATGTAACTTTTTAAATTATAATTTTAATATATTATTTGCAACTTTCAACACCACAAAGTTGTAATTTTAAAATTGTATTACTAGAAAATCATATTTTTATTTAATAATATAAGAGACACAAAAATAGCCTTGAGATATTTTTTTTATTACACTATCTTGTGTCAACTATTGAGTTGTTTATATATGTTATTTTTTTAAATTAAGTGGAAAAAAAAATGGAAAATCCCGTAACCGACCCGACCTCGGCCCGATAAGACCGGTCCCCTTTTTCAACGGGACCAAGAACGGGACGGGACATCGGCGGATCCCGCCAGTCCCACAAGAGGACCGGTCCCGCCCTCCCCTCGTCCCGTCAGGACACGCCATCGCCCCGTACCCGCCCCATTGGCCAGCCCTAGATTTGGTTCAGTTGCACCACATAGCACTTCTTCATTATCTTTAGGTATTCTCTCCCTTCTTTTCCTCCTCAATGTTTCTCTTCTCTCAGTCCTAAGCTCTATGTACTCCTCAATCTGGATTGTCTCAGTTGATTCATCAGATTTCTTTATTGAAAAATCACTAATTTCAGAATCAGAAGGATTAATAGTTGGATTTAATGGTTCTTGAGTATTTGGAGGTACTACTTCTAATGAAGGAGTAGTGTCTGGGATAACATTTGGAGATGAAGTTGCAACATTAAAAGCATCCTCACCAACTTCTATATTTTGTCTAGGACTGGTACCTACCCATTTATTAAAAGTAGCATTAGATTCCCCCTCAGACACGTGCTCAAATACATTCAAAATCTGCCCACTTTGCAAAAATCTAGCAACTCGACAAAGAATCCTATCATTGTCAATATCTTTTAAAATGTCACTGCTAAGTGGCCGAATACTAAATTTGCAACTTGAGTTATACCATAGTTCTTTAATATAGTTCTTCAACTCAAAATAGGATATAGTATCCACATTAACATATTCACTCATTACCCCACCCACATATCTTGGTTCAACACCTTCTTCATCAAACACTAACTCCCCACCATGATACAATCTAAGAGTGATGTATGTAAACCTATTCATACCTCACTGCAAACAAACACAGATAACAAAAAATTCAGCATAATCCTCAACAAATTAAGTAATCGAAAATTTTGAAAATTATATTTTTGTCGATTCAGTCCAATTAAAAAATTCTAAACTAACACGACCCCAATTAAATGTAATAAATTACTAACCTTTGGATGACATGCAAACTTAGCGTTCCAGATGAATCTTGAATCGTCAAATTGTAACACCCAAGAAATCAGAAAAAACACCAACAACAACTTGTTTTTAACTATAGTGAAATTGACCCTTTTCGAATGGATAACTTAAGATGCTACATACTTTTTACACTTTGTTACTGGGCTAGTGTAAGTATAAATGATGAATTTCAAGAGAACTAAGAAGAAATTAAGGTTTTGGGATAGGATTTTTTGCCTAAGTGTTGGGTTCTTTGTCGATCATATAGGTTTTAATCGGGTTGATTTATTTGGTTGGGTAATATTTGAGGTGGGTTTTGATTCGGGTAATATTTTGGGATGGGTCGGATAATTTATGATCGGGTAATTAAATTAAAAGGAAAAAGGGAGCTGAGTTGGGGGGCCCACAGCGCGTGTAGCCTCTAATATAATTGGATATTGCTCCACGTAGGTAATAGGACCTTATCAAACGAAATTTGTGTAGCAGCAACTTCGTGTATATAGTTTAGGGGTAATGATGTCTTATCCCGACTAAAATTGATAACTTGGATCATATTTTTTAAAAGATACTTAAATTTTACGGGGGTCTTATTTCCCCTAGATCAAATTGAAGTGAAGTTAATACAACTAGGGATGACAACGGATCGGATCTGGATCGGATCTTACTATATCTAAATTCATATCCGTTTTTCAAATTTGGATCCAGATCCATCGGGTCCATAAAAATCAGATCCAAATCCAGATCCATCGGGTCCACGGATCGGATCTGGATCCACATTCTTGAGTGCATTTTTTACGCAATAATTTGCATGCTGCACATGGAGAATTGGACGATGACATCTTTGGCCTCCCTATATTGTTGTAGACAAATGAATGTCTCCTTGATTCTATAACAGCAAAAAAAATCAGGAAGCCTCATAAAATGATAAAGACCTAATTAAATCAGAGAAATATGTACATATACTTGTAACAAAATGCAATTTTCAGTATGATAGATAGAAAATTAAATAAGTAAACAAGAGATAATTTGAGTATGTTAAAGAATGCATGTTATTTAAAGAAGTTTCATTTAACCATTTTGGAGTAGAAATGCATTAAAGTCATATTGAAGCAAACATGGAAAGTAAATATATTACAGCACTAATTTATATCTATAGAATTCAATAAATCAAGAGGTCGGTTAATTTATTTATTCAAGGAAACTAAGAGGTGTGAGAATAGAAGCTAAATGTGATTAGTGGAGTAATAAAATTGATGTTCCAGCCAATTCTTCCTAAAATTTTCAATATCCATTACTCCAAACCTGAATGTAAAATACAGAAATTATGAAAAATTTTAAGAAAATACTTATAAAATTACATTCTAGGCGATGCATATATTTAATAAAAAACGGATCTACGGGTCGGTTCTGGATCAGATACGAATCTCAAATACAAGATACGGATCCGGGTCCAATCCGAATCCGTCGGGTTCAAATTTTGAAGATCCATATCCTATAAAACGGATCTGGATCCACCGGATCTGGATCCACCGGATCTGGATCCACCGGATCCGGAGCGGATCCAATGCCATCTCTAAATACAACCTTCTAAGCTCAATATAAGTTTTAAAAAAGGATGTGAACTCAGGTACCAATCCTATTTTGACACTTCATTTTTCAATTTTTATGTTTTTTTCTTTTTGTTTTCCTTATTACTTTTTCTTTAATTCTTTACTTCTTTTCTCTTCTTTATTTTTTCATTTTCTCTTTATCTGCGTATCTTTTCTTCAGAGGTTCAGGGAAGCTCAATTCCCCTTCTTCTTCTTTTTTTCTTTATACACAAATTAGTTACTAATTCTGATAAATAAAGGAGAGGAAAAAGACAATGGAATAAATTAGTTGATGCAAAAAAAAATTGCGTCATTCATTTTTTCCGATGAAATGGATACTTTCTTTAAAAAAACATTAATCTAAACACCTTTTCATATCTAATAGAAATTTATTTCAGAAAAATCACTGATTTTGCCACTTCCCCCTTATCTTCTTTTCAGAAAAATCACTGACTTTGTTCGAAGGAAAAGGGTGACTAATTTTTGGGGAAAAGATGAAGAAATAAGAAGAAAAAGGAAAATTTAAACTGAAAAGAAAAAAGTAATGAAATACAATTAATAAAAATATTGCGAAAAATAAAAATTTAATCGCTTTTTTAGCTTTCACGCTATCGAAGAGTGATATATTCACTATGCCAAGAGATATCAAAAGGGTCAAATAATTCCACTTTGAATTCGTTCAGTGGGGGTAATAAACGTTCGCAAAATTAAAATGTCTTTTTGAAAATAAAGTTATAATTCAGGGAGATTTCTATGTATTTTTTCAAAAAAAGAAATACTAAATTTAGTTTAAATTGTCAAGTCAAATAAACCATTGTAAGTACTGAAATCAAGTCAACTAACTCCTGATAAAAAAGTAAATATAGAGTAGTACCTTCACGTAAGGTAAAAATAATAAAACAAAAATTAAAAGAGTGAAAATTAGGTACAGATTGATATGACAAATTGACAGTAATTTTTAAAGCTTTATAGTTCTAGCCTTCTAGGCTTATAGCCATTTATCTTTTTTTTTTGGAAGTTTATAAAATTATTCTTAAAATATAACTTTAACCTACTTTATGTAATTAAAAACAATTGTTCTTGAAAATATTAAGGGCCTTTTGCTTTGGTTAGCAAAACTACAATTCATTACTATATAAAGAAGATACAATTGTTCCATGTATAGGATTGGACCAATAAACAATTCTATAGTTAGTTTGCTAAATTTTTCTATAGATAAAAAATAATTTAGTAAAATCTAGTTATCGATTAATGGATACAAAAATAATATATTAAGCCCCTTATTAGTTTGTATTTGATGAATGTACGAATATTGTTCAAACTTTAGATGATCATTAAATGGATTCACTATTAAGATTTAATTACTTAATTAATTTAAATAGATCTGAACCATTTATCATTGCTACCGCCACCGCTCCTAGCCACTAATATCAATCATCACCATCACTATAGTAACCGCTGCTACTAATTACCTTTACTATCACAATTATTATTATTGCCAAAGATCACCTTCCACCCGTGTTACTGTTAACTACCACTAACACCGAACAACTCCTTAGTAGAATATGATAGAATAATGGTACAATAACAACAACAACATACACAGTGAAATTTCATAACGTGGGGTTTGGAGAGGGTAGAGTGTACGCAAACATTACCTCTACCTTGGTAGGTAGAGCGGTTGTTTCTGAGAGATTCTCGACTCAAGACAAAGAACAAGCACAAGCAAAGTAAGACAAACAAAGCGACTAAGCCATGACATCGAGTTCTGGAAAAGAAGCAATAACTAATGCAGGTAAATAAGATAGAATAGTGGTAATAAATGACTAAATATACACCTATCATATAAACAATATACACAATTATGACTAAATATTATATCCTCACAAGCCCACTCTCGGGCAGTCCAGTCCCCACAAACTCAGCATTCGGACTCATATCACATCAGCCCAATATCACGCCATCTATCCAACCAACTCCAATTCCAGCTCAACGGCCAGTCACTCGTAGTTAACATGAGATTTTTAAACCAAACAAAAATACGGTCTTCACACTCATGTTACCAAATCACCATTGTCTCGTAATCCCGTGTCTGCCCTTAATGATGCGAATTGAAAAATGGTTATGGATGATGAATATAATGCTCTTATTAATAAATAGGACGTGGGATTTGGTGTCTCGTCCTCCTGATGTTAATGTGATTCGGTCTATGTGGATTTTTAGTCATAAAGAAAAATCTGATGGTACATTTGAGAGGCATAAAGTCCGTCTTGTAGGTGATAGTCAGACTCAACAGGTTGGGGTGGACTGCGGTGAGACTTTCAGTCCGATGGTCAAACCAGCAACTATCCGCATGGTACTAAGTCTGGCTCTTTCGAAGGCATAGCCGCTTCATCGGCTTGATGTAAAAATGCATTCATTAACGGAGAACTCAATGAAATAGTGTACATGTATCAGCCCATGGGGTAACATAGACCCCACTTATCCTAATCATGTGTGCTTAGTGAAGAAATCCTTGTATGGGCTCAAATAAGCTCCTCGGGCCTGGTACAAGAGGTTTGCATATTATATTTCTAATATTGGGTTTTCTAACAGCAGGTCTGATAATTTTCTCTTCATATACAGTCAGGGTAATGATATAGCTTACATCCTTATGTATGTGGATGATATTATCTTAACTACTTCACCTGATGCTCTTCGCAAGTTTATCATTCTCTTCTTGGTTCAGAATTTGCTATGAAAGATCTAGGGCCATTGAGTTATTTCTTAGGGATAGCTGTCACACGGCATGCATGTGGTTTATTTCTGTCTCAAAAAAAGTATACAGAAGAGATCGTTGAACGAGGCTAGCATGTCATCGTGTGAGCCGTCCTCCACTTCGGTTGATACTAAATCAAAGCTAAGTGCTACTTCTAGCACGCCATATGCGGACCCATCACATTACCGTAGCCTCGCAGGAACCCTGCAATAAATTACTTTCACGAGGCCCGACATTTCTTATGTTGTGCAACATATTTGTCTATTCATGCATAACTTGATGGAGGATCACATGCATGCTTTCAAGCGCATTGTGCGTTATATTCAGGGCATCCTCGATCATGGCTTACAACTATATCCATCTTCGACCACCACTCTCATTTCTTACACATATGCAGATTGGGGTGGATGTCCAGATACTAGACATTTCACGTCTGGTTATTGTGTATTTCTCGGTGATAATTTGATATTTTGGTCCTCCAAACGACAAGCTACATTGTCCAGGTCTAGTTCCGAAGCAGAATACCGAAGAGTTGCCAATGTGGTGTCTGAATCTTGTTGGCTACAGAACCTTCTTTTGGAGCTCCATCGTCCGGTTCCGAAGACGACATTGGTTTATTATGATAATGTTAGTGCGATTTATCTCTCAGGGAGTCCGGTTCAACATCAACGCACTAAACATATTGAGCTGGATATTCACTTTGTTCGCGAAAAGGTTGCTCGTGGACAAGTAAGTATTTTACTATCAGATCGCCGATATTTTTACAAAAGGTCTTCCGCTGATTCTATTTGAAGATTTTCGGGACAGTTTCAACATACGCCGACCTCCCGCTTCGATTGTGGGGGTGTGATAGAATATGATATAATATTTAGTCATAATTGTGTATATGATAGGTGTATAATTAGTCATTTATTACCATTATTCTATATTGGATTATGTTTGTATTACGAGTATACTTACTACCCCTTTGGAATGAAATAGTTAACGAAAATATTTTAAAAAAAATAGAATATGACTTCTTACCTTATTAGGTAACTATTTAATATAGAAAATTTTAGGTTAACAAAATTAATTAATTTCTGCTTCCTCAGATTTAGAGATTAGTCAAATCAGGCTTTGAAAAGTTTTTAAAATGTCAAACAAAATGAAGTTATAAAGGGGGAAATAAATTGTGTGAGAGTACTCAATTAAAGAAAAAAGAGGTACAAAATGTCAGTGAAGTGTCACGAAATTGCATCAGAAAAAGTCACTCTAATCTAAAGGGGTAAATTTTTTTAATGGGTGACGTGAAAAAAAAAACTCACGGACAGGTGATTTGATACGTTCAGTTTACTATTATTAAAATTATAATTAATTAATTAATACTCCATATATTTGCACTATAATTATGATTTAATCGCAATAAATGAGATTTGATATTATATTGGGTTAGAGTAAATTTTTATCTTGGCTTAATAATACATCTGACCCCTTCATTATATCGTAAATTATAATTTTGATCCTCGTGGTATTCTTGAATTTTTTTCAAACCTGTTTTGTAAAATATTTTTTTAATTGATGGTTTATCGGAAACAACGTCTCTACCCCATAAAGGAATGAGTAAGGTATGCGTACATCTCACCTTATGCAGACCCTACAAGTAGAATCACTCTGAATATGTTATTGTTGTTTGTATCTGACTAAACAATCCAGGTGACGAAATAAAACAAAGGTTAATTCATGTATTCTAAGATTTGAAAAGTTGCTCATTATTTATGTAAAAACAATCGATCAAAATGATTAATCACCAATTAATTTGAGTGAAACTTGACTTATAATCTTAGCCAAAATTGACGAAATATTTAACTTTTAAGTAGTAGAAATATGCATTTTGACTTCTTCGCTTTTTAGTATCACGAATTTATCATAATTATCAATCATTCCACGGCTCGATTGCTCATGCTATATGTGAGTAAGTTTATATGATTAGTTAATATTTGACAAAATATATTTTTTATGAATGTAAAGACTGCAAGGTTATTCCGAGGGAGTATCTTACAACCCGACATAAGCTTTTGGTGATGGATTTGGAGATCAAGATGGAAAAGAAGAGGAGGGTTGTGGATGACAGATTAAGAATCAAATGGGGAGTTTGATCATGGCTAGTGCAAAGAAGACGAGGGAGAGGTTGATGACCAATGGGGCTTGGTGGAGTAGTGGGGATGCGACCGGTATGTGGGACAGGATAACCAGTTGCATTCGAGAGGTAGCTAGAGATGTGCTTGGGGTCTCGAGGGGTAGACGTGGTGGGCATCGAGGGGACTCATGGTGGAATGGTAAAGTTCAAGAGAATGTGGAAGTGAAGAAAGCGGTGTATGCGAAATTGGTAGAAAGCAAGGATGAGGTGGAGAAGTGGACGAATATGAAACTGTATAATGGAACTGTATAATATGTCGAGGAAGGAGGCAAAACTTACGGTTACGACGGCAAAAATAACGGCTTTTGAACGCCTGTATGTGAAATTAGAGGAGAAAGGCGAGGATAGAAAGATGTACAGACTAGCCAAGGCGAGGGAGAGGAGGGCCCGTAACTTGGATCACGTAAGGTGCATCAAGGACGAGAATGAAAAATTATTGGTGGAGGACGCGCATATTAGGCGGAGGTGGCAGTCTTACTTTCATAAACTCTTGAACGAAAAAGGAGATAGAGACATTGTGTTGGGAGATCTGGAGCAATTTGGTAGGTACCGAAATTTTGGGTATTGTAGAAGCATTAAGGTCGAGGAGGTTAATGGTGTTGTTCGCAGGATGCGCAAGGGACGAGCAACCGGGCCTGATGAGATCCGGTTGAATTTTGGAAGAGCGCAGGCAGGGCAAGTTTTGAGTGGCTGACTGAGTTGTTTAACGTCATTTTTAAGACGACGAGAATGCTCGTAGAATGGAGGTAGAGTACAATGATCCCTTTGTACAAGAATAAATGTGATATCTAGAGTTACAACTACTATAGGGGTATCAAGCTGCTAAGCCACACTATAAAAGTTTGAGAAATGATCGTGGAGATAAGGGTGAGAAGAGGCGTATCTATTTCCGAGAACCAGTTTGGATTCATGTCGGGTGTTCGACCACAGAAGTCATTATATTATTAGGAGGTTGGTGGAGCAGTATATGGAGAGGAATAGAGACTTACATATGGTTTTCATCAAAGAGTCTCCTTTCGGAACTACTTCTTTTCCTTTCTCTCTCTGCTATCCCATCCATTGAACTGTCAGTATCGAGACAAGTTTGGAATATTGGCTGAGCGTAGACTAGAAGTTCATTGGAAGGTTCTATGGAGATGTTTGGAGGTTAGAAGTGTACATGTAGCGTACACTAGGGCAATCAATAATATGTATGATGGAGCCAAGACCAGGGTACGGACAGTAAGAGGGGACTCAGAGCACTTTCCAGTGATGATGAGGTTGCACCAGAGATCATCTCTTAGCCTATTCTTATTTGCCTTGGTGATGGATGGACTGACGTCACTAATTCAAGGGGAAGTGGCATAGTGTATGTTATTCGCAGATGACATAGTCATAATTGAGGAGACTCGCAGCGAAGTGAACGCTAAGCTGGAGGTTTGGAGACAAACTCTGTAATCTAAAGGGTTCAGGCTGAGTAGGGCCAAGACAAAATACTTGGAGTGCAAGTTCAGTAACGGGAGCGACCTTGAGACAGATGTATAGGTGAGGCTTAGTACTCAGGTCATTTCAAAAAAAAAGAAAGCTTCAAGTACCTTGGGTCTATTATCCAAGGGGATGTAGAGATTGATGACGATGTCACACATCGTATTGAGACAGGGTGGATAAAATGGAGGCTCACATCTGGAGTCTTATGCGATAAAAAAATGCCAACAAAACTTAAAGGCAAGTTCTATAAGGCGGTGGTTAGACCGACTATGTTGTATGAGACGGAGTATTGGCCAGTCAAGACTTTGCACATCCAAAAGATGAAAGTTGCAGGAATGAGGATGCTGAGATGGATATGCGGGAATACAATGAGGGATAGGATTAGAAATGATGATATCTAGGACAAAGTGGGAGTGGCCTCGGTGGAGGATAAGATGCGGGAAGCAGAGTTAAGATAGTTTGGGCATGTGCAGAGGAGAGACACAAATGCCCCAGTGCGGAGGTGTGAGAGGTTGGCTATGGACGGGTTCAGGAGGGGTAGATGTAAGTCGAAAAGTATTGGGGAGAGATGATTAGACGGGATATGGCGCAGCTGCAAGACCTTAGTCTACCGTCAGTTACCAAAGCCACTAAAGCAAATATAAAATAATAAATTAATCAAATATTTACCCTAAAACAGGAAGTGATCAAAGTAAAAGCGCAAGTTAACAAGAATCTAGAGGCAAGTAAAACCACTACGCCAAGAATGCTATAACTAAAGACAAGAAAGGTAATGCAAGAACGTAAAGTCACGAATCAATACTGCGAAACGACAAAATTTAACCACAAGGACAATGACAAATAATGGATACGGATAACCGGAGGTACCAACTCTAGTTGAATCAAACTTGTTTACCGGTGAAAATTAATATTCACCGGCACCGAAAGTACTTTTCACTTGAGTTTTCACCAAAAAGTCGAGTACCTTTGTAGATCGAGGAGAAAAAGAACAAAAAGAAGAAAGGAGAAAAAAGAAAGGTTTGGCTGGGAACGTTGTTGTTACTGTTCGCCAGTACTGTTACCAGTTCTTTCATTGGGAAATCGAATACCTAGTCGAAGCATCACCGTATAGTTGTCTGGCGGTGTTCACTATCGTAAGATACTGTTCACTACCGGAGAATACTGTTCACCAGAAAGTCACTGCCGGATTACTATTCCCTGCCGAAAAATCAATGTTCGTCTACAGAGCCTGTCGGAACAATTGAGACCTGTACAAATACTGGAAACCTAGTCGAAACGCAGTGATGCCCGTTGGCGAACGGGACCTTGTTCACCGATCACCAGCCGAAGTGGCGCACGAAGATGAGATTTCCGTCGGAGAGGGTGTGTGTGTGTGTGTGTGTGTTACCGTTGTGGGGAAATGAGAGATGAAGGAGGAGAGAGAAAGCCTATTTGAATGTACTGAAAGTGAAAATAATATTTTAGGTGTTTCTCAAATTCCAAATACAACTTCAAGTCAATTCTCAATGCGATGCATCCGTGAAATGGGATGGAGATCTGCCCGAACTTAGCCCAGAAGACGGAAACTACAGACGGGGAAGGAAAGAGGCAAATAAATATATGCTCCGGGGAAAGCTTTGAGCTTAGCCTAGTATGGTGAATCAATTTCATTCATTTAATATCCCTTTGGTGCCATTGACATAACAGATGTCGTTTCTTGTCTATCTCTTTCTATTTCTTCCAAATACAACTTGAAGTTGTATTTGAAATTTTCATGGCCAAACGTCTATTTTAAAAAAAAGTGAAAGAAAAAAAAAGTAAAAAATTCTCATAACCAAACGGGTAATTTTTTTTTTCTTTTACAAGAATGGAAATCATTTTTCGCATGGTAAAAGTTAGGGAAGGAAATCAGGAAAATTTACTCACGCTTGGATATTTAAGTAATTTAATAAATAATACATGTCCCCCCTTCGTCGGGCGGTGCTTGTGTGGAGGGTGCGCCACCAGAAATCGGGCTTGAAGCTCTCACCTTACCAACAAATCGAGAGTTGATGGCTGTTGGTCACGACTACTATCAAAAATCTCCTATGAAATATGGATATTTCACATGGAAGTAAAATAAAAGTATCAAGAACCATGTGACAGAGCTTTACTATAAAAGAAAGTCAAAGTGTATACACTATAATTAGTACATCATGGTTAATTAAAATACATTCTTTCACTTTAATCAACATTTTCTTTTACAGGAATGGGTATCATTTTTAGCTTAACATACATTCTACGCCCTGAACCACATATTAACAAAGCAAACACAAATTACTGAGAAAATGTTTAAATTTACCATTTAGGTAATCCATTTGTTTTACATTTGTCATTCATTTACTATTCACTGTGAAGGCCGTATGATAAGATTGTTTACCTGTAAAACGGTACCGTTGAATTTGTATACGTGGTTAAGGACACGTGGATTTCAAGTGACACGTTAGATATGAATTCTAGATGAATTATACTGTAAATAAATAATAACGAGTCAAGATAAAGTAAAGCTTAGTTTGAGCCTTGTGACAGCATCTGGGAAAAGTGATTGTAACTTGTATGAAAGTACAGAAATCAAGAGAATAATAAGAAGTATATTGTAATAGCTAGAATCTGACGGGTTACAATGGAATGAAGTGTCCTATTTATACATGAGCTACACGGGTACACAACACATGAAATATACCATAATAAATGCATGAGAATAAATGTTGTAATAATTGTACAATCAATCTCTCAATAAAAGTCATTAAAAGGTTGTTGGAATTCGTATGACCGATTTTAGTAACGGCCGTCCATTATGATGCAAACGACTCTTAGCATTCTTTATTGCTGGTACCGACTTTACTTGTGTCGCTCCCGGTACCTTGCAGACCAAATCAGTAGCACTGTAATCTGACGCGAGTCTGACTCAGCATCATGCTCCATGTATCATATCTCAATTAATACAACTATCTTATACGAATTTTGCCTTATACAGATAGTCTCCGCACTTTCCGGTCACAACTCTTGTGCAATCGAAAAGTGGATTTAAACTACCACTCAATCAACACTTTATGTTCTGACGAAAAAAATTGAACCATAATGATTACAGAACCTGCCAAACATCACATCCATTAATTGCTTCTGAAACGGCAGCCACTAAACCATCTCTCTGATCGACGTGAACTGTCGTAGTGACGGTTCACGCCTTTTTACCTCCAAAAATATTATATATTTTTACCATAATAGGAGGACAAATCTTTTCACATAAGGCGACCACCCCATCTACAAATTTCTTTCCATAACAGTGATTTCCTTCATTCTTCACAACTTCCTCAATAATGTCTTCTACTAACTCTTCTCATTCTCGCTCATCTGAAGATTACAACAATCCTGCCGATCATTTTCATGGGAAGGAACCCATTTATCCCACAACACAGAAAATGGATTTGCACCATATTGCTGCCAAAATCCTCCCTTCAGGCTTCGATTTTCCAGGAGACCTCTGTGTTCAAACTAACTTCGAACATGTTGAAAACTTTCTCAGTCGTTCTTGTCGAGCCACAATTGATCGAATTGATTTTTGAATAGGTAGTAAGTCTTCTCCATGCATCCCTCAATATCACCATGACTTGAAAGAGTATCACCTTATCATGGTGGAAGGGAAAATACCATGGTAAGCCTTTGACCTCAACACTTATCTCGGATTCTCCAAAAAATCTTTTCTATATTATTCCTTTATTACCAGGACTCCCGACTCGAAAATCTTCGGCCCAAAAAATGCCATCCATCGCGGTCGTATTATCGAACATTAAGTTTGCTTCTGGCAGCCGAAAGCAAAAAGCTCAAGACGAGGCTGTCGAGCCCCCAGTGGAAATTGGTTCCAGGGTGAGAAGTCGTCGCCAACTTAAAGAGTACTGGAAGGAGCTGCAGGCAAAAGATAAGGCGGGAGTCATCCATATTGATGAGGAAGAAAATGTTAATAAGAGATCCCCATCTCGGATAGTCTACGTCAGGAAGCTCTAGAAGCATAAACTCATGTTCCCTCGTAGGGCCACTCTAAGTGTAGCTCAATATCTACGACCGTAACTGAGGCCGGGATATCTGCTTCTTCACCCCGAAAATCTCCATATGCCACCCTCGAGGCTTCCATTACTCATCTTGCAGACTTATTCCTACATATAGAATGTTCCTTTCTTTTCTTCAAATTTCCACAATCTTACTCTTATTTACCGATAGCAACCCCCTTCATTCAAGGTCACGCCTCTGCTTTATCCACTACGGATTTGGCGAAAGCAATCGACCATTCTGCCGAGGAAAAAAAGTCGAAAGATGAGATTCAACACATCAGGATTGAAGTTGAAATCCTACGCGCTGATCTTAGCGATTCTAGCTCTCTCCAAGATTCACTCCGATTACGTTTACAAGATGGAGTCGACTCTCTAAAGGACTGAGAGAGTTCTATTCAAGTTCTCACCACCACCTACACAACCCTTCAGGGACAAACAACCCAATTTGCAGCAGACTTAGCCGATACCTAGGAATAACTCCATGCTTCCGAACATACCATCACTAAGCTCCAAGCCAAATGTCAGAGGTGCAAACTTCGACTAGACTTAGCCGTTTTGAAAATTTGAGTGGATGCTCTTGAAGAAGCAAATAAATGGGGCTTCGATATTGCTTTAGCGATTTTTGACGCAGAAATTGATCTGAATGATGCTGAGTTGTCCTTGGAGGCTTTTTGCGGATTCAGAGAGGATTCAGACGTGGAGGTTGATGAGGAAGATGAACCCCCCCCCCCCAATTGATCTTTTTATTACTCTTATTTTTGTTAGCAACACCCAAAACACCCATAACAGACCATGAAATGGGTATGTCGTAACCTTTCACACGTGTTTTTTTAATTTTTTATGTTACTGGGTCACTTTTGGGCCCGGTTAGTAGCTTTTTGTATCCGGTCTGGTTTCAATCCGAAAGAACATGAATGAATTTCCCCTTCGCAATTCTGATCCAAGTTTTCACTCTTAATTTATTTTCATAAGCAAGCATTAGTTCAAATTTCATTACTTTACTTTTGGAACCGGAACCTAGCTTTGAGGTTTTCTTTATCATAATTGGTTAAGACTTGCAGTTTACAAACTTTCCAATAACCTTAATTAAATTCCAAAGATGTATTTTTCTTTTCATCATTTAACCGGGGCCTCTTATGACCTCCAAAGTTAGTTTCGGACTTAACTTGTCTCCGAACAACTTAAAACTCCAGTACCTCTGTTATCTGGAGCCTTAACTTTTTGTTAAGGATTTAATAAGAGAGAGTCATTATTTTCAATGGTGATGTAGAAAAGACGTCTCATGTTCATTATGGAATGGAATTTTCGATATGTTAATATAACAACATACGTTTCATGCTCGTGATGACAAAGATTTATTAATTATTAAAGGAAATTTTTATTGATTCCTTTGACTTACAAATGTGAAGACAATTGCAAGAATAATTCGGCCGCCATCTAGTGTGGCCAGTCCAGTTACATATAATTTGAATATTCGGGCAGTCCTCAACATTTGTGAAGTCTCCAGTGTCAGTGTCGGTGCTCCCTAGAAGCATTAAAATTTCAAAATCTTCACTCCATTCCGGGTGTGTATGCCCCCAGTATCCGAGACTTCATGCTATGAAGACTTGGATACTTGATAGACTTTTTCGGTAGCAAGATCAATAACATGCTTATATCTTGGTGCTGCCTCATTAAAAATCTTACTAGAAAAATGGTACAGTAGCGCTGTAATCTGACGTGAGTCTGACTCAGCATCATGCTCCATGTATCATACCAAAATTCGTACAACTGTCTTATTCGAATTTCGCACTATACAAAGAAGTATTAGAAAAATATTATACATTTTAACTTTGGTATTGTTTAATCCTTGGTAGTGTTTTCAACCTTTGTATTACTATTATCTGTATTAGTTATACACCCTATTCAGATCAGGGGCAGATCTACCCTTGCCCCATGGGTGTTAAGCGACACCCATTCGTCGGAAATTTACATTTTATAGATAGATAAATTTTGAGTTTTATAGAGATATATACCAGTGTTGGTACCCCTTAACACAAGTTAAAGATTTAATATAGTGGTTAAGGGGTTTCAAACCTTCTCTAAGATCGTGAGTTTGATCCTAGCTTGCAATATAATTATTACTAATTTTTTGTGACACCCCTTAATGAAAATTCTGGCTCAACCACTATTCAGTGAAACATAGATACTCAGTACTATTCTTAAGACTCTACCAAATGACCCCTAAAGGTCCCGTAATGCTGCTAAGCTTGTTTATGACATTTACCATGATGGAACCACGTAGACAAATAAAAAATTTCTAATTTATTCCTAAACTATCAAATTCAATCCTAGCTTGCAACATAATTATTACTAATTTTTTATCACATTCTTTAATAAAAATTCTGACT
The DNA here is from genome assembly GCA_029783415.1 of Anisodus acutangulus. NCBI lineage: Eukaryota > Viridiplantae > Streptophyta > Magnoliopsida > Solanales > Solanaceae > Anisodus > Anisodus acutangulus. The sequence goes on along the minus strand of CM056502.1, from coordinate 38,691,013 downwards.
CTATCACTATTCGATACACAGATACTCAGTACTATTCTTATCACTCTAACAAATGACCCCTAAAGGTCCCGTAATGCTCCAAAGCTTGTTTATGACATTTACCATGATGGAACCACGTAGACAAATAAAAAGATTCTAATTTTTTCCTAAACTATCAATTTCATTTATATATACCTTCTGTAATAATTTAAACAATTTAAATAGTCGAAATATACCCCAAACTCTTACGAAGGTCCACTACGTGGCTTGATCAATTTCTTCATGGTGAAAAATAAACAGCAAAAAAGTATATTTGATACAAAAGATAACGGTAGGATTTTTATTATGCGAATATATATATATATATATATATATATATATATATAAATGACAAACATTATATGAACATTCTTATATGATTGAAAATTATTCGATCAAAGCATAATCCTTAGTAGCTTCTTTCCTAATTGTCTAAGATAAAGAAACAGTTTATAAATGGCAAAAGTACTGAATTATAAATATAAGGCCTAAATATAAACAAACAAGAAAGAGAAAACAAAACAAAACAAAAATAGAGTTGGTTTGGTCCCTATAAGTTATTTGGAGATAAACGTCCGCTTGAGCAGCTCAATTGGTTTCAAGGGGGATATTTGGAATAAGAGACCAAGGATCGAATCCCGTCAGCAGCAGTGTGGGGGTTTCTTCTTGAAATAAAGGAGGGCCCCTTGTGCTTGCGTAGATCTGTCTAACCTTTGAAATCAATTGAATCACCATGATTTACCTCCTTCACAGATCTGTCGGACCGGGGTGTGGGGGCTCCTGGGGTGGGAGATTCCACCTTCTGGAATAAGTTATTTGGAGATAAACTAGGCCCTTGAATGAATAGTGAAAACCCATAGGACAAACTTATTATTTTTCCCTTTAATTTCGTGACTGATTGTACTTTTACTTTTTCAGAATACTATTCCGTCCGTTTATTTTTACTTATCACATTTTAACTTAACACGTATATTTAGAAATCTAAATAGAATGATAATTTTTTATATTACCTCTAATTATTGCTAAGTAACTTAATGATTAAAATAAATAAAATATATTTTAAAAATTATTGAACCACTAATTTTTTTTAAACTTGTCAACCCAATAATAAATGATAAAAATAAATAAGTATGAATTGGTAAATTATCTTTTGATTTTTTAAAGTAGACAAGTAAAATTAGATAATTAATTTTAGTATAGTGAATAAGTAAAAATCAATTAAAGGATTAGTATTTTCTTGAATTAGTAAAACATATACAACAATACATCTTTGTTCTCTTCCTTGAGATAATCATCAAATAGACATATTCTTTCACTGATTGGTGACTCTTTTCCCCACACTTTTTCTTTTAAAAGTTTCCATAAAACAAACCATAAACCCAATTGGACTAAAACCAATGACCCCAAACCAAATACACTGACAATAGATAAAAAATTATTAGTATCAAATATTTATATTAAAGTAATAAATATTTACTATATATAACTATTACTTAATATTTACTATATATAACTATTACTTAATCATGATAAATTAATATATATATATATATATATATATATATATATATATAATTATGTAAGTCATATTAATTTGATGTAAATATCTGGTGCGATTTAGTATTTGCTCTAAGAAACCGTATTTTCATAGAGAATATTTCCTTTTTAATTGTTTTTTCAAAATGTTATTTAATTAAATATTGGACTAATTTTTTGAAAATAAAATTTTCAAGTTTGATGCATGTCCAAAAATAATTTTTATTTCCAAATATTATTTTTCAACTTAACTTCAAAAATTACTCTCTCCATCCTAATTTATGTGAAGATGTGTGGCGGGGATAAATATTAAGAAAGGAAGACTTTTGAAATTTGTGGATTAAAAAAAATTATAGATATTTGTATGACTATAAATCATATAAAATTTAAAATTAAATTATTATTAAATATAAAAAAAATTATTATTTTAAACCGGCTAAAAATAATAGAGTATAATTGGGATGGATCCGTATTTTTCCTAATATCCAGCCTATATATCCCTATCTTACTTTATTAGAAAGCAGTGCCTAAATTGGGTGGATTTGATACAAAGACAAGTCTTTTTCTTCCCTCATTACCTGGAACCTGAAATACCAAAATTTATGGCCAAATAAAGACTGTTTTTAGTTTTACTGTTCCAAAGCTTCTCTCTTTTTTTTATTCCAACTCTCTCTCTTTCTTTTTCTCTCTAGGGTTTTTGTTCGATTAATTTTGGCACAAAATGCTTCCAACTTTCTCAAAAGCTTTTCCCCCTCTTCTTTAAACCTACTCTTTTGGGACTTAACATACTGTAATTAATAACCTATCTTATTTCAAATTTATTATTACTGAGAAATTTTGATGCTCGTAATTATTTCTTAGTGATTTGATAGTATATGAATCTTATATACCTTAGAAGTTTAACTCTTTTCACCGTTTATAACATAACTTATACACTATTAGATAATTTAAAAGATAACAATATGTATCGTCCTAAAGAAGTGAGATTGGTAGTCCATCTATCCCAAAATATGAGTGGGATTGTCCCCGAGCATAGCTGGATGACAAATGAGGGGAATTTAAAAAAATCCAGCTAGAGGCCTACAGCGTGAGTTCGAACCCTGGTGAGAGCAATTTGCTCTCTTCTGGGGTAGAACCTTGTAGGTGATATCAGTTGCTCTGTTCTCAAACTCTGATCATTAAGCACATCCCACGATTTACCGGTAGTAATGCTGAGGGACCGGGACTACTATCTCCAGGAATAGTCTGGCGTAAGCCAGAAAACTGGATATAAAAAAATGCGTGGGATTTACAGATAACGAGAAAGTAAAAGTGACTGAGATGTGAGAAGAAACTTTTGTTTAACATTTCCGAAAGTGATTTGTGTAACTATAAATCATTTCATTAAAAATAAATAAGAAATAATTAAATTATTTTAAAATATAAAAAAATACTTAACCTTTTTTAGACAAACTAGAAAAATGTACTAGTACATAAATTGCAACAAAAGAAGTTAAGCAGAAAATAAATCTAATTATCAGCTATAATATGTTAAAATACGTACACTAAGGGCTCGTTTGGTTGAGAAACAAGTTATCCCAAAATTAATTATTTCGGAATTGTTATCCCACCTTCAATGTGAGATATTTATAACACTACAATCCCGAGAGTAGCTATCTTATGATTTTATCCCTACCAAACGTGGGATAAACTTTTCATAAATTTAATCTCGAGATTAATTATTCCTTATCCCTCGTACAAAATGAGCCCTAATAGGAGATACAAATTTAAATCCTTTCTCTTTACATACACAGTCTCTATAATTAGAAAGCCTTGTCTATAGTGTAGGACCTTGCAGATGATATGAGTTGCTCTGTTCTCAAACCTTGGTCATTCAGACACATCCCACAATTTACTAGTAGTAGTTAGACCTGTCCAAAGCTCGGGTCGGGCCGGGTCAGGGCCGAGTCAAGTGACTTTTTTTTGCTTGCTCGACCCTGTTTTATTTTTTAATTTTTCGATCCTGACCCTATTTTTTCTGCAATCCTACCCAATCCGTTATCCGATATAATTTGTCACCAATTAAAAATTACAACAAACAGAAGCATGAAATCATTAAAAATTACACCAAAAAGAACTGACAAGAGGCAAGTACAAACCAACATCACGATAATTCATCAACATCATCATAAGCATCATCATCGTTATCGTCATCACTAGATTCTTCTTCGTTTGACCCTTCACATATATAAGTAAAAAATAAATATTTATAAAATAAAAAATAATTTAAATTATATTAAAAAGACACGCGGGTCGTAGTCGGGTCGGTGGTCGGGCCGGGTCAAGTGGGTAAAAAATTCTGACTCTGGCCCGACCCTATATATGATCGGGTCCCCGCTTTTTCGGGTCAGATGGCTCACGAGTCAAATATAAGCTGACCTTGACCCTGATTTTTTTGTGTCGGGCAGGGCCAATCCCCGATCCGATGGACAAGTCTAGTAGTAGTGCTGAGGAAACGAGATTATTATCTCCATGAATAATCTGACGTAAGCCGAAAAGATGAATATAAAAAAAAGAAAGCCTTGTCTATCTATCCCTCAACCCCTCCCCCCCTGCTCTACAATTAGGTTACCACAAGACTCCTTTTAGTTCTTACCCACACTACAACCTTTCTTTGTATTCTGGTTTATTCCTTGTCCCCTCTCAATTCCCTCTCTTGAGACTCTCTTCCTGTTCTATTTTTGGAAAATTAAGGAGAGATTTAAAAAGACAGAAAAAAAGAATTAACCATGGCTAGAGAGAAAATTCAGATCAAGAAAATAGATAACTCCACAGCAAGACAAGTAACATTTTCAAAGAGAAGAAGAGGGCTTTTCAAGAAAGCTGAAGAACTTTCTGTTCTTTGTGATGCTGATGTTGCTCTCATCATTTTCTCTTCTACTGGCAAACTCTTTGAGTATTCTAGCTCCAGGTATACAATACATCTTCTTAATCAGTTGTTTTTTTGGTTATTTTTGTAAATAATAAAACATTTTTTGTAGCTATTTTTCCTAATGGGGGTCTTTAGTTAGTAATGATTGAGAGGAATCATTCAGAACATATATAGTAGCAAATAAAGGCACATATATAGTTTTGAGTTTATGATTTCTGAATTCTAAAAAAGTACTACTCTCTTCATTCCAATTTATAAGATTTATTTTGACTTAATACGAATTTTAAGAAATAAATTAATATTTTTGAATATTGTTGTCTAAAACAAGTCAAATATATTTATGTGTTAATAGATCATCTCGTTAATCGTAAAATTTAAAATTTAAAATTAAATTATTGTCAAATAATGAAATGTGTTATTCTTTTTGGGACTGACTAAAAAGAGAATTGTGTCATGTATTGAAACATAGGAAGTACATTTTATTAGATTTTGATTAAAATTTTAGATGCAAATTCAGGGTTTGATTCAAAGCTATAAGGTTCTTTCGAATTGCGTAGGCAAAGTTGTAGCTCCACTCTTGCTTGCTAAGCTCTTCTATATGATTTAAGTTATATACACGGATAATATTATAAATATAGTTTAATTTGTTATATTAGTAGTTAAGTTTACTATTTTTGTCAATTAATTAGTACTTGTTAATGACATATTTTTTTCACAATGATAGTCAGACAACATAAACCTTTCTATATTTAGCAACTAGATAAGAAACCCACCTCAAGAAACTTTCCATTTTGTGATATTTATCGTCTCTCTTTTTGGAGCTGTTAATTAGTTGAAAAACGTGAATTTTATAGTTTTGCAGGAAAAAAGCCAAAGCACTACTGACTCCAATATTTAAAAAATATAGTCGAAAAAAATAGGAATACGCAAAAACAGAAAGTCAAAATGAGTGGTATATTTTAATATTAATAAAAATAATGAGTGGTATAGAGAGTAGTGAGTAGTTGAGGGGTTTATAAGAATCGATGCTCTTGGAATCCTCCAAAAATATAGTTGCACTTGTATCAGATCTTTTTAAAACACTCATTAACATTATTGAAGGACGTAATAATTTTATTTATATAATTTAAATTTTGTGCACTATCTATATATAATTTTTTAAAATTAAATTGACTTGTAACAATATGAAATTCTTTACTGCAAGCCTGATAAAATAATATAAAAAATAGAGTAATAACCTATTTTAGTTAGTTAAATTAAAGTACTATTCATGTATATAACTTAAATTTTTGATCTTTTTATTAAATTAGTTTAGTAGCATCCTGCAATGCAATGAGCTATAAGCTAAAAAACGAATAAAAAGCTGGATATTGTTATCGAAAGGGCCACCATATCTTACAACAATAACATACCCAGTGAAATCCACAATGTGGGGTCTGGAAAGGGTAGAGTGTACACAGACTTTACCTCTACCTTGGTAGGTAGAGCGGATGTTTCCAAGAAACCCTCGGCTCAAGACAAAGCACAAGCCCAAGCAAAGTATGACAAACAAAGTGCGTAAGTTATGATAGCGAATTTTGAAAAAGAAAGAAGCAAAATGAAGAAGTGCGTAAGTTATGATAGCGAATTTTGAAAAAGAAAGAAGCAAAATGAAGCAATAACTAATGCAAGTAAATAAGACAAACAAGATACACATAATAGCATAAATCGAAAGACAAGGGACCATAAGGCAATATTGTGCCTACTAGTATGATAGGCTAAGCGAGCCTACAATAATAATACTACAACTACCAGTTTGTAAGCGTAGGTAGGATTACGCTGGACTACCTACTATCCTTCTACCCTTATACGTGTTCTTCATAACCCCCTATTTAAGGTCATGTCCTCAGTGAGTTGCATCTGCGCCATATCCCGTCTAATCACCTCTCCCCAATACTTTCTCGGCCTACGTCTACCCCTCTTGTACCTGTCTATAGCCAACCTCTCACACCTCCGCACTGGGGCATTTGTGTCCCTCATCTACACGTGCCTGCACTTGCCCGAACCATCTCAACCTAGCTTTCCACATCTTATCCTCCACCGTGACCACTCCTACTTTGTCTTGGATATCATCATTTCTAATTCTATCCCTTCTTGTATGCCCACACATTCATCTTAGCATCATCATCTCCGCAACTTTCATCTTTTGGGTGTACGAAGTCTTGACCGGTCAACACTCCGCCGATACAACATAGTCGGTCTAACCGTCACCCTATAGAACTTGCCTTTAAGTTTTGGTGGCACCTTTTTATCACACAAGACTCCAGATGCGAGCCTCCATTTCATCCACCCTGCCCAAATACGATGTGTGACATCGTTATCAATCTCTCCATTCCCTTGGATAATAGACCCGAGGTACTTAAAGCTCCCCTTTTCTGAAATGACTTGAGTATCAAGCCTAACCTACACACCTGTCTCAAGGCCACTCCACACCATATCTTACATGTTTCAGAAAGGCAATAATGTCTTATCTAAAAATAAAATAAGCTTATCATGAAACACTATTTACGGTGGATAGGTCATAGGACAAACCTCTTTTCACTAGGGAAAGAAAAGTAAGGCATATTTTAGGAATTTTATGCTTTGCCATTTGCATTATAGTATGGTATAAAAAAGGAACAAATTTGATGAGCTCTTGGTTTTCATCTAGTAGCTACTCCCACCGTACTATATTATTTAGCCATTTTATCTTTTACATGTTCCTTAAAAAATAATAAATAAGAAGAATATTTTTACTATACTATTTTTATTTCTCATCATTTAATTGCATTTTAATCAATATTAGTTAGTTTAGAAAATAATTAATGCTAAAGATAAAGTAGAAAAATCTTAATTAATTCTATCTTATTTTTTAAAAAATGGCCAAGTAATTTGGAACGAATATTTTTTAGTAATGTGGTCAACTAATATGGGAGGGAGGGAGTACTACATGATTCAAAGTCATTTTAAACTATTCCCTTTACTATTTTGGTAGCTATTCTTTTTGAGGTTATTGTGTAGTGTATATAAATAATTTTTTTAACTCGGTGTTTGGTATAAATTCATTTATGGACTCGATTAATTTAGATGCGTGATAAAATGTTCCGAATGCTCTTTACCAAAAATGATTTTTAGACTCAACCCAAAATCTCTGGTTTAGGATAGAACAATACTTACTATTCTACCATAACCTTTTAAGAGTACATCAGTAAATATTACGGTAACATGCATAAGCGAAACTAGAATTCTAGCTACGTGCTCTGCAGAACTCAAGGTTTGGCCAAAGTATGTATTTATGTTAAAAAGTTTATTGAATATTGTTAAGTAAGGTATATACCCGTGATATACACTTGGTATACATGGTGTATATCACAGGTACTTTCGGATAAAGGCCCAACACAGTAGAAGGCAGAAAGCCCATCTCGGGTTGGCCCATCACGTAATGTATATTTGTTGTGTATATTGTTGTAATATTATAGTGTAAATGTTACCTTAATTAGTTTTGTACACTTACCATAATTGTATATTTAGAATCCAAGTAGAATAAAGTTTTAGGAGTAGAATAGGAATATGATTCTCCTATTATGGAAATATGTAACTTGTATATATAGCCTTTCAATTAATGAAACTAATAAATGGATTATTTCTTTCATGGTATCAGAAGTTTAGGTCTTAAAATCCTCTCCCTATTTTCTTCCTCTTGGCCGTCGACCAAATAGTGAACAAATACCGAGACCAATTTTTTTCAGCAACTTGTTCTCGGATTGGTTTATTCCGACGGTACCTCCTCTTCCCAATTTTTTCTCCCAAATCCCTCAATCACATATTGTTGTATCAATATGTCTACATCCCGGAACACGTTTCATCCTGCCCTTACAGTTTCTAACATCAAGAATAATATCCCTCTTATTCTTGAAATAGAATGGGCTGAACTGTTCAAAATTCACGCACGATCGCATCAAGTCATCTGTCACATAATCCCCGCGGCTCCTGAGGATACGGAGGTGCCAAAACGCGAGGATGATCCTAAGTTGTGGACGACTCTTGATGCTACCGTCATTCAGTGGATATATTCCACAATTTCTACCGATCTTTTGCAAACAATTATTGAGCCTGACGCTACAGCACATGCGACTTGGGATAGACTACGTGATATATTCCAAGATAATCAAAATTCTAGAGCCGTTACCCTTGAGCAGGATTTCTCCCACGTCAATATGGAAGATTTCCCTAATGTTTCGGCTCATTGCAAAAGATTAAAGGAATTGGCGGACCAACTTCGCAACGCTGGCGCGCCAGTTTCAAACGATCGTTTGGTCCTCCAAATGGTTTCTGGCCTCTCCGAGGCCTATAGTGGTGAGGGACCACTTCTTCGACAAAGCAACCCGTTTTCGCAATTTTATCAGGCTCGTTCTATGCTTACACTCGAAGAAGCAGGCATGAAAAAACGAGCGGCTATCGGTGCTAGTCCTGTAGTAATGATGACCGAGTCAACAGTGTATCCTACCGGTTCCAACAACTCGGGCCAAAACTTCAACAACAGTGGCACCAAAAAGGGTGGAAACAACAAAAATAATGGCAAGAACTACGGCGGCAACAACGACGGCGGCCGGCAGAATGGTGGTGGCGGTGGGGGTACTCGCGGTGGTCAGCAGCAGCAGCAACAACGGTTCTGGGGCCCACAGTGTGACCATATGCAGTGGCAGTGGGCCCCACATCAGCAGTTTGTGCTCAGCCAGTTTTCCCCACAACAACAGTTTGGGCCCAGCCAATTCTCGTCCAACTGGCAGTGGGCGGCCCAGCAACAGTCCAGGCCCAATTCAGCCTGGTCCACATACAGTCAGCAGTCTGGGTCGACGCCGCAAGCAGGGGTGCTTGGGCCTCAGCCCCCTCAGGCCCATCACGCATCGGCACCCACGTCTACCGACATCGAAGCCGCAATGCACACGCTTGATTTAAATCCTCCGGACCCAAATTGGTATATGGACACCGGTGCCACTACCTACATGACATCCTATTCAGGCACGCTCTCGTCTTATGCGAATTTGAGCAACTCTCGCGGTATAATTGTTGGTAATGGTAATTCTATTTCAATTCGTGGTTATGGTCATAAAACTTTATCTCCCCTCATTCACCTCTTATCTTGAAAAACACCTTACACACCCTCAAATTGATTAAAAACTTAGTCTCTGAACGTAAATTCACTACTGACAATTTCGTTTCTATTGAATTTGATCCATTTAGTTTCTCTGTGAAGGATTTCAAGACGGGGAGTCCTCTCATGAGGTGTTATAGTAGGGGAGATCTTTATCCTATCACACCCAGTTCCGGTCTATCGAGTCAAGCCCTGCCATTCGCCTTTGCAGTCATTTCTCCTTCCTTGTGGCATGCTCGTCTTGGTCATCCGGGATCATCTTTTTTATCGTCTTTAGATAAAAATAATTTTATTTCATGTAAGTGTATGAGTAATACTCCAAATTGTCAGTCTTGTTCGTTAGAAAAAAATGTTAAGTTGCCATTTGTAGACTCAAATTCTCATACTTTAATGCCATTTGATATTATTCATAGCGACTTATGGACGTCTCCTGTTCTTAGTTCTGTGGGTCATCGGTATTATGTTCTCTTTTTGGATGATTATTCTAAGTTTTTATGGACGTTTCCGACAGCGAAAAAATCTCAAGTTTTTTCCGTCTTCTTAAAATTTAGAGCATTCATCAGAACCCAATTCGACCGAGAAATAAAAAATATTCACTGTGATAATGACAAATAATATGACAATGGGGTGGTTCGGGAATTCTGTGCTAATAATGAGATCAATTTTCGGTTTTCTTGTCCTCGTACGTCTTCACAAAATGGGAAAGCTGAACGCAAAATTCGTTAGATAAATAACATTGTCCGAACTTTATTAATCCATGCTTCCGTACCCTCGTCCTTTGGGCATCATGCTCTATAAATGGCTACCTATCTCCTTAACATTATTCCTTCCAAAGGTTTAACATATTCTTCCCCCCTTCAAATTTTATAAAATAAAATTCCTTCATATTCTCATCTTCGGGTTTATGGGTGTTTGTGTTATCCGTTATTCCCGTCCGCCACAATTAACAAACTTCAGGCCCGGTCTACTCCGTGTGTGTTTTTGGGTTTTCCGTCTAATCATCGTGGCTACAAATGCTTTGATTTATCCTCTAATAAAATCATCATTAATCGCCATGTCATTTTTGATGAATCCCAATTTCCATTTGCTAAAGTTAATACTCATGTGCCTAGTTCGTATAATTTTTTGGATGATAGTATATCCCCATTTATTATTCAGCATTTTTCGGATGTCTCCCCGCACTAAACTTCTCCAATGCCCATCGCCCGCTAGCCCCACCGGGTCTACCACCCATCGGTATCGCCGGGCCGATTCGATGATTGGGCTAGTCCAGCCCAATTTTGGAACTGGTCCAGCCTTACCTCGCTTCCGAATTGGGCTAGCAGGCCACCGTCACGCTACCCGTCCCGAGCCCAGCAAATTCTCAAAATTCGCCCAATTCTTCCTCGAGTCATAGACCGATCAGTCGTAGTCAACGGGGTATTTTTACACAAAAAAGATATTTTAATTTACATTCTAATGTCCCTAAATCCCCCTTACCCCTTAATCATGTGTCTGCCTTAAATGACCCGAATTGAAAAATTGCTATGACTGATGAATATAATGCTCTTATTGATAATAAGACGTGGGAGTTGATGGTCCGTCCATCTGATATTAATATTATCAGGTCTGTGGATTTTTGCTCATAAGGAGAGTTTAGATGGTTCATTTGCTCGACATAAGGCGCGACTTGTGGGTGATGATAAGACTCAACAAATTGATATAGATTGTGGGGAGAGATTTAGTCCGGTGGTCAAGCCAGCTACCATTCACACTGTACTTAGCTTGGCTCTTTCGAAGGCATGACCTATTCATCAGTTAGATGTAATGAATGCTTTCCTATATGTGGATCTCAAGGAAACAGTCTATATGCATCAGCCTTTGGGATTCAGGGATCCCAAACATCCTCATCATGTCTGTTTGTTGAAGAAGTCCTTATATAGGCTTAAGCAGTCTCCCCGGGCATGGTATATGAGGTTTGCATATTATGTTTCGACTATTTGGTTCACTCACAGCAGGTCGGATACTTCTTTGTTCATATACCATCGTGGTTCGTCCTTGGCCTACATTCTGCTATATGTGGATGATATTATCTTGACTGCCTCTTCCGATGCCTTACGCCAGTCTATCATGACCATGCTCAGCTCTGAGTTTGCTATGAAAGACTTGGGGCCCTTGAGTTACTTTTTGGGGATTGCTGTCACTCGTAATTCAGATAGGTTGTTCTTATCTCAACGGAAGTATGCAACTAAGATCATCGAGAGGGCTAAGATGTCATCCTATAAGTCCACTTCCACTCCAGTTGATACTAACCCAAGCTTAGTGCCGCGACCGGCGTACCCTACGAGGATCCGACCCGCTATCGCAGCCTTGTAGGGGCCCTTCAGTATCTTACCTTTACGAGACCGGATATTACATATGCTGTCCAGCGAATGTGTTTGTTCATACATGATCCCAGAATTGAGCACATAAATGCACTCAAACGCATCATTCGGTATATTCAGGGTACACTTGACTTTGGTTTGCATTTATATCCTTCCTCGACGTCCATACTTGTCTCGTATACGGATGCTGATTGGGGTGGCTGTCCAGACACCAGCCGGTCTATGTCTGGCTATTTTATGTTTCTTGGGAATAACCTGGTCTCATGGTCGGCAAAATGTCAGTCGACATTCTCCCGATCCAATGTCGAGGCCGAATATCGAGGGGTAGCTAATGTGGTCTCGGAATCATGTTGGTTACGTAATTTGCTTTTGGAGCTTCATTGTCCCATTCAGGAAGCAACCTTAGTTTATTGCGATAATATTAGTGCCATCTACCTTTTTGGTAATCCAGTTCAGCACCAACACACTAAGCATATCGAGATGGACATTCACTTTGTCCGCGAAAACGTTGCTCGTGGTCAGGTACGCGTCTGTCATGTCCCGTCAAGATACCAAATTGCAGACATCTTTACAAAGGGTCTCCCTCTGTCCTTTTTGAAGATTTTAGGGACAGTCTCAGCGTTCGAAGACAGCCCGCTATGATTGCGCGGGTGTGTTAAACAAGGTATATACCCGTGATATACACTTAGTATACATGGTGTATATCACGGGTACTTTTAGATAAAGGCCCAACACGGTAGACGGCAGAAAGCCCATCTCGGGTTGGCCTATCACGTAATGTATATTTGTTGTGTATATTGTTGTAATATTGTAGTGTAAATGTTACCTTAATTAGTCTTGTACACTTATCATAATTGTATATTTAGAATCCAAGTAGAATAAGGTTTTAGGAGTAGAATATGAATAAGATTCTCCTATTATGGAAATATGTAACTTTATATTATATCATTTCAATTAATGAAAATAATAAAGGGATTATTTCTTTAAAATATGTATAAATAATTTATCTAGAATCCAATAAGCTGATCATTTTCTAGAATTCAATACTCATATATTTAAAATTCAAATCTACCCTCGTAACATGCAATAATTATAACTCTAGTGACACATACAGTAAAAGATGAATGAACTTTATAGCAAAACCATTCCAGCAGGTCTTTCCTGGAGTGGTGACTTGAAATTGAGGAAGTTAATGAATTGTTTCTGTATTGTTGCTGGATTTGTACAAGGACTTCAGTTTTTATTTCAATTTTTTAAAATTCTTGTCCATAGATCAAACATGTGAAATCTGTTTGATAATGGTTGTAGTAGGAATTGAACTTATAGGATCTATATCTACTCTAATACCATATTTAACTGTGATTGTTTCATTTAAAATTAAATTATTAAAATAAGTATAATTTTACTTGCTTAATTATATCTTTATCATTTTGTTAGATCATTTTCCTGTAAATTTTTATTACAATAACCTTTTTATGACGCAGTATTTGCGTGGAACTAATTAAACTAATACCAATGTCCATCCGTTTTCAATTGTTCTCCGTATTTGTTAGTATATTTTTATTTTGCAGTTTTGTAAATCACTTATTTATCATCCTACTTGTTGAAAAATCCTTGATACATGAGCTTCATGTTGAGCGTCTCACAATGGTTGAGAGATAATTATCTCTTTATATGGTCTTGCACAATTCTCTATGTTTTAAGCTAATTACTTTTGAAATTAAGTTAAGCTCAAATAAACATTGTATTAGAATCCGACATATCCCTATTATTATGTTTTTCAGTTGATATGCCTGCTCATGCGGGGAAGAAAGGTTCTAACTGTCCCACATTAGCTAAGTGATAAGTTGTTTGTTTACTTATGTGATCTTGAACAATCCTTCTTCTAGGATTGAGTCAAGACCCGATGTCAATTTTCTTAACAATAACGTGTTTTACTTTCTTTGACGTCGTGCTCATGTTCAAGACATGTGATCTTGAACAATCCTTCTTCTAGGATTGAGTCAAGATCCGATGTCAATTTTCTTAACAATAACGTGTTTTACTTACTTTGACGCCGTGCTCATGTCCAAGACATGTCGGATATGTGGACCTATACTTGTTTCAAAGAGTAAAACGTATATGCACCGACATTATATAAAAAATTATATCATCATCTATATCCTAAAAGATATATATAACCGTTCAGTTCCACATTAATTTTAGATGAGATCTTAAAATTTATTTTCTTTTTCCATGAAGCATGAAAGAAATTCTTGTGAGGCGTGATTTGCATTCAAAGAATCTTGAGAAATTGGATCAACCATCACTTGAGCTTCAGGTAATTAGTTTCTTGGTCCATTTGTTCAAGCCTTAATTACCTTTTTAATTAGTCTTTGTAACTTTTCGATATTTGTTTTTTTAAGCAAACATTTTGTTTATATTGTTTGCAGCTCGTAGAGAATATCAATTACTCCAGAATAAGGAAGGAAATTTCTGAGAAAAGTCATCGATTAAGGTATATGGGTCAATTTTTCATTTAATTAAGAAAAATTGTTACCATTACAACAATAATAACTACGTCTCAATTCTAAATAATTTGAGATTGATTTTATGAATTCCCACTATTCCACTTAACTTCAACTCATATCATCACATCAAATAAAATTAAAAGCGAAAATAAATTAAATATATATAAACAGATAATTATAATAATATTAGAAGTTCTATGACAAGTATCCTGGACTAACAGGCAAATGAGGGGAGAAGAACTTCAAGGACTAAATATTGAAGAGTTACAGCAGTTAGAGAAGTCTCTTGAAGTTGGATTGAACCGCGTCATAGAGAGAAAGGTTGGGATTTAAATTTATATATACTGATAGTATAAATTATATATGTTTATATTATTAGTTTAATTTAATCTAGTCCTAGTAAGTTATGATATTGCCCCTTTTTAATTATCTTACACAACTTGCTTTGTCCATTTATCAGGGTGATAAAATAATGAGAGAGATCAACCAGCTCCAACAAAAGGTGAGAAATAATTTTTTTAAGTGATCCGATGTATAAAATGTCTATAAATCGTACTTGGTTTTCGTCAAAGGCTGAATTGATCTTGTGAAAAATCACAGGGCATGCAACTAATGGAAGAGAACGAAAAATTGAGGCAACATGTATGTAATCCCCCCCCCCCCCCCCTCAAAGAGTAACTTCTATATATTTATCGTATAAAAGAACTAGTACACTATCAAGATCATCTAAACTAAGTATACAACTTATTAGCAAATATTATCATATATTCGCCATATATTTTATAATTATGGTAAATATATGATTCTTATTCAATTAGAATTTAACATTTACACACTATATATATAATATATATATATATATATATATATATATATATATTAATGAGAAATACTCCCAAGGGAGATTAATACAATTTTACATGGTATCAAGAGCCAAACCCTAAAACACCTAAAAATCATCTCTCTAATCCGCCGCCTCCTGTGCCGGCGGCTACCCCCCAACATAAACCCTAATTTTTTTCTTCCTAACCTAAATTCAGCCCTCTGATGGATCCCACAGCTACTCCCACAACTTCATCTGCCACCCCAGTCGTCACCCACACCCCACCCACTACCTCCTTCACTCCTTTCCATCCGGCTTTTGCTGTCACCAACGTCAAGAACTTCATTCCCTTGGTTCTTGATCAAGAAGATGGTCAATATTCTTTGTGGGTTGAATTTTTTCGCATTCAAGCATGTGCCTATAACATGCTTGATCATATTGACGACTCTTTCCTTTGCCCTATTGATGTTGATGACACGACATGGCGCCAGTCTTGACTCCATCATCAAATAGTGGATTTATGGCACCATCTCTAAGGACTTGGTTCATACGATAATGAAAATCGGTGCCTCGGCTCGTGAGTTATGGATATGGTTGGAGGAGATTTTTCAGGACAATAAGCACACCCGTGCCATATACTTGGAGGAACAATTCAATAATACATGTCTAGAAAATTTTGCTAACATGTCTGAGTATTGTAAACAATTAAAACTAGTTGCGGACCAATTGTCCAATGTGGGGACACCAACTTTCGAAATGAAGATGGTTCTCCAACTAGTTGCTGGTTTACCAAAGGGTGAGTATGATACTCTAGCGACCATGATACAACAAGCTAATCCATTACCCAACTTCAACAAAGCATGTTCACAATTATTGTTTGAAGAAACCCGACGTGCCAAACATGATGAACACAATGAAAATGCGTTAGCAGTTGAAACTCTTGCAACAAACGCCACCACTGTTGGACAACCAACTACCGCGGAGCAACCACAACGGTGGCAGAAGCGGCAGAGGTCGCGACAATGGTAGAGGCGGCAAAAGGGGCAGGTCTGGCCAACAGTCCAACACTCCCCATAACGTTCAGTGGGCTGGCCCAGTTCACTGGTCCAACCCAGGATACTGGGTCTCACTCTCCTGCTAGTTTCCGCAATCAGCAGCCCACTTCCAGTAGGCCTGGCAACCCGACACCCTGGGCTCTGGACCAGGCCCACGCCAGACACAGCCGACGGCCCAACAGGCGCATCTGGTCTCGGCCTAACAACAACAGAATTTGCATAGCTTGGCCCCTACTGATTTAGGCCAGGCCTTTGGCTCTTTAAATCTGCAGTAGCCCGATGAAAATTGGTACATGGATACGGGAGCCACTTCTCATCTCACCCGCTCCTCAGGTAATATCTCTAAACTGTTTCGTTTAGAGTATCATCAATTTATTACGGTTGGTAATGACCATCACATTCCAATTCAAGGTTATGGTACCACATACACTCAACCACCTCACCCACCTTTCTCCATAAATAACATCCTGTATGCTCCCAACATCATTACAAACTTAATATTTGTTAGAAATTTTTCTCATAACAATTCTGTTTCTATTGAGTTTGACCCCTTTGGTATTTCTGTGAATGATCTATTTACGGGGAAATCTCTTACGATATACAATAGTGTGGGGGACCTCTATCCTTTCTCTTCCACTTCCGTTGCCGGATCCTGCTCACATACCTCTCTCGCTGCTATCTCTATATCGACTTGGCACAATAGACTTGACACCCAGGCACCCATGTTTTTAATTTTCTTAGAAACAATAATTTTATTCGATGTAATAATGGAAAACTTGCCCAACATTGTTTTTCTTGCCCTTTAGGCAAACATGTTCGCCTTCCTTTTCAGTCTTCTTTAAGTGTTACGTTTTCTCCCCTTGACATTGTTCATGCAGATTTATGGACATTTCCCAATACTAGCTCATTGGATCATAAATATTATCTAGTTTTATTAGATGATTTTTCTCACTTTATTTGGGTCTACCTACTTAAATTCAAGTCTGATGTTTTAGCCAAGTTTTTTGAATTTCGTATTTTTATCAAAACACAATTTGAAAATTCCATCAAATCATTTCAATGCGATAATGGTGGTGAGTTTAACAATTCCACATTTCACAAATTTTGCACAAATAATGGCATGATTTTTCATTTTTTGTGTCCCCACACCTCCCCCCAAAATGGTAAAGCCGAACGAATCATCCGCACTATTAATAATATGGTTTGTACAATCAATTTTCATGTCTCTATCCATCCTTCCTTTTGAGTATATGCAGTCAAAATCGTAAAATATATCCTTAATATTTTACCTACCAGAACTCTTCAGAACAAGACCCCCCACCGAAATTCTATACCGTCGGATCCCCTCCTAAGATCACCTTTGGATTTTCGATTGCCTGTGCTACCAAAATTTCGCCTCCATGACCCATCATAAATTAGCACCCCACACCACTCCATGCGTCTTTTTAGGTTTTCCGTCCAATCATAGGGTCTATTTGTGCTATGACTTATCCACATGTAAAATCCTCGTGTCACGCCATATCACGTTTAACGAAACAATCTTCCCATTTGTAAACATTCAAAAATTCTGAAACACGGATTATGCCTTTCTAGAAGAGTCAAAGGCCTCCCCCTATTGTTCACCATGCTCTCCGCCACACCACCAGTCCCACTGTTCCGGCGGTAACACACACTGCCGCTACGACTTCTGTCACATTAACACCCATCCCATCTCGATGACCCTTCCCCCATCACCGTCATTCTAATCTGACACTGTTTCCCTCACCCACCAGTCACCAGAACCAAATCGACATCATCATCCCACAACCCACCAGTCACCATAACCATTCAACCACCCCACCGCCGGACACATAAGCCCACATTCCATCTGCCACACGAACCCGAAACCCAACCCGGCAGTAACACCCTTTTGACACCAGTCACATGACCCTAACCAAACTCTACCCACTCATGTCGATTCAACCAGCCCATCACCAATCAGTCCCATTAACCCGACACCCACTGTACCGCCCTCAACCACCTACCTAAGCCACTGCCAGAACCCGACCCATACCCCAGACCAACCCACAAAATGGAAATCCGTGCTAAACACGGGATTTTCAAACCCGAAGTGCACTTTAACCTATCCACCCAAATTATATCCCCAATTTCTAAAAATTCAAAATTAGCCAAATTTGACCCTAATTAGAATGCGGCCATGCGTGAGGAATTTAATGCTTTAACAAAACAACACTTGGGATCTGGTTCTGAGGCCGGATGGGGCTAGTGTGATTAGATGTATGTGTCGATTCCGTCACAAATTCAGAGACAGTGGTGATCTTGAGCGCCATAAGGCGAGACATGTGGCTTATGATACTGGGAAGCAGGAGGGTATTAAATATGGTGAGACATTTAGTCCGGTAGTTAAACCGCCTACTATTCGCACGGTTCTGAGCATAGCTATGAGTAAGCATTGGCCGATTCATCAGCTCGATGTGAAGAATGCATTCGTACATGGGGACTTGAAAGAAACTGTTTACATGCACCAACCGCTAGGCTTTGTCCATCCGGAGGCTCTTCGTTATGTCTGCTGTATTCTTAAGTCACTGTATGGTTTGAAACAGGCCCCAGGGCGTGGTATGATCGTTTTGCTACTTACATTATGCATATTAGGTTTGTATGCAATAAGTGTGATCATTCTCTATTTATCTTTCATCGAGGTTGTAACATTGCATACTTATTATTATATGTGGATGATATTATTCTCACCGTCTCTTCTGATGTATTGAAAAATGAGATAATTGCTTTGCTTAAATCCGAATTTGCTATGACTGACTTGGAGAAGTTGAGTTACTTCTTGGGGATCTCAGTGATTAGATCTGCAGATACTATGTTCATGTGTCAGCGTAAGTATGTAGAAGAAATTGTGTACAAGGCTAAAATGTCAAACTGCAAGATCATGCCTACTCCGGTCGACTCGAAGTCGAAACTCAGTGCTGTTGACGGTGATCCAGTGTCCGATCCCATCATTTTTAGGAGCCTCGCAGGTGCACTTCAGTATCTTACTTTCACCAGACCAAATATTGTTTATGTTGTTCAGTAGGTGTGTTTATTTATGTATGCCCTCAGGGAGCCTCACTTTACAACTCTTAAATGTATCATTCGATACGTTAAGAGCACTCTTGATTATGGATTGCATCTCTACCCCTCTGCACCGACCAAGTTGATATCATATACGGACATCGACTGGGCAGGCTGTCTGGACATGCGGCGTTCCACCTCCGGCTACCGTGTGTTCTTAGGAGATAATCTTATTTCGTGGTCTGCCAAGAGGCAAGCCACCCTATCTCGATCGAGTGCAGAAGCATAATATAGAGGCGTTGCAAACGCTGTTGCTGAGATCTGCTGGCTCCGAAACCTTCTCTTGGAGCTTCATTTTCCCTTGCGTAAGACGTCTATGGTGTGCTGTGATAACATATCTGCGATCTACTTATCTCATAACCCGGTTCAGCATCAGAGAACCAAGCACATTTAGATGAATATACATTTTGTTCGTGAGAAAGTTGCTATATGTTATGTTAAGGTGTTGCATGTGCCTTCTTAGTATCAGTATGCATATATCTTCACTAAAGGACTTCTTAGACAACTATTCCTAGACTTCAGATCCAGTCTCTGCGTCCGGCCTCCTCCCGCTCCGACTGAGGGGGTGTATTAGCAAATATTACCATATATTCGACATATATTTTATAATTAATAGCAGTGTATAATTATGGTAAATATATGATCCTTATTCAATTAGAATTCAACATTGTAGACACTATATATATTTATATTAATGAGAAATACAATCTTACACAACTAGATGTAATTAACTAGAACACTATCAAGATCATCTACACTAAGTATACAACTAGATGTAATTAACTCTTCATAAAAGTAGAAATGGTAACACCTAAAGATGCGAGCGTGTGGCCTAGTGGTCAATGAAATGAGGAAGAATAATGAGTTTTTAGGTTTAAATCCCAAAATAACAAAAATATTTAGATGATTTCTTCCCTATTATCTAAATCTATACCCGATTAAATTGGTCGCGTGCGCATAGCCATTCCAAAGTCCAGTTGATCATAGAGTTGTTTCCACTAGAGGTCTTGGGTTTTTGATAGGAAGTGTTTCCTATTTAAATGGATCTTACGCCGAATTAGTCGCTACTTCAATATACTTACTAGACACCAAGTGCAAAATCCAAAACAATAACTGTTTCAACCAATTAATGAAGTACTTCTAGTTATATGTGTTAGCTGATATATAATGGGAACTTTTTTTTTGAAGGTGATGGAGATATCTAATAATAATAATAATGGGTACAAACATCCAACAGCAGCAGCAGTAGCATTTGAATCGGAAAATGGATTTAATAATGAGGATGGTCAATCATCTGAATCAGTCACAAATGCATGCAACTCTACTGGCCCTCCTCCTCAAGATGATGACAGTTCTGATACTTCTCTCAAATTGGGGTTAGTTTTTCTTATTTGCTTCTTCTATCTTGCTAATTTCTTCTTAATTGATATAAAAAAAACTTTATTAGTCATTTAGAAAATAATTAAAGTTAATGGTAAAAAATACACTTAAAAGTATCATCTTTTTGCGAGTTTCATATCTGAACTATCAGGAGTTCACATTTCCTACCTTGAATATCACCAGTTATATATTAAAACACTCCTTGACTATCAATTGTTCTTTTCCCCTACCTAATAGGATTTAAGGTTTTCAGGTAGGAAAAGAGAACAAATGATATTTGAGGTGTGTTTTAATGGTGATAGTTTAGGTTGAGAAAGACAAACAACTAATAGTTGAGATAGAAAAATCGCAAAAAAATGACATATCAGTTGTGTTTTTGGTCATTATATCAAATAATTACAAATATTTATGATCTACTATTAATGAAATTAGCAATCTAAACAATAAAACAAATAATCTTCTAAATCATGTCGCACGATGGTGTAAACATTATGTTATACCATCAATAAATAAGAGATAAATTTTAGTACGACAATAATCGAAAAGTGACATTTAAGTTTCAGAATTCAATATATTATTGTTGTAATTTAACCGATGATAGCATGTCACTTGACACTTGTTTGAGATTATTGGGCACATTTATTATTGTTTATAAACTGATTGTATTTCTATATTGTTACTGTATTATACATGTACATATGTTCCTTTCAAATTTGGACCCTCAATACTTTAGGACTAATTCTTGCATACACTAACCACTAGCCAGTATAAAACTCAGTCCATTTGCCATCATATTCAGCATATAAATCAGACATTTTTATTTGAAAACCAGAAAAAGTAAAATAAATTGTAATTTTGGTAGAACTTTGATTCAATCTTTATAATATATATGCAGAAATTATCAGGCTACCTTAAAATTCTGAATCCGCCTATAAAGTATATTAATCTTCTTTTATTTTTAGGCTACCTTACTCAGGCTGAAGGGAAGAGCAAAACCAAGCTTATTACAAAAAAAGCAAGGTGTGGCTATTTTTGTATGTTCTCGGAGGAAGTAAAAAAAGTATTGCTGACTACTAATTAATTTATATGTTGGAATGTAAAAGCTAACCCCAAGAATTTCATATTAGGTATGTAATTGATGTCATCATAAGTATTCGTCTCTGAAAATACATAAAATCCTCTCTGAACTAGTAACTAAATTTCAAAAAGACAACTTAAATTTTGCAAACGTTCTATCACTCCTTATTCTTATTTAGAGTGATTTTCTGTCAATGAAAACATGTGCAGATCACGCACCAATCGTCACTTGCCATGTGTCAAATTAATTTTTAAATATTTTATATTTTTTCTACTTGATTCCTTTTCTTTTCACTATTTCTTCTTTCCTCAACTTTTTCCGAAGAAGCAACCACCACCACCGCCATTGCAACGACCCCACCACCAAAAACATTATTGTTGCATGATGTCAGTAATTTATATTTTGTAGTAAGACTTCACAAATAAAGGCCATTTTGTTTAATAGTCTTCCTTATGCAGGGAGCATATTCTTTCAATTACGTGTTTCTTCTGAGAAAAAGACCCATCGATTAAAGAAAAAATCAACAATTTGTTTTTCTTTCAGATAGTTTTTGTTTTTTTCTTTTCTTTACCTTTGAACTATTTATCTTTTCTTTCTAAATCAATACATACTAGGGCTGGCCAGTGGGCCCGGCTCGGGTCTGGCGGGGTCGGGGCGGGACGGGAGAAGGGGTCGGGTCTGGCGGGACTTGCTCTAGTCCCGTCCCGGTCCCGATCCCGATCCCGTTGGTATCGGGGCGGGGCGGGCTCGGGCTCGGGGTGGGGTCCGGCGGGTTTTCCTTTTTTAAAAAAAAAAAATAACATATGCATAAAAAAACTCAATAAACAAAACAAGATAGTGTAATAAAAACATCTCAATGCTGTTTTTGTGCCTCTTATATTATTTAATAGACATATGATTTTTTTGTAATACAAAATTACAAATACAATTGTCTAAATTCTAAATTGCAACTTTGTGGTGTTGTTCCAAAGTTGCAAATTACATAATAAAATTGCAATTAAAAAAATTACATTCTCAAAAAAATCAGTTCTAATTGCTTGATGATTTCCTGTGGTTCTTCGATTGGAATTGGTATTTGTTGGTCAAATTGATCCACGTCGCTTTCACTACCTTCGATTAAGATTTCGTTGTAGTTTTCATCTTCTTCTTCGTTGATCTCCGGTTGACCGCACCTTCTCCGCTCCGCTCGTATCCAATCTCTGAATAATACTGCAATTTTCAAGCTGTCTCTGGCTAATGAGTGTCTGTGGTCTCCTATTTGATATCCTGTCAGAAAAAGCGCTTCAGACGCAGCTTGATGACGCTTGAATATTCAAAACATCTCGGGCCATCAATGAAAGTGTCGGAAAGGTCTTCTCATTCCCCCTCTAGTATTTCAGCAAGTCTTCATGTCCATCTTCATTGATAACTTCTTGATACGGTACAGAACCTTGTAAAATAAAAATATCCAACTCGCTAATTTGGTTAGTAGTAGAGGTACGACCGCATATTCTATTTCTGAGGCTTTCAATACTAGCCGCAAAAACAACATGTCTTTTGTGAGGTTGTGTTGAAGATGAAGAAGATGGTATGGAAGCCGGTAAGTTACTAGCATTTTCTTGTTGATAAAATCTATATATATTTTTGCATTGGTGTTCTACGCTAGACAACACTTCTTCTTTAGTTTGACTTTGTTCAATAGGTGGTGGGTGATTTAGATTTTTGGGACTTGGAGGTGGTAGTACTTCTATACAATCGTAAATAGTTTCAATTAGTGATTTAGTACCGTCTATTTTAATAGTAGGATTTAATATAGAACCAATAATATAAATAGTGGAATAGGAATAAAATATTTTTTTATTTTGACAAACATTTTTTAATAGTCGCTTTATAAGTTAGTTTTTCCATATATTCACTAAGTAATAAAAATATTAGAGTTATATAAAACAACATAGTTGAAATAGTAGGATAATATATACCGGAAAATTCTTTTGTTGCTTGAAAAAATTTCTCTAAAAATACAATAAGTTCGGAAATTTTTTCACAATCACTATCTAAAATCATATCAGCTGAATTTTTATTATGAGAGTTAAAAATAAAGTTATATGTATTCTATAGTCATAAGCAACAAGTAGTTGCTCGTATAAAGAATTCCACCTAGTGGATACATCTTGTGGAATTTTTCTATAAGGTAGTCCACAACCGTGACAAGTTTTTTTATATTCTTTTCTACGTTGTACTTTATTACTTTTAAAAATAAAGTTTATAGCAAATTGTATTTTACTAAGAATGTCTTCAAAAAGTGATAGACCATCCTTTACAATTAAGTTATATATATGGCACGCGCATTTTATATGAAAATGATCTGGAAAAGATGAAGTTAAACTATTTTTTAAAATTGTAATTGCGTAATTGTTAGAAGAAGCGTTATCTAATGTAATAGTCATAATTTTATCGGTTATTCCGTAATAATGGCACACTTGATAAATATTATCTGCAATAAAAGTACCAGCGTGCCTATCTTCTATATATCTATACGCTAAAATACGTTTTTGCATAGACCATTTATAATTTATCCAATGACAAGTTACAGTTAAATAATCATGGCTGTTAGTACTACGACCTATATCAGACGTGATAGATACTTTGCCATTAAAATGATATAATGAAAAACGTAAATATTGTTGATATTCATGCGCAAATTTAAATACATCTCTCTTAACAGTTGATCTAGGAAAACCGTTAAAAGCAGGATTATATATATCTCTAATGTAATGAATAAAATTGGGAGATGAAGGAAATGAAAAAGGCAAATCCTCCACAACAACTAATTTTGACATTGCTTCCCTATCTCTATGTTTATTGTATTTAGAGCCTACAATTCCCCCGTCATAGGATTAATTTGACCCTGTACTTGGTCCTGACAAGACGTGATGTGAACCTTGTCCCGATGGAGCGGGCGCTATGCACTGGTTTTGAAGCCTGGTATTGGGCATACCTAGTTGGATGAGCACTTACTACGTGTCTAATTAAACCCCCCGTCCCACCGTGACCTTTTCCAGTTTTAAATTTTAAAACATTTTTACAAATTTTACATATAGCTACTTGATTCTCTACGTCCCTATCAAAAAATGTCAATGCATCTGATTTTAATGGTCGTTTTGCTGGACCTCGTCTCGTACTAGGGGGAATATGAGGTATTTCAGTTGAAGGTGCACTAGTGGGTGTGTTGTCATCAACATTAGTGGGTGTATTATCTAGATCATCGTCTAAATTAAAGTCTTCTTGAGTTCCAGAAAATAGCTCCTGGTCTAAATCTAATGGTATTGTAGGAAAATGTTGAGTATCAACAAAATCATCCTGTGTAGGAATAAGATGACTAGAAGAAGTACCCTTCCCCTGGTTGCCCCTACTAGAAGAAGCACCTTTACCCTTACTCTTACCCTTAAACATACCTTTTAATCCTTCCATTTTAATTATGATAATAAATAATTAAAGACAATAAAATTAAGTGCGCTAAATAAAATAAACAAACAATAATAATTTAATGAAGGAACGAATGTACCAAACGTCGACGTAACGTCGACGTAACGTCGACGTGTAATCGAGAGGTTGAAAATTGAAACTTTGCTTGATGGAAGATCCTCAAGCTAGTTGCCAACTTCACTCCCAATTCCCAAATGAATAAATAAAATTGAATATTTAGTAAACAATGTAGACTTGTAGAGAGATTGTAGGAAGATTTGTGAGAAAGATGAAGAGAAAATGAGTTATTTATAGTTGAAAAATTGAGTTAAAGTGTAAATATAATAACTTATGGGTTAAAAATAAATATTAAGGGGTAGGGTGGGTTGGGGGAGGGGGGAGGCCTAAAATGTCCATTGGCCAACGACCAAAATCTAAAATGGTCGTTGATGCAACAGTCATATTTGCAAAGGGGGGGACAAAGGGCGGGGTCGGGGTCGGGCTCGGGGCGAAGTGGCTCGGGCGAACTGTGGCGGTTCGGGTCTCGCGGGGCAGACATTGTCCCGTCCGAAGTTGAGGCCCGCCAACGCGTTTTTTTAAAGCGAGTCGGGCGGGGCCGGGGTGGGTCGGGCGTCTGCAGCCCACTGGCCACCCTTAATAAATACAGTGGGCCCTGCTTGCTGACCTTAATATTTTTTTTAAAAAAACAATCAACAATTGCAACATTGCATTATAATAAAAGAGAAAAGGATCAAATTTGCCTTCCAACTATGTTTTATAGTTTAACATTGTTTTCTGTTAAACTTTGGGATCAAATATATCCTTTCCGTTAGCAAACTTTATAAATTTGTCCTCGGATGGACGGATTTGTGAGTTGGACGCCACGTAGACTCCACGTCGGCTCAAATAAACCCCTTCTCTCCATCTTCTCCACCACCCCGATCCATCGGACCACCGCCACCCCACTGATTCCAACCACCAAAAACCCCAACCACTACTCAAAACACACCACACCACCACCACTGTCGGAGCTTGTCTCTGGCAAACCAAGACCAACACCAACACAAATGGAGCCATAGAAGAAGAGGTAGAGGTTTCGTTACCCCAACAACGTAGTGGTTCCGATCGATAAAAAATAACATAAGGTGGGTTGATTTGTCGCTTGCGTTTTGCCGAAATAGTGGGCGTGATGGTATCGTTTGGCAGTGGTGTTGTTTGGCAGTGGTGTTGAGGCAGTTTGTGGCTGTTGACTGAGTTGGGTTGTTCGCGGACTGAGTTGGGTGGTTTGCAGAGATTTCGGTTGTTGATGAGGCAGTGATTGCGATGGAGAAGAAGGGAGCGAGAGAGGGAGCAATGGAAGACGTTGGGTGGCTAGTGGTTTGGCGAGATCGTCGGAGTTTGGAGCTCCGGCGGTGGTGGTCGGCGGATCTAGTGGTGAGGCAGTGAGGGGTTGATATTGTTGGTGGTGAGGTCACCGGCGGTGTTCGAATCTGGGTATTTGGGGGCTTACCGGTAGTTTTGTTAATCATCACCAGTGATTGTATTTCGTCACCGACTTTGCCGGAGACGGCAGTGGTGGTCTAGGTGGTGACTGTATTGGTGATCTAGGTGGTGACTGCTCCGGTTCGCCTGTTGGTCATCACTAGTAGTTGTGTTTCATCACCGATTTCGCCGGAGACGGCGGTGGAGAAGGGGTCGTATTTGGTGGTGAGCCGACGTGGATTCGACGTGGAGTCTACGTAGATCCGACGTGGAGTCTATGTGGATCCGACGTGGAGTCTACGTGGATCCGACGTGGCGTCCAACTCATAAATTCGTCCAACCGAGGGCAAATTTAACAAGTTTGCTAACGAGAAGGACATTTTTATCCCAAAGTTTGTCGGAGGGCAATGTTAAACTATAAAACATAGTCGGAGTGCAAATTTGACCCTTTTCCCGTAACAAAATATTGTAAATGTTTTAAAATTGATCTTTCAAAGGCATATATCCCAACTAAGCATCTTCTTTGAAGGGGGCTATGGAACAATAAAAATAAAATAAAATAAACTCGAATGTCAATTCTGTTTCTGAATGTCGGAAATTATGTCGTCTGACACCAGTAACAACACTTTAGCAAAACAAAAAAACTTTGAAGAGTAAATGCAGCGGAAATTTAAAGAACACAAATGTTTTAAATTTTCATAAGTTATTAAATATAACTTATGATGGTCAATGACCAAATGTATTGTATATATATTATATACAAATTCCTTTCTTTACATATTTAAAAGATAAAACGGAAAGGAATTAAAAGTTGAAGTCGCAGATGACTTCTGTCTGAAAAATCTAACTAAGTAGACATAGACAACCTCTCATTACAATCGCTCCATACAAAACTAATCTAGAATCTAAACAACAATTGTAATGTTGGACAGAATGTTGTCAACACACTCAGGCAACACTGGTGATCCAGATTTCTGAGATGAAATCCCGAGAGCTCTCTTGGTATTTTTACTTTCTGGTTCTGGATCTCGATACTCTATAGTAGCCTTTCTATTTATAGTAGAAGATCTTCCTTGAAAAGTTCATTGATCAGTTGTGGAAATTGAGAGAAAGGTGGACTGCGGGTGGGATTGGTTGGAGAAGATAAGAGAGTAATAATCTCAACAACTTTGGCTTGATCCTTACGACAAGCAACAACTTTTGACTTAGTCCTCACTCATTTTTTACAAACTTATTTTTACATTGCCAGGTCATTTTTACCTTATAGTAATATTTGTACTGCATCGCATGAAGTAAGACAAACTCTGTTCAGAAAATGTTGGTGCGAATGTTGTGCAACATTTGTCCCAACATACTTACACATTCATATCAATACTTTAGGAGATATGTTGGTTCAAATGTCACAACACCAACTCCAACATTAACAATCTCCCCATTTTTGTGTTTCTTTACAAAACTCATTAAAATGTAAAGTTGACTTAGGTTGTTGTCACAAATGATGTCCGACATCTGTGATCAACAATTTCAAAGTCATGCTCCCCCTTAACCTGTGATGACATACCAATTCATAGGATTAGAAAAGAAAAAAATATGAGCATACATATCACATATCATCCAATATATACAAAACACAAATAGAAATATTCATTGTCAACAAATATCAATTTCAATCCACTAAAGATCCCCATACAACATCGACAACATCAACAACTCCCTCCTTGCTCATCATACAACAGCAGCAGCTTCCAGCAACTTTTTACTCATGCATAGCAGCTTCAACTTCCTCTGCACAGCAGCCCTTTAGCTTCCCCCATGCATCAGCATCATCTCCCCCTTTTTGTGAAGAAAGTAGCATTATGAAATGGTCTCTAGCTTGTATCAGGGCATTTCTTGCAGCATCAACCTCAGAAATCTGTTGGTTAATTTTTCCAATTTGATCCACAGGCTATTCTGTAGACAGTGTAGACTGTCCTGGACCAGTGTTGCCCAGAATGTTGGTGACATTTCTGGCAACATTTTCACTTTCAACTTCCTTCTTCCAGTGCAAGTCAATGACTCTATCCTTGCTCTTCAAAATTGCTTTGTTTACTGTGTAAAGCTCAGGAGCCTTCCCTAAAGTGTCTTCTATCTTAGGCTCAAAGACTTGGGTGGTTAATACTTTGTAGACCAGAGAGGAAAAATGAAGGATTGAAGTTGATTCTTTCTCAGCTAAGTTGGCAATTTGATGAAATATCATTTTTCCCAAATCAACTTTCAAACCTTTCCCAACTTTATACAACATGGTGGCTTGTTCAGATGTCACAATTGACTCATTCATTGAAGGAAGCCAATTGTGAATAACAATTTTGTGGAGGGTGGAAAACAGGGCTGTTAGTTTGAAGGCTGGACATTTAGGGATCCAATTCTTCATCATACCTCTAGTGATATATTCAATCACTTCATCCCTATTGTCTATGACATGTTCTGCTTCTCTAACATTATCTCCAGCATCTAGTCACATACATTGATTTATAATAGAAGGTGTAAACATATAGACCTTGTTATAGAGATATACCTTCCCAAATTTCTTTGAGGAGGTCTTCTCTATAAAGGGCTCAGATTAGCCTAAAACAACTTTACTACATTATCAACATACAATCCTTTTTCAGTGACAGATCCTCAGAGCTGTCTGTCCTTTAAGAATTCTACTAGTCCATATTCAGTACAAGAGGAAATATCACTTACTTTCTTATGCATGATTACTCTATTCTTGTAACAGTCCCACATATCATAGTTAGTTTTAGAATATAATTTATTTGAGTAAAAAGATACCTCAAAGTCTGAATCGGTGGATTCAGTACAAGATACCTCAAAGTCTGAATCGGTGGATTCAGTACCGTTGGAGGATATTGTTGTATGTGTCTCTGCAGATGTTGGCTGAAATGTAGCCTGAGATGTTGTGGCATCAGTGGCAACATTTGGAGCAGCACTCGACTTTACAGGTCTGGGAACTCCCTTTGGAAATAATCGTTTTAAAGGAGTGTCGTTTGGAATTTCCCTTTCTTGAGGCACATTTGGCTGCACTGAAGCAGATGGTTCTTCTTCACTCTCCTCTGTTGAAAGCAGATAGTCTGTATCTTCACTTGCACTGCTCGAGTAAGAGGGTATAGATGTTTTATATCTAGACTTTTTGTTACTCGATCCTTCTTAGACTGTTTTCTCAGAAACTCTACTCGATCGACGAGTAGGGAAGGTAGAGGACCTTGGCCTTTTACCCAAAGATAAAAAATCAACAGTTTCATCAACATCTATAGGGTTATTATCATCTCCAAGATAACTAATATCTAAAGGTTCATCAAAACCTTTAAACACTATTGTTGTACATGGGTTTTCTGGGAGATTAGAGGAAGAGGATGATTGTTCTATTTGCTGGGGATCATTGTGCTCGGAAGCCTCCATATTCATTGGAGGGCTTATGCTTATTGGAGTGTTGGAGTGGATGTTGGATGACATTTGTTCTGACATTGGTGATGTTTCCATTGGTGAAAATTTGAGAGAGGATTTTTGAGAAGTTAGGATTTTTGATAAAGATTGAAGTTTGATTTGGTGATTCCATCAGTTAGGTAGGTAGATGTATACCCGATGTGATTTTTCCTCCCCTTTTATTTTTATTTTTATGGGAAAATCGAAAATGATAAAATAATGGCAAATGAGAGGAATATTTATATACATGTCAAACCTTTTCTTAGCAACAAAAATCCCTTATTTTTAGGTGTTTCAATTTTACACAATAACTTACATCTAAAATATTGAAATAAAAAATAAACATCACGGTAGGAATAAAATTTAATCTTATTAATTGAGAGGAACAACTTTCATCTGCTACATATTCAGATTCAACAGTTGAAAGTGAGACACAGTTTTGTTTACGACTATACCATGAAACAAGGTTATTGCCAAGATAAAAATATCCTCCACTTGTACTTTTTCTGTCATCCACATCTCCAGCCCAATCCTAGTCACTAAATCCTATTAAGTTAGGATTAGTGTCTTTGAAATACCATATAACCAACTCACATGTGCAAGCAACATATTGAATAATACGTTTCGCGGTATTTAAGTGAGACATTTTGGGACAGACTTGAAAACGTGCACAAACACAAACACTAAACATAATATCTGGGCGACTAGCGGTAAGATAAAGAAGGCTACCTATCATAGATCAATATAATGTTGGATCGACATTTTCACCAATATTATCCTTACATACCTTCTGCGATGAACTCATTGGTGTTTTCATCTGTTTAGCGTTCTCCAAACTAAATCTTTTAACTAGATTCTTGGCATATTTACTCTGTGAGATGAAAATTCCATCTTCACTTTGCTTTATCTGCAAGCCTAAGAAAAAAATTAATTCCCCAATCATGCTCATTTCAAATGTCGATGACATAGCTTCAACAAATGAATTTAGGTACGACTATGAAGTCGATCCAAAGACTATGTCATCCACGTTGATTTGAGCAATTATAATATCTATACCGTGTCGTTTAACAAAAAAAGTACGATCAGCTTCGCCACTGCTAAAACCAAATTCAAGAAGAAAGTTAGTTAAACGACCATACCATGTACGAGGGGCTTGTTTCAACCTATACAAAGCCTTTTTAAGCTTGTACACATAATGTGGATGGTAATGATCTTTAAATCCTTTCGGTTGTTCAACATATACCTTGTCTAGATAACCATTTAAGAAGGCATATTTTACATCCAATTGGTGTAAAGTAATTTTCAAACAACAAACAATAGCAAGTAAAAGTCTAATCGAATCGATTCTAGCTACCAGTGCGAATGTTTCATCAAAATAAATTCCTTCAACCTGAGTATAACCTTGTGCAACTAGACGTGTTTTGTTTCTAACAACTGTTCCTAATTCATTTGATTTATTTTTAAAAATTCACTTAGTTCCAATTACATTTGTATTATTTGGACGTGGAATTAAGTCCCAGACTTCATTTCGAGAAAAATGTTCAAGCTCTTCTCGCATTGTTTGTATCCAGAAATTATCTTTAAGTGCTTCTACAACATTCATTGGTTCTAATGTAGATATAAAATAAGAAAGACTAACCTCTTGGTATATGGTTGACATACACACATACCTTACCATTTCTCTATAGTTGAGTGGTTCTTTTTCTTTTGTTCTAATTACTTCAAAAACTCCTATATCAATTGGCCCGTTGGATGATTCTTCCTAATCCGTGATGAGGGGTCCCTACGAACTTGGTCTAACAATTCAACACTTAACTCCTCATCTGTGGCCTCTGTGGTCTTTATTGTTGTTTCGAATGTTGCTTCAGGTGTGACAACATTTGTGGAAATATCCGATTCTTCTATACTCTGTGGACTTTCCATTGTATCTATAATGTTATTTTCAATAGTTTTTCCTGAAACATTAGAAAGATCATCAAAGATAATATTTATAGACTCTTGTACAGTTATGGATCAAAGATTGTATACTCGATAAGCATGACTATTTTGTGAATAGCCTACAAAAATTCCTTTATCACTCTTAGAGTCAAATTTTGCCAAATGATCCATGTCATTTAAAATATAACAAATACACCAAAAAATATGAAAGTAACGCAAGTTTGGTTTCTTTCCGTTTATAATCTCATAGGGTGTCATCTTTGTTCCTGACCTTAAATAGACTCTATTAGCAATGTAGTTAGCAGTATTCAAGGCTTCCGTCCATAAACATTTTGATAAATATTTAGAACTAAGCATCACTCTAGCCATTTCTTGCAATGTCCTATTCTTCAGTTCTGCAACTCCATTCTGTTGAGGAGTTTTGGGGGCAGACAACTCATGGAAAATTCCATTTTTCTCACAAAAATTTGTGAATGAACTATTTTCAAATTCTTTTCCATGATCGGATCTAATCCAAAAAATAGGAGAATAGAATAAATTTCTAATTCTAGAGTGCAAGATTTTAAACATGTCAAATATTTGTGATTTTTCTTTCAAAAAATATATCCAAGAATATCTAGAAAATCATCTACTATCACAAAGGAATACCTCATGCCTCCTAGACTGTTTACTTCAATTGGACCCATTAAATCAATATGTAGCAATTTAAAACAGTGAGACGTGCCTGAATGTTGTCCGTCGTGTTGGACAACATTATGAGAGACACGCGTTTGCTTACCTTTCAAACAATCTTCACAGACAGTTTACCTTCATGGCTAAGTTTGGGTATGCCTCTAACCACTTCATATGAGACCAATTTTTCTAAATTGCGGTAGTTGACATGCCCCAACTTTTGTTGCCATAGTGTTGTGTCATCGACCTTAGCATTATTGCATGTTTCTTGTCTTACAACAAGATAGCAATTGTCACATGTTCTTGTACATGTCATGACACATATATTTGCTTCATTCGTAACTTTACAGACATTCTTATTAATTTTTACCTCAAGATCGCCATCACACAGATGACTTATACTAATCAAATTAGCCATTAAGTCCTCGACGTGTAAGACATTTCTTAAGGCTGGAAATTCAGGAACATGCAAGATCCCTTTTTCAATTATTTTGATTTTACTGCCACCTCCATAAGTCACGTTTCCTCCATTGAATGACTCATAGTTCTTTAAAAAACCTTTTGTACATGTCATGTGGCGAGAACATCCACTATCAAAGTACTAAGAACCTGAAATGTTAGTTCTTAATGCAGTTATAGCAACATTACATGTTACATCCTTTTTAGGAACCCAAACTATCTTAAAACATTTTTTACCTTCTGGCTCAAAAATGTTGCTTCGATTGTTATCCGGATGGTGGACAACATTTTAGGCAACATTTTTCTCGCAGATTCTTAAAGTTTGAAACAGTATAGTTTTAAGTGTTAGGGGATTTACATTGATGACACACAAACTTCATATTCTTTGACATATATGAGAACCTATTATGCATCTCTTTTTCTTTTACAAAGCATATTTTCTCATTTTTATCAAAGAGATTAGAACATATGGTTTTAAGAGAGTTTTCGTAACCAAATCCTGCATGTGAAGGTTTACTAAAGTTGAGTATTTCATTCAATTTCGAAGTCCCCGTGTTGAGCTTACGGAAGGTTGCTTCGGCTAAATCCATTTTTTCACAGATCTTACCAAATTCAATAACATTTTTGGTAAGTGCAACCTCAAGTCGGGTTATCGTGCCTTTTAGTACTAAATTCTCATGAGTTAAAGATTTTACCTTTTTGTCAAGTTGCTTGAATTATATGATTAAGACTTTACAAATACTTTGTAATTCAGTAATTATATCATCTTTGCATTCAACTTGATCCATACAATCAGCATCACTAACAGAAATAGAACCACTAAAGAAATTAACATCAGAATAGTTAAAGAATTCATACCATTCGGATGTCACTGAGGATGTTGATGTCATTGCTGATGTTAGAGCAAATGTCGTGGCATCTGAGACAACATTGTATACGACATCTTCATTATCCGATAGAGACTGTTCGAAAACAGTAGCCAGCATTGCTTGTGTTTCAATTTCACAATCTCCTTCCTCTTCTCCTTCATCATCACTAAGAGAAACCCATAGGTTCTTACCAAATTTTATAAGAGTATTTGCACATTCGTTAGCATAATGACCCCAACCCGAGCATGCATGACACTTCACGGACTCAAGTTGTCTGGGATCAAATTTGGTATGATCTGAGTTGATTCTTCTTAGTTGATTTTCTGTTTGCACATTTGGAAATAATCTAGTGGGCTTTTGATTGAAGACTTGGTTTTGGTGCTCTTTAGATTTAGATTGATTTATCTCATTGTTGAACTTCCTCACCATTGAATTGTATTTTCGAGTGAGTAAGGAAACATTTGCACTATCACCAATTTCTTTAAGATTCTCATCCTCTTCTTCGATTTGACTCTCCGAGGATTGAACTTGAAGTGTCACATTCTTGCTTTTATACAATTCCTTTTGATTCTCAATGTTCATCTCATAAGTTTTCAGAATGCTCATCAAGGTATGAAGGTCCATTGTGGCAAGATTGTGAGCTTCTTCAATAACACAAATCTTTAAATTGAACTTTTCAGGAAGAGAACAGAGAGCCTTTTCAATAAATTGAGTGTTGGTTAATGGTTCTCCTAGCACTTGACATTCATTTGAGATGTCAATCAACTTTTAAAAATAAGATTTAATATCATCTACTTCCTCCATCCTTAAACGTTCATATTTACTCATAAGCATGCGTAGCTTTGTTCGACGGACACTTGAACTACCTTCACAATGAATTTGTAAAGTATCCCATGCATTCTTAGCCATGAGGCAGTTTTGAATGAATTTGAACATATACATATTAACCCATACAAAAATTGCATTTAAGGCTTTTTCGTTAAAGCTAGCATTATTGGTTTCTTATGTAGTCCATTCGGATTCAGGTTTAACAAGAATGCCACATTTCTCATACGGTGGCAACATTGGAACAACATACCCATTGGTTATAGATCTCTATGCCCTAACATCAATTGATTTGATATGCGAATGTAGGCGAATCTTCCAATAGGCATAATTTGATCCATCTAAAATAGGAAGCCTACCAATAATTGGATTTGCCGGATCCATAACTTATGACAACATGACCAAACACTTATTGTGTTAAGTGTCGGCTCTGATACCACTTGAAGGGGGCTATGGAAGAATAAAAACAAAATGAAATAAACTTGAATGTCAATTCTGTTTCTGAATGTCGGAAATTATGTCGTCTGACACCAGTAACAACACTTTAGCAAAATAAAAAAACTTTGAAGAGTAAATGCAACGGAAATTTAAAGAACACAAATGTTTTAAATTTTCATAAGTTATATATAAAATATAACTTAAGATGGTCAATAACCAAATGTATTGTATATATATTATATACAAATTCCTTTCTTTACATATTTAAAAGATAAAAAGGAAAGGAATTAAAAGTTGAAGCCGCAGATGACTTCTGTCTGAAAAATCTAACTAAGTAGACATAGACAACCTCTCATTACAATCGCTCCATACAAAACTAATCTAGAATCTAAACAACAATTGTAATGTTGGACAGAATGTTGTCAACACACTCAAGCAACACTGGTGATCCAGATTTCTAAGATGAAATCCCGAGAGCTCTCTTGGTATTTTTACTTTCTGGTTCTGGATCTCGATACTCTATAGTAGCCTCTCTATTTATAGTAGAAAGTCTTCCTCGAAAAACTCATCGATCAGTTGTGAAAGTTGAGGGAAATGTGGACTACTGGTGGGATTGGTTGGAGAAGACAAGGGAGTAATAATCTGAACAGCTTTGGTTTGATACTCACGACAAACAACAACTTTTGACTTAGTCCTCACTCATTTTTTACCAGCTCCTTTTTACCTTGTCAAGTCGTTTTTACCTCATAGTAATATTTACACAAATATTACCGCATCACGTGAAGTAAGCCAAAATCTTTTCAGAAAATGTTGGTCCGAATGTTGTGCAATATTTATCCCAACATACTTACACATTCATATCAATACTTTAGGAGATATGTTGGGTCAAATGTCACAACACCAAATCCGACATTAACCTTCTTAAAATCTGTTTTTCTACCAGTACCAACTAAAACCAACATTTGCTTTAAGCATTTGAGGCTTAGGTGTACCAAGGAAGAGACTTTACAGAAGATAAAGAAAGAAGAGAACGGGTAAGGGTGGTAGGCAAGATGAGGAAAGAGAGTTAGAAAAATCATAACAAATAGAGTAAAAAGAAGAGAACGGTTGAAAAAATAAAAACAAATAAAGTAAAAAAATATTATTCTAATGAATAAAATGTAAAACTAAAATTAAAAAAATTACTTTTTTCTGTGCTCACATTCTTTTGGAGAGCATAGTACACTCTCCATACCACGTGACCCCATAAGGGGATAATAAATCCACTCTAAATAAGGATGAGGGGTCATAGGACTTTTATAACGTTCGAGTGTTTTTTTGAAATTTATGTACTAGTTCAAGAGTTGGACTTTACATATTTTCTGTTTATATTATATATGGTATGTATCTAGTAGTTTAATTAGCTATAAAAATCTTTTAATTCAACGTAACTTGGCAACTTGTAATTGTACAAGGGCTTAATTATTCACAATTTTTGAGTAGTTAGATGTTTAGTTGCCAAGAGAGTGAAAATGATAAATAATAAATGTCTCGAATTTAAGAGACGAGAATCGCTTTTAACGCTAGATGAGCTTTAGGCACGCCTTAATTAATTCGTTTCAATCAAGAATGCGGTCACACATCTTATGTTGAGACGCTTAAAAGAAATTCAAGGATGCGGTTATGCAGCTTAGCCAAATTGTTCTAATAAATAAAGCTCATTAATTCAAACCAAGACGCATAGACAAAGGTTTTAGAGAAGAAATCGGTTACGCTTCTAAGCAAGTGTATGTCGAGACCAAGAATGCGGTTACGCATCTGGGTTAAGACCAATAAAAGTTCAACAATAAAAAGCACGACAAATCAAGGCTTGTAACACAATTTACCCAAAAATAGATTAAGCTAAGTATAAGTCGATAAAGCGATCGTGCTAGAACCACAAGATTCGGAAAATGCCTAACACCTTCTCCCCGACCAACAAAATTCCTTATCCGGTCTTTTATTTTCGCGGACCTATAGTAAAAAGAGTCATTTCCTTTTGATTAGAGATTCAATAAGGTGACTTGGAACACCAAAACTCAATTCCAAGTGACGACTCTGTAAAATAAGTAATTTTTTTTTCAAAACCGTCACTTCAAATGAAAAAACTCTTTTCATAATAAAAACCTGCCATGGGAGGCGAAAAAAGGGGTGTGACAAACACCAGATCATGGAAAACAACCACAAACATCTATTAAACACCCTAAATACTCCCGAGACCTCCCAGACACAAACAAGGCATGCTCGTTTATGATAAACAGTGCTATGAACTCGCTCGTACCCTCGAATTTCACAAATAACTGAGCTAAGACATACTTTTTTAAAGAATCGTCCGGAAAAACCAAATATCCAATTTTCACAAATAAAGCCACAAAATCCATCTGATTTCCTCGAGAATCGAACCAATGACTCGACTAAGTCATAAATGACCCTCCGGAACTACCAAAAATGACGGAATCCGGAAACATACCCATCTAGCTAAAAGTCAACTTTGAGTGAAACTAACCAACTCTAAGTTTTTAGTTTTGAGCTTTTCATCCGAAACTCATAAATAGACGGATTCGTGCCACCCATCTCCGCGCATCACAAACTCCATACAAAGACCACAGAAAAGATAAAAAAGACAAATAAGGGTCCTTAATTAAAAACGACTGAACGGATCGTTACATAAATGTGCATAAGGGAGAAAAAGTTAAGAGAGAATGGGAGGCGGCAGAGTGACCATCCTGTTATTCTTATGTTATGTTTTTGGGTAAGCCAAATTGAGACGATCTATTTCGGCATTTCATTTGGTGATTAAGTATATCATGATTTGTTTCTTATCCAATTTATTAAATTTATCAATGGAGTTACGGTTGTCAATTCCAATAAAATAATAATATTTCTAAAAATATCAAATGTATGTCAGTATTAGAGTTGCATTATATGGGGCGGTGATATAATATATCAAAGACACAGTTAAATATAGTTGTGGTGCTCGTGCGGTTGTTAAACTTTCATTAAATGTTGAGTACTATTAATTAATTATTAACTTGCTTATTAGAATGAAAACTAATCCGAATGAGTTAAGGCTTGTTACTTGGGGTGGATGGTCATTTTGCACTTTTCAGGGTGGTGCTCGTTATTATAAAATTTGCATACTTGATAATGAGTCTTTGCAAGATTTTATGGTGGCACTTGATATGGTGCATCGTTATATGATGAATGTTGATTTGCTAGAGATGTTTATTGAAATAGATGTATTGAAAAATAATGTTGAAGGCATATAAGAGATCATTTATGGAGAAAGTGCCTTAGCAAGTATCAGCTTTAGGATTTGAAAAAGTCACCTCAATCGTCACATCACAACAGGAAAATACACATTGAAGGTGCTTTAGAAGAGATGAATTTTTCTCTCTAACTTAAAATTTTCGTTGAAGGCTCATTGAT
The DNA here is from genome assembly GCA_029783415.1 of Anisodus acutangulus. Classification (NCBI taxonomy): domain Eukaryota; kingdom Viridiplantae; phylum Streptophyta; class Magnoliopsida; order Solanales; family Solanaceae; genus Anisodus; species Anisodus acutangulus. Next base: position 38,652,010 of record CM056502.1, on the reverse strand, counting down.
AGTAGAGCACATTCAATGTAAATACATTTAATGAGCTGTTTATATTTAGACGTGAAATTTGCACACTGAAGGTGCTCTACCATGCATGCATTTTCACCATTTAAGTTAAGTAATTTCTGAAAAACCCATTTTGTTGAAATTGCCCATAAAAGGACACCATTTATGTAAAAATTTCCAATAAAACACCTCTCAAGATTGTGAGTTTCTTCAATAGCACAAATCTTTAAATTGAACTTTTCAGGAACAGAACAAAGAGCCTTTTCAACAAGTTGAGTGTTGGTTAATAGTTCCCCAAACACTTGACATTCATTTGAGATGTCAATCAACTTTTCAAAATAAGATTTAATAGCATTCGCTTCCTCCATTCTTAAACGTTCGTATTTACTCATAAGCATGCATATCTTTGTTTGACGGACACTTGAGCTACCTTCACAATGAATTTGTAAAGTATCCCATGCATTCTTAGCCGTGAGGCAGTTTTGAATGAATTTGAACATATACATATCAACACATACAAAAATTGCATTCAAGGCTTTTTCGTTAAAGCTAGCATTATTGGTTTCTTATGTAGTCCATTCGGATTCAGGTTTAACAAGAATGTCACCTTTCTAATACGGTGACAATATTGGAACAACATACCCATTGGTTATATATCTCCATATCCTAACATTAATTGATTTGATATGAGAACATAGATGAATCTTCCAATAGGCATAATTTGATTCATCTAAAATATGAAGCCTACCAATAGTTGGATTTGCCGGATCCATAGCTTAAGACAACAAGACCAAGCACTTATCGAGTTAAGTGTCGGCTCTGATACCACTTGAAGTGGGCTATGGAAGAATAAAAACAAAATGAAATAAACTCGAATGTCAATTCTGTTTCCGAATGTCAGAAATTATGTCGTCCGACACCAGTAACAACACTTTAACAAAACATAAAACTTTGAAGAGTAAATGCAGCGGAAATTTAAAGAACACAAATGTATTAAATTTTCATAAGTTATATATATAATATAACTTATGATGGTCAATGACCAAATGTATTGTATATATATTATATACAAATATACAATTTTTTTTTTTTTTTACAGATTTACAAGATAAAACGGAAAGAAATTACAAGTTGAAGTCGCAGATGATTTCTATCTGAAAAATCTGACTAAGTAGACATAGACAACCTCTCATTACAATCGCTCCAAACAAAACTAATCTAGAATCTAAACAACAATTGTAATGTTGGACAGAATGTTGTCAACACACTCAGGCAACACTGGTGATCCAGATTTCTGAGATGAAATCGCCAGAGCTCTCTTGATATTTTTCCTTCCTGGTTCTGGATCTCGATATTGTATAGTAGCCTCTCTATTTATAGTAGAAGATCTTCCTTGAAAAGTTCATTGATCAGTTGTGGAAATTGAGAGAAAGGTGGACTGCGGGTGGGATTGGTTGGAGAAGATCAGAGAGTAATAATATCAACAGCTTTGGCTTGATCCTTACGACAAGCAACAACTTTTGACTTAGTCCTCACTCATTTTTTACCAGCTCCTTTTTACCTTGTCAAGTTGTTTTTACCTTATAGTAATATTTATACAAATATTACTGCATCACGTGAAGTAAGCCAAAATCTGTTCAGAAAATGTTGGTCCGAATGTTATCAATATTTATCCCAATATACTTACACATTCATATCAATACTTTAGGAGATATGTTGGGTCAAATGTCACAACACCAACTCCAACATTAACATTCTTAAAATCTGTTTTTCTACCAGTACAAACTAAAACCAACATTTACTTTTAAGCATTTGAGGCTTACGTGTACTAAGGAAGAGAGTTCACAGAAGATAAAAGAAAGAAGAGAACGGGTAATGGTGGTAGGGAAGATGAGGAAAGAGACTTGAAAAAATCAAAACAAATAAAGTAAAAAGAAGAGAACGGGTAATGGTGGTAGGGAAGATGAGGAAAGAGACTTGAAAAAATCAAAACAAATAAAGTAGAAAAATATTATTCTAATGAATAAAATGTAAAACTAAAATAAAAAAATGTACTTTTTTCTCCGTTCACATTCTTTTGGAGAGCATAGTACACTCTCCATACCACGTGAGCCCATAAGGGGATTATAAATCCACTCTAAACAAGGATAAGAAGTCATAGGACTTTTACTACGTTTAAGTGTCTTTTTGAAATTTATGTACTAGTTCAAGGTGGACTTTACATATTTTCTCTTTATATTATATATGGTATGCATCTAGTAGTTTAATTAGCTATAAAAATCTTTTAATTCAACGTAACTTGGCAACCTGTAATTGTACAAGGGCTTAATTATTCACAATTTTTGAGTAATTAGATGTTTAGTTGTCAAGAGAGTGAAAACGATAAATAATAAATGTCTCGAATTTAAGAGATGAAGAATCGCTTTTAACGCTAGATGAGCTTTTGGCACGTCTTAATTAATTCGTTTCAATTAAGAATGCGGTCACACATCTTATGTTGAGACGCTTAAAAGAAATTCAAGGATGCGGTTACGCACCTTGGCCAAAATGTTCTAATAAATAAAGCTCATTAATTCAAACCAAGACGCATATACAAAGGTTTTAGAGAAGAAATCGGTTACGCTTCTAAGCAAGTGTATGTCGAGACCAAGAATGCGGTTACACATCTGGGTTAAGACCAATAAAAGTTCAACAATAAAAAGCACTACAAATCAAGGCCTGTAACACAATTTACCCAAAAAATAGATTAAGCTAAGTATAAGTCGATAAAGCGATCGTTCTAGAACCACAAGATTCGGGAAATGCCTAACATCTTCTCCCCGACAAACAAAATTCTTTATCCGGTCTTTTATTTTCGCGGACCAATAGTAATAAAAATCATTTCCTTTTGATTAGAGATTCAATAAGGTGTCTTGGAGCACCAAAACTCAATTCCAAGTTACGATTCTGTAAAATAAGTATATTTTTTCAAAACCGTCACTTCAAATGAAAAAACCCTTTTCATAATAAAAACCTGCCCTGGGAGGCGAAAAAAGGGGTGTGACAAACACCAGATCATGGAAAAAAGCCACAAACCTCTATTAAACACCCGAAATACTCCCGAGACCTCCCAGACACAAATCAGACATGCTCGTCTATGGTAAACAGTGCTATGAACTCGCTCGTACCCTCAAATTTCACAAATAACTAAGCTAAGACATACTTTTCTAAAGAATCGTCCGGAAAAACCAAATATCCAATTTTCACAAATAAAGCCACAAAATCCATCTGATTTCCCCGAGAATCGAACCAATGACTCGACTAAGTCATAAATGACCGTCCGGAACTACAAAAAATGACGGAATCCGGAAACAAACCCATCTAGCTAAAAGTCAACTTTGAGTCAAACTAACCAACTCTAAGTTTTTAATTTTGAGCTTTTCATCCGAAACTCATATAATACCTCGGGATTCGTGTCACCCATCCCCACGCATCACAAATCCCATACAAAGACCACAGAAAAGATAAAATAGACAATTAAGGGTCCTTGGCTAAAAACGACTAAACGGATCGTTACATAAATGTGCATAAAGGAGAAAAAGTTAAGAGTAAAAGGGAGGTGGCAGACTGACCATCCTGTTATTCTTATGTTATGTTTTTGGGTAAGCCAAATTGAGACGATCTATTTCGGCATTTCATTTGGTGATTAAGTATATCATGATTTGTTGCTTATCCAATTTATTAAATTTATCAATGGAGTTACGGTTGTCAATTCCAATAAAATAATAATATTTCTAAAAATATCAAATGTATGTCAGTATTAGAGTTGCATTATATGGGGCGGTGATATAATATATCAAAGACACGGTTAAATATAGTTGTGGTGCTCGTGCGGTTGTTAAACTTTCATTAAATGTTGAGTATTATTAATTAATTAGTAACTTGCTTATTAGAATAAAAACTAATCCTAATGAGTTAAGGCTTGTTATTTGGGGTAGATGGTCATTTTGCACTATTAGGGGGGGGTGCTCGTTACTATGAAATTTGCATACTTAATAATGAGTCTTTGCCAGATTTTATGGTGGCACTTGATGCGGTGCATCGTCATATGATGAATGTTGATTTGCTAGAGATGTTTATTGAAATAGATGTATTGAAAAATAATGCTGAAGGCATATAAGAGATTATTTATGGAGAAAGTGCCTTAGCAAGTATCAGCTTTAGGATTTGAAAAAGTCAGAAATTATACATTGAAGATGCTTTAGAAGAGATGAATTTTTTTTCAGAACTTAAAATTTTCGTTGAAGGCTCATTGATAGTAAAACGCCTTCAATATAAATATATTTAATGAGCTGTTTATATTTAGACGTGAAATTTGCACACTGAAAGGCTCTACCATGCATGCATTTTCACCATTTAGGTTAAGTAATTTCTGAAAATCTCATTTTGTTGAAATTGTCCATAAAAGGACACTATTTATGTAAAAAATTCCAGTAAAATACCTCCCAAGACGTTATCTTTATTTATTTACTAAAATTACTACAACTGACGTAATAATACAGTAAATAGAAGTGCTTTTTTATGTGCAACTATACCAAACTAATAGTAAAAGCTTAACAGAACTTTCCCAAATTAGGCCAATTCTTGAAAATGCTCCAACTTAAAAAATAATTCATTCACTATTAGAAGAAGAGGTTTCCCTCCGATATTGGTAGGAAATTTGTGGTATAAAACATGATTTTCCATCAAATAATCTTATTGGAAAGACGCATGGTGGGAAACATGTACTCATTGAAATGCTGGAAACTTGCTAATATTTTCGTATGAAGACTCTACTATTTAGGTTTCTTCTATCGAAATTCAATGAGAAATAGCCACTAAAAATTTTTCGGTGGAAAATTAGTTGGAAAATAATAATTTTAAATAGTGATTTTAAGTAAAGTATAATGTCTCTACGCCTCTGCGAAGACAACAAACATTTTCAAGTCATATTATTGAAGAATCCTCTTTTTCTTCTCTAGATTACAATATATTTCTAGACCTGAACTGAGAAAATGATCAAAATAGTCCTTAACATGTGGGGTTAGGAACTAGCGAAGACGTGTGGAAGTGAAAGTCCCTGGGATTATTGAACGTAAATCTGTGCACAAGCCTATGCAAACAGGTTTAAAAGTGGTAGATAGCCTGGTTCCTATAGGTCGTGGTCAACGAGAACTTATAATCGGGGACCGACAAACAGAGTTGGTCCTTAATGTATATTTTCTCCCTCTCAATTTATATGATATAATTTAATTGTGCATGAAGTATAAGAAATAAAAAAACTATTTTGAATCTTAAGGTTTAAAATAAGTTAAATATATTTGTGTGGTTATAAATCATCCCGTTACTCGTAAAATGTAAAATTTAAAGTGAAATTGTTGCTAAATAAAGAAATGTGTCATTTTTTTTGTACTGACTAAAAAAGAAAGTATGTCATATAAATTGGGATACATGGAGTATTATTTAATAAAAATAATCTTTAATGTATTTAAAAAATAAATACTTAAATCCAAAACTCTAAAACTAACTTTTCCCCTGAAAATTTTAGTTAAAAATAACGGAGATCGAGACAAACTAGCTCTCTTATTTGTATACTTTCTGCAATTACAGCATATCAACTAAAAAATATAGACATATAGTTTGAAGATTTCGATTAAACCATTCTAGTCATATCTAGGTCCTATCATGTTAAGTTACTTTTTGTTCGTTCATTACTTATTTCCTTAGTTAATTTTGAAGTTCTAAAATTCAACTTACATAGAATTAGCGCTTATTAAGCGGCGGTCTAACAATTTTCTTATATAGGTCGGAGCTATTTAATTTTAATTAGTATTAGAGAAAGAAGAAAAATAATCACTTGTTAACTAAGGTAACACCTAAATTCAGTCTTCAAGACCCTATAACATAAGAGTGCGAAGTGCATAAGCCCATTTAATTTAAGGCCCCGTTTGGACATGATTTGAAATCATGATATGAAATCAGTGATTTGAAATCAGGTTGTATTGAAGTTGAAGTTTTGTTTGCACATGCAATTATGATTTCTTAAGTTGTATTTTTTTCCATAAACCTGAAGACCCCACAAGTTGTAAATCTATCAATACTTTCCCAGCTCCTATACAATCTTACCAAATGAACATATCATAGTTCATAACAAAGTTAATACGATACCAAAAGGACTTTCTGAAAAATACATTATCTATTGATCTAACTTTAGTTCAATAAAAAGGAAAATTGAACATGAGTTGTAGTGTAACTATTGTTTACCCGGTAAATGGTACAGTTGAATTTGTATATGTGGTCAAGGACAAATGGATCTCAAGTGACACATTTAGTAATTCTAGATAAAATACACTGTAATTAAGCAATAATAAGATAAAGAAAAGCGATGATTAGCCTGAGCCTTGTGATAACTTCTGGGCAGAGTCACGACAATTTGTACGCAAGCACAAAGATTGAGAGAATGGGAGTAAGTGTATTGTAATTACTAGAATGTGATGAATTACAATGGAACAATGTGTCCTATTTATACACGAGCTACACGGGTACACAACCCATGTAATATGCTCACATTAATGCAGGAGAATGAATGTTATCATAATTGGACAATTAGTATCTCAATAAATGCCATTAATATTTTGTGGGAAGACGTATGACTGGTTTAGTAACGGTTGTTCGTTGTGAACCAAATGACTTCTTCTAACTTCTGAGTAACCGATACCAGTCATGCATGTACCGCTCCCGGTACTGCTTGTATCTGATCGGTAGTGCCTCAGGCTAACATGGACTTGACTCAGCACCGTATTCTACGTGCCACTTTATAATTCGTACAATCGTCTTATACAAATAATCCCCACAATTTCTGAGCGTAAATCTTGCGCGCCCGGAAAGTGGATTTGAACCCCTGATCGGATGAATTTTATACTTCAGCGGAGAATTTGAAATGTAATGATTACAAAATTTGACAAACGTCACATCTATTCAATGTTTCTGAAATGACTACAACTGAACCATCGCTCTGATCGACGTGAAATATAGCAATGATGATGTCCGTCTTTTCACTTCCAAACGTTATATTCTTTTACCTAAAATAGGAGGTCAAATCTTTCCACAAAAGGTACCTACAATCTTTACAACATAAGCTTTCCATTCCTTTTTGAAATCTTCTTCCACAATGTCATCTTTCAAATCTTCTCCTTCACATTCTTCTGATAACAACGATTGTTGACACCCAATTTTGTCCCATCTTTTATGATTTTATTTGCAATTTTTAATATTTTTGACACTTTAAAAACAATTTTAAAATATAGGCATATATATGTATATATATCATTACTATTATTATTATTTGCATTTTTTTATTGTCATTTGCATTTTATATCATAATCATACTTTTATCCTAATATTATATGTTATTTTATTTTTCGCAAAACATCATTGCATTTTTATTTTTATTTTAAGAATCAAGCATTTCACAAATATTATATTTTTATCATATTATCATCTTTACAATTTATAAATTTTACAAAGCTTTCTTTTTATATAATAAAATCTCTTTTTATATTTTAAACCCATAACCCATTTCATTTCCCCCCAAAACAATTTCTACTCAACCCATTACAATAAAAAACAACCCATTTTCGGACCCCATCCAAAAATCCATTTTTTTTATTCCCCCCCCCTTTATCCCCTAACCCTAAAAACACAACACTACAAAACAAAAACCCACCCCAAACCCTTTATCATCGCCCACACACCCCAAAAATAAAAGTCCCCTTTCTCTCTTTCACTCACGGTCCAGACACCCTACACTCGCCCTACATCGCAACCCCATGCTCCCAACCTCACACCTGCTGTCGCCGCCAAGACGCACACCATACACTGCTCCCATGCACCACCGCCGGGTTTTCAGGGGGAACTGAGGTACTAAGTCCGTGAAAAAGGGAGGTTCGGAGTTGTTTGTGGGGTGGTTTGCGCTGTTGGTGGTTTCGCTATTTTGTTGGTTGTTTCCAATCATTTTGTTGTTCGCTTCCGGTTTACTTTTGTTGGTGGTTTTGATACTTTTGCTGGTGGTTTCCGGCCTGTTTTGGTGGTTTTATTTCGCTGGTTTTCGTGATACCGCTTTCTACAATTCAGTCACAATTGGTCGAATTCGGGTCCGACCAATGGCCCTCTTTGTTAGTTCCTAATTTTCATCCAAATTCCTTTGTGTTCTTCCGCTTTTCGATCACTCCTGTGGTTTATTTTTCATTTCGTCGGGCTTTATTCGCCGTCCAGATCCAGGTGTCAAATTCGGCCGTTATGATGATAATTTACCTCACTGCACGACTCAAGAAATTGCACAAAATTCCTTCGAATGCACTAAGGACATCCGACCAGATCTTGGCGAGGCGACCGTCATTTTGAGATCAACTTGCAATCCTGTCCGTGAGCATGGCGCAGGTGTTGAATTTTCTTGCTTTATTCTAACAAATATGAGCCCTTCAAATTATGGTTTTGATGTTGAGTCCATTCTCGTTCGGGCTCGGAGTTCATAATCCTAAGTCGGTAAAACTCAACTCTTCTCATTTTTCTTACTCAGTGTTTTATGTGTTTTATCACCGGTTTAGTAATGATGTAGTTGATATGTTTATTGTCTAAGCATGATAAGAATGTTGGTTTTGTTTAGTTAACAATAACGCTTTGAATTATTTTGCTCGTCGATTCATGTTTGGTATCATACGATGATATTTTGTTAATTAGTATATGTTGAGAAGGATTTAAGATATTGGTTAATTGAATGCCTCATAATGTTTGCTGATTTTTTGCTGATTGTTAATACTTAAACATACCGTGTTAGGTTCATGTTTGAGCATAAATGTAATTATGCATACTTAGCTTAGTTTAAATGATTCTATATGCCTGAAAATGTCATCTTTTTGTGGTTACTTGTTTATTTTCTGGACATTCTTGTTTGTTAAAATTGATTACATACTTGTCTCTACTATCTAAGCACTAAAATAGGTCCATGACAACATGTCATGCCTTGTGCCATGCCCATGTCCGTTGAGTTATAAATATGTCATTCATATTGGTATTTTTGCACTTAATCAACTAGCATGTGCCATGTTACGTTATAGTTTTGTTTCATTCCATGTTTTAACTCATAATATTATTTCATGTGATAGGCATCTATAAGGTATAATTGGATATATAAACTGCCTATTAGGAGCATATGTTCATTATGTCCTTGTTGTCAAATTTTTCCATGTCCAGACTGTTTGTTGAGAATATACCTATATATGTTTCTTGGGTCCATAAAATAATTTTATGTGAGCATGTCCTTTTTTTTTTTAACAAAATGGTAAAGCATATGGCATATTAGATTACCCTGTCCTGATTATGTCTATTCGAATGAGATTGAACATATTCATGTGTTTGGCCCGCTATTATCTGTGTGATCACTTTGAGATGTTGTTTTTGGGTTGATGTTGCTGCACTTTAAACACATCTTGGTGCTGCATTTTGGTTCACTTTGATGATCTTACTGGTGCATTTTCTATGTGCATTTTGGGTTGAAAAACCTGGTGCATTTTGGCTAAATTATTGCCGACTTAAGATGTTGCATTTTTTTTGCTGATATTCAGATGTTACACTTGATATAAAGATCTCATTGATAAGAACATAATACTACACTTAGGCCGATGAAATTGACTTCGAGGCCGCTTTTTCTTCTTCGTTCGCTCGCTTTCTTTAATTTATCGCTTTAAACATCCGTGCTACTGATATGTACCGCTTTTATCAAGCATCGCTTTTGAATTAAATACGATTTTGGCCGATGAAATTAAATTGAGGGCCGCCGCTTTTTTTGTTTCGCTTTTCTTTTCTTGTTTTAAACATCCGTGCAACGGATTACTGTTTTATTTGTTTTAACTAAAAATACACTTAGGCCGATGAAATTGAATTCGAGGCCGCGCTTTTTTGTTTGTTTTTCTGTTTTCAGTTTACTGTTTTTGGCATTTAAACATTCGTTCAACGGATATCTTGTTGTTTTACTGTTTTGAATTAAATACTGCATTTTGGGCCAATGAAATTGAATTCGAGGCTGCGTCTTTTCGGAAAATGCTTCTCGGTTTCTGTTTTGCTATTTTTGTTCGTTTTGCTGATTTGAACAAATACTACACTTAGATGGCGAATTCGAGGCCGCTTTTTCATTCTGCTTGATCGCTTTTGGCATTTAAACATCCGTGCACGGATTGTCTTACTGATTTATATAAATACTGCATTTAGGCCAATGAAATTGAATTTGAGGCCGCGTCCCTTCAGATATCGTTTCTCAATTTCTGTTTTTCTTTTTACTGTTTTCGACACCATTTTGCTGATTTGAATATTATACTGCATTGGATGATGAAAAAATATCCGTCGATTTTTGAGGCCTCCATAGTTGTAAAGACGGAAAATAAAACTTCTGGGCAAGGATGAGACTTAAACCTTTTTATTTCATCCGAGATCAACATGTTTAGTAGGCGAGACGACTAAAATAACCAACATGTTATATGTTCGCAGCCACGGCGTGATTATAATGATCTTTTCTTTTCATCCGAGAGACCAACATGTTTAGTAGGCGAGACAATTAAAATGACCACCGAGTCATATGTTTGCAGCCACGACGTGATTGGAATGATCTTTTCAAAATTTAAGGCTGAGCCCTCCGTAATCAAAACATTTATTGTTTTGGATACGGATCCGAAGTTATGTATATTCAATTGTTTCTAACCGTTTATTCTTGACAGTTTGCAAAGATAAAGTCAAAGAAGGCAAATACCCCTCGGAGATTACTTATTTTTGTTGTTGTCTTTTACTTTCTTTAATTCAGCTTTATTCCATTTTGTATTGTAATATTATTGTACTCGTGAAATTATTGAAATATTTAGAATAGGTAGACATAGAATAAATTAATAGGGTAGTCTAAAATTGGAAACCCATTGCTAGTTTGTTTATTTTAGGCTCGGTTAGTTTTAAAATCGAAAATCGCTAGTTTACCTATTTTTAGGCTCGTCGCCCATAAAAATCACATTGCATACATTTTTATCAATTTTCATACAAATACATATTTATATTCTTTTTAGCTTTACATATATATTAATGTCATACAAATGTATACTTGTACAAATGCATCATTTCATTAAATACTTGCAACATTATTTTTATACTTGTAAAACATGCACTTTTTCTTAGCATAACAATAAACCTGAGTTTGATCGGATAACCGCAAGTTAGCGGATCTTAAAGGATGCCTAACTTCTTCCCTTTAGGATAATAAAGAATCCTTATCCAGAATTTCATTAGTTTCGTAGACCACAAAATTGGAGTTTATTTTGCAGCTTTTAGTTAACATTCAGGTGCCCTAATTCACCTTAGAATAATTAGGTGGCGACTCCTCAAAGCAAGCATTTTTAATCGATCCAGAGGGAATCGACGCTATCGCGATGCGAATCCCGCATGTCAAAAACGGGTGCGACAACGATGATCCCCCGAATCATCGTCAGGGGAAAGAATCCATTTCCCCTACGACTCAAATGATTAATTTGCACTCCACTACGACAGTAATCCTTCCTTTGGGTTTTGATTTCTCAAGAGACATTCGTGTTCAAAGTAACTTTGAACATGTTGAGAAATTTGAATCTAAGATAATTGCCAAGACTTTCCATGATGTTGTAAAAGATTATGGCTTTACACTGACACAATCATCAAAATAGTCGACCCCATCGATTAGGTACACCATTATGTTGAAGGATTTTCCATGACCTACACGTACCCTTTTACTATTGGCTTCAAATTTTGCTATTCCCCAAATTATCGAAGACATTTATCGACGATATAGAGTATGCTTATGGCAAGTTGCTCCACAAAGCTGGAGATTAGTTTATTGTATACAGATGCTGGCAAATAACGCCAGCGCCCCATTCACCATTGACCACCTTTCCCGTCTCTACTGCACCCGTGTTTACCAGGGTAGTATTATTCATTTATACCCCATGGAATTCGGAGCCTCGTAAATACCAAAGATGATTTTGACCGAGATTGGCTAACCCGAATTGTATTGATCAAGACTAACTAAATCCACCATCCTTCTGTAGACCCCTTACTAGAGGAATGGAACCTTACTCGTGAGTATTTATAATCACGCACTTGCTTATCTTGCTTTTATTGACTAAGGGAACTACCCTTTCAAATGCAAATGCTGTATTTTCCACAGCCGTTTTACTTGATCCATAACTGATTGAAGAGATTTTTGAGTAGGTTGTTAGCCTTATCCATGCCTTCACTGGCATCACCCGATCATGGAAGGAAAAATACCATGGATCCTGACCCTAACTCTCCCTTTTATTCAGACTTCACCCCAGACTTCCCGAAATTCCTTCTCATTCTACTTATTGCATCCGCAAGGCTCCCGGTAAGAAAATTTTAAGCCCAGAAAGTGCCATATCGCGCAACCGGTTTGTCTAACATCATTCAGTCTGCTTCCAGTAATCGAAAGCGGTAAACTCAAGATGAAGTTCCTGAGTCCCCAGTAGAATTGGTTCTTGGGTTAAGAACCACCGATAGTTTACTGAGTACTAGAAAAAAGTATAGGCGGAGGCTAACACAGGCGTCATTCAGATTGATGAGGAGGATAAAGTGAACGAGGAAAATGCCTGCCCCAAGAGTCCTCTGCAGGATGGTCCAGAGACAGAGACAATTCATCTGCCTGGCGACCCTTCTAAGTACAACTCAATTCTTACTCTCGGTACTGAGGCTGGGACATCTGCTTATCCTCTCCGGAAATCTCCCAACGCCACGCTAGAGGCTTCCCTTGCATATCATGCAGAGTTACTTTTACAGGTAAAATATTTCCCCATATTAATCCTCTTTCTGATCTCTCTATTTCCTCATCGGTACCTTTCTCTTTGCTCAAGAACATGCCACTGCCTTTGCCACTGCGGATTTAGCTAGGGCGATGGGTCCCTCTCAAAAGTAGAAGAAATTAGCTGAAGAAGTTCAGCACCTTCGGGTCGAAGTTGAGGACCTCAGAACAGATCTCAGGGATTCAAGCTCTCTCTAAGCCTCTCTCCGGTTACGCCTACATGATGTTGTTGACTATATGAAGGATCGGGAGAACTCTCTTCAAGTCTTGACCATTTTTTATGTGATTCTTCAAGGGAGAATGACCAAACTAGCTACAGACTTGGCCAGGGACTAGGGACAACTTCATTCCTCTGAGCATACTATCGCTGAGCTTTAGGACAAATGTCAAAGATGGAAGCTTCGAAGGAACTTAGTCATTTTGAAGAGTCACGTGAATGCTCTTGAGGAAGTCAGCAAACAAGGTTTCGATATTGCTTTTGATATCCTGGATACAAACATTGACCTTACTAATGCTAAGCTATCCTTAGAAGCTCTTCGTGGTGACATGGAGGATTCAGATGTGGAAGCTGATGAGCCCTCCCTGCTTAATCTTTTGATCTTTTTATTTTGTTGATAACATTTGAATCACCCCCGCCTGACTACGGAGCTGAAATGCCATAACCTTTCACGCAGATTTTATTTTTAACTTTTTATCTTGTTATCGGGTCACTTTTGGGCCTGGTTAGTATCTTTTGTAACCAGGCTGATTTCAGTCTGGAAAATATGAATGAAAGAACTTTTTTCTTTTTACGCAATTCTACGTAAGGTTTTCATCCTTCATTCATTTTCAGAAGAAAGCATTAGTTACAATTTTATTTGTAGGGTTATAATTACTTTGCTTCATGAATTGGAACCTTACTTCAAGGCTCACTTTAATACTAGTAAATGCTAATCCTCGGGAGTTTGTCAACTTTCTGTCAAACTTAATTTTACTCCAAAAGATGTGTTTTTCTTTTCATCTTAGATCGGGGCTTCTTGTGGCCTTTATGGTTCATTCCAGACATGACTTGATTTCGGTCAACTTAAAACCCCGGGACTTTTTGTATTCGAAGCCTTAATTTTTTTGTTAAGGTTTTAATAAGAGAGATGACCCTTATTTTTAATGGTGTTGTAGAAGAGGATGTGTCTTGTTCATTATGGCACAATTTTTTTGATATGTTTAAGATAACATATGTTTTTATTCTCGTGATGGCAAAGATATATTAATCATAAAAAGAGTTTTTTTATTAATTCTTTTGACTTACAAATGTTAAGACAAATGCAAGAATAATTCGGCTGCCATCTAGTATGGTTAGTTCAGTTACATATATTCTGGACATCTGAGTAGTACCCAGCATCTGGGGAGTCCCAGTATCAGGTGCTTTTCCTTGAAGCGCTAAAATTTCATAAAATTTTCTCCATTCCGAGTTTATATGGCCTCCAGTGTTTGGGAGTTCATTCGATGAAGACTCGGACACTGGATAGCTCTCCTCAGTAGTAAGACTATTAACATGCTTATTTTGTGATGCTGCCTCATTAAAAACCTTACCGGAAAAACCCAATTGGGACAAAAACCGGATGAAGGAAAAAAAAGTGCAGTGTATATTTTATCCCACTACACATAGTAATTCTTCAAATGGCTTACATTTTAATTACTAGAAATTTTGTTTCCTTGTTAGTCTGTAAGTTGATAAGCTCCTTTACCAGAAATTCCAGTGACCATCCCTTCCCAACTTGCACATAGTTTTCCTGCATTATGCTCGTGGGTACTTTGAGTTACCCACGTCCCTGAGTTTGAAATGTCGGATATTTGTGCGGCGGTTGTAGAAATTCTCCAATCATTTTTTGGGCTACCATTCAGACGTACGCAAGGTCCCGATGTTCTTTGAGCAAATCTAGGTGCACAGAGTCCTCAGCCCGGAGATACCTCAAACTCGAAATCCCCACTTCAACCAGAATCAAGATATCTGCACCGTAAATCAAAGAAAAAGAGTTTCACCGATACTGGTCTTTGACATGGTCCTATATGCCCATAATATTTCTGGTAGCATAGATGCCCAATTTTCTTTTGCAGCCTCCAATTTCTTCTTCAAGTTTTGAATTATAGTCTTATTTGTTGATTCTGCATGACCATTTGCACTGAGACGATAGTGAGTGTAGGTGCTATGCTTGATGTTCAAGTCATCTAGGAACTTCGTGACTTTGGCCCAAATAAAATTTCGGCCATTGTCACAAGCTATCTCCTTCGGGATGGCAAAATGACAAATGATGTGTTGCCAAATAAAATCCTTCACCTCTTTCTCCATGATCTTTGTATAAGTTGCAGCTTCAATCCACTTAGAGAAATAGTCAGTCATAATTATAATTTGACATACCTGCCCTGGTACCGCTGGAAATGGTTCGACTATGTCCATCCCCCACTTCATGAACAACTACGGGGACACTACCGAATGCAGTTTATCTCACAGTCCGTGTAACAGCTGCGCCCGACACTGACATTTATCGCATTTCTTTACAAATATTTTGGTATCTTCTTTGATCTGGGGCCAATAGTAACCAACCCTCATGAGCTTCGCTATTAAAGATTCTACTCCCGAATGATTTTTACAAATGCCTTCATGGACTTTTCTCTTCACATAATCAGCTTTCATCGGGGCCTACGCAATGAGCTAGGGGACCATAAAAATACATTCGATAAAGTTTTCCGTCTACGATACAGTATCGGGCAACTTTGGTCCTCAAAGTTATGAATGCTTTCGGGTCCTCTAAGAGCTTTCCATTTACGAAATAGTCCAAGAATTCATTCCTTCAGACTCAAGTTAGGCTGATTGAATTTACCTCGTCGTACCCGATGGGATCCAGTGCCGAATGCAATAGCTGTACAACTGACTCGGTTTTAGAACCCTCAGCTTCTGTACTGGAACTTAAGTTTGTGAGTGCAACCTCTATATTTTCTTCTTGGGGTATATGCACCACTATCCCTTCTTGAAAATGAGACGATAACTTTAGAGCTTTTTTAAGGTATCTTGACATGCACTCTTCTTTGGCCTCGAATACCTCATGGATTTGGTTCACTACCAATAACGAGTCACACTTGACTTCAATAATTTGAAAACCTAAACCTCGGTCTAGTTTCAAACCTGCAATCAAAGCCTCATATTCGATTTCATTGTTAGTTAGATGAGTGTTATGTATTGCTTGTCTTAAAATTTCACCATTGGGAGTGCGCTATATTATTCCTAGACCGGTCCCCTTGACGTAAAGAGTGTCCAAATCCCGGGGGCAGTCCTCGAAATCAGGATAGCCTCTTTTCCGCATACGGGGTTACTCCCAAACTGAAAGCGATCGCAAAGTCTGCAAGGACTTGTGACTTTATTGCAGTCCGGGGTCTATATTCAATATCAAATTCACTCAGTTCTACCGCCCATTTAGCCAAGCGCTCGAAAAGTTTGGCTTATGCAACACATTCTTAAGAGGGAATAGAGTTACTCGACAATTGGGTGACATTGAAATTATGGTTGAAGCTTTTACGACGACATTACTAAGGCAAAAACCAGTCTTTTGAGTAACGAGTACCAGGTCTCGGCCCCTGACATTACTCTACTTATGTAATAGACAGAAAATTGCATACATTTTTCTTCTCGTACTAGAACTATTCTTACCACTACCTCCGAGACCGCCAGATATATGAGTAGTTTCTCTCCATCTTTGGGTTTTGACATGAGCGGAGGGTAAGATAGGTAAGTTTTCAGGTCCTGTTGGCATTTAGGCGTCCAAACAAAATCGTTCTTCTTATTTAGAAGTAAAAAGAACCTCTGACATTTTTCTGATAACCGGGAGATAAACCTGCTCAGGGCCGCCACTCGCCCGGTCAACCGCTGCACCACTTTCACATCTTCAAGCGTGTCTAGTATATCTTCAATAACATTTATTTTATCAGGGTTTATCTCGATCCCTCTCTGGGAAACCAAGAAACCCAAAACTTTTTTGGAGTCTACCTCGAAAGCATATTTCTCGGGGTTTATCTTCATATTATACTTTCTTAGCACCTCAAAGGTTTTCTTCAAATGACTTAAATGGTCCTCTGCACGAAGACTCTAAAAAAACATATCATCTATATATACTTCCATTGTTTTTCCTATTTATTTTTCCTATATTTTATTTACTAACCTTTGATACGTAGCTCCGACATTTTTTAGTCCAAAAGGCATAACATTATAACAATAAGTATCGAAAGTTATTAAAAAAGATATTTTTTCTTGGTCTTTCGGGTGAATCCTTATTCGGTAATACCCAAAATACGCATCGAGAAAACTCATGATCTCGAGCATAGATCATTTGATCTATGTTCGGTAGCGAAAACGAGTCTTTAGGACATGCTTTGTTCAAATCTTTATAGTCAATGCACATTCTAAATTTATTCCCCCTTTTTGGTACTACGACTACGTTTACTAACCAGTCTGGATACTTTACTTTCCAGATTGACCCTATATTAAGCAATCTTGCTACCTCTTCTAACAAACCTGTTGCAGAGTTCGACAATTGGTTATTTTTTCTCCCAGGTCACCGAGATTTTCGTCGTTTTGGCTATGGTAAAAGATGTAGCGGCAATCATTGACCCACCATAGATCATATTTATAACATGGGGTGGTGCAGTTAGATTTTATTTATTTTTGATGAGAGGTCCCCGCTCATAATTGTTGCGAGCACTTTTTCTCAAATATTCCCGGAGCTGGCCCCTGCTTAGTATTCCTGCCACCTCTTCTCATTGATGTCTGCAATCTGCAGTTTTATGCCCGTGAGTATCAGAAATCGCACCAAACAAACTGATATCATTTGCTAGGATCTGACTGCAACAGTTTCGGCGGTCGGAACACCGGGTGGGTTCTCAGTACCTCCACCATTTGCTTTTCATCGATGTTGAAATTGTACTAGGATAATTTTGAGTACCCGATACCCTTAATAGAGTGAGATGAATTGCCTTTATCAAAATTCACCAATCTAAATTGTTTCATCCGGGACCTCTTTTTTTATTTGACTTTTCAAAGAAGCAAAAACTATGTCCACCTTCCTTCTTTTCGGGGGTAGGATAAGGTTGGAAGCGATTCTTTGAGAAATTTCGGTCGACTCCAGCTCCTTTATCAGACTTCGCAAAAATACTCCCGGCCTTAGATCCTAGCAAATCATCTTCGATCCGGATCTTGGACTCATACAGATTGTGCACATATTTCCAAGTTATAGCCTGAAATTCTAAAAGATTTTCCTTGAGCTTTTGGGAAGCGTCTGAACTTGAAGGATTCAAACCCTTTGTGAAAGCCTCCGCAGTCCATTCGTCTGGGACTGCGGGCAATAATATCCGATCTTTCTGGAATCGTGTAACGAAGTCCCTAAGGAGTTTCATTTTTCCTTGCGCAATACGAAAGATATCCACTTTGCGCGTCTTCACCTTCCGAGCCCCCACATGAAATTTTATGAACATATCGGTGAGCTGGGTGAATGATCCGATTGAGTGCTTAAGGAGTAGTGAATACCATGTCAAAGCTCCCTTAGCAAGTGTCTTAACAAACTTCTTGATCATAACCGATTCTATTTCGTGTTCCCTTAGATAATTTCCTTTCACGATTGTAGTATAAGATGTTATGTGATCCTGTGGATGAGTAGTCCCATCATATTTGGCTATAAAAAGCATTTTGAATCTTTTGGGGATCAACTCATCTTCGATATTGAAAAAGAGTTTAAATTTGGTGCACTGTTGGTGTATCTTTTTTTGTACCATCGGGTAATTTCTAAGTAAAATTGATAACTTTCAGTAGTTATTAATAAAGTAAGAGTAATTAATAGTACCTTTTTAAATATAATTATAATTTACAAGAAAAAAGAAAGTAAAGGCAAGTTAGACTCCTATTCATTGTCTAACCAAAATTAATCCGAGTTGTACTCCTAATCAAAAACTCTTTCCTTTTTCTAATTTCACCTTCTTCTATCGAATATCACCGAAATTCTGACACTTTCATGGTTGGTGTATTCATGCCACAACCACTCCAGAGGAGTTTGAAACGTGGGCTGAAATAATAAAAAAGTATAATTTAGAAGAAAATAGTTGGTTGCAGAAGATATATGCAATTCGTGAGAAATGGATTTAGCGTATGTGCGTACTACTTTTTGTGCAGGTATGTCATCAAGTCAAAGAAGGAAAGTATGAATAAGTTTTTCAAAGATTA
This sequence comes from Anisodus acutangulus, assembly GCA_029783415.1. Lineage (NCBI taxonomy): Eukaryota > Viridiplantae > Streptophyta > Magnoliopsida > Solanales > Solanaceae > Anisodus > Anisodus acutangulus. Next base: position 38,632,871 of record CM056502.1, on the reverse strand, counting down.
TTTAAACTCTAGTACTTAAATGAGTGTATTTGTGGTGCAATATGATAAGGCTATTGATGCTCGATATGATAAAATAAGGAGAAGGATTATAAGACGTGGGCGGAATTATTCAAAGTTCATGCATGCTCGCATCAAGTCTTCCATCACATAATCCACTCGGTACTTGGCGTGGAGAAGGTGCCTACCCCCGAGGATTTACTCCACTATCTCTTCAGACCTCTTACATACGATAATTGAACCTGAAGCTACGACAATGGCTACCTGAAATAGGGGGCGTGATATATTTCAGGATATCAAAAATTCCCGAGCTGTCACTCTTGAGCAGGAATTTTCACATGTCAACATGGAAGATTTTCCTAACGTTTCAGCCTATTGTAAACGACTCAAGGAATTGGCAGACCAACTCCGCAATATTGGTGCGCCTGTTACCAATGATCGTCTTGTTTTCTAGATGGTTGCCGGCCTATCTGAGGCCTATAATGGCGTTGGCACACTGCTTTGTCAAAGTAATCCTCTACCACCATTTTATTAGGCACGTTCCATGCTCACGTTAGAAGAGGCCGGTTTGGCTAAAAAGGTGGCTACCGGAGCAAATTCCGTTGTGATGATGACAACGTTAGACGACCCTCCCTCATTCTCTGAAAATTCAAGCCAAAACCGCCGCAACGGTGGCAGCAGAAATGGTTAAAATCATAAAAACAATGGTAAAAACTGCTGTGGCAATCGCGGTGGTAACGACGGCGGACAAAATAGTGGTGGCAGCAGCAGTGGGCCGCAAGACAACTGGTCCCAGCCGTGGGCTCCCTGGCCGTGGAGCTGGGCTAGTGGCCATTGGCCCAACATCCCTTATTTCTAGCCCAGTCCATATCCAGGTAACTGGGCCCAGTTTCAGCAACAGTCCAAGCCCATCTTCTCGGGTCCAAACAGTGGTGGCAGATACTCTTCTGGGCCAGGGCCGCAGGCAGCCCTGCTTGGGCCTCGACCTCCGCATGCTTTTCATGATGCGGGTCCAAATCAGATCCTGACACCTACAGATATTACGACAGCAATGCATACACTTGGATTAACTCATCAGGACGCGAATTTGTACATGGACATCGGTGCCACTTCTCATATAACATCCGATCAAGGTACTCTCTCGTCTTATTTCAATTTTAGTAACAATCGTGGTATTATTATTGGTAATGGCAACACAATTCCAATTCGAGGTTATGGACATACTACTTTGTCTCCCCACATCCACCTCTAGTTTTGAAAAATACTCTTCATGCCCCTAACCTAATTAAAAATTTGGTGTCTGTCCGAAAATTTACCACTGATAATTGGGTTTCTGTTAATTTTGATCCCTTTGGGTTTTCTGTGAAAGATTTCAAGACGGATATACCTTTAATGCGATGCAATAGTAGGGGAGAACTTTATCCACTCACAACCACCACCACCTCCACAAGACAAGCCATACCGTCTACATTTGCCACTCTTGCTCCTTCCTTGTGGCATGCACGTTTGGGTCATCCGGGGTCATCTATTATTTCTTCTTTACATAAAAATAATTTTATTTCTTGTCAGGGTACGCATAGTACTCCACTTTGTCGTTCTTGTCCGTTAGGGAAACATGTTAGATTACCATTTGTAGCCTCTACGTCTCGTACTTTAATGCCTTTTGACATTATTCATAGTGATTTATAGACATCTCCCGTTCTAACTTCTTTGGGCCATCGTTATTATGTTCTATTTTTGGATGATTATTCTAATTTTTGTGGACCTTCCTTTAGCGAAATAATCTCAAATTTTTCCACATTCTTAAAATTTAGAGCATTCATCCGTACAAAATTCGAACGGAAAATTAAAAATATTCAATGTGATAATGGCAGAGAATATGATAATGGATTGTTTCGGGAATTTTGTGATGCTAATGGTATAGTCTTTCGCTTTTCTTGTCCTCATACGTCCTCACAAAATGGGAAAGCTGAACGAAAAATTCGTACCATTAATAATATTGTCCGAACTTTATTAGCCCATCTTCCGTACCCCATTATTTTTGGCATCATGCCCTACAAATGGCTACTTACCTCTTTAACGTACCTCCTAACAAAAACCTAGCATATCATTCCCCACTAAAACTTCTTTACAATAAAGATCCTCCGTATTCTCATCTTAGGGTGTTTGAGTGTTTATGCTATCCTCTTTTTTCATCCACTACAATTAACAAAGTTCAAGCCCGTTCTACCCCTTGTGTGTTTTTGGGTTACCCATCTAATCATCGCGGTTACAAGTGTTTTGATTTATTCTCTAATGAAATCATAATTAGTCGGCATATTATTTTTGATGAAACTAAATTTCCGTTTGCTAAATTGTGTAGTTCTATGCCTAGTTCGTATAATTTTTTGGATGACGGGGTCACACCATATATTATACACCATTTATCCGACTTGTCCCATGACCAAAATCTGCCAGCAAGCCCACTGCCTGCTGGCCTACAAATTCCCGTACCCGCTGGTCCTACAGGTCTGCCTAGTGGGACAGTATCGCTGCCTAGTACCGATCTCGGTACTGTTCTGTCGATCCAGCCCACTTGCAGTACAGTTTCAGTTCCTGTTTCACATGTTGGGCCAGCAGGCCCATTGTCTGCTAGCTAGTCCGTCCCTAGCCCACCCACTGCCAAAGTTCCACCCAATTCTACCTCGAGTCAATGGCCCGTTACTCATAGCCAAATGGGCATTTTTAAACCAAAACAGCATTTAAATCTCAATTCTAATGTCTCTAAATCCTCACTACCACGTAACCCTATGTCTGCACTACATGACCCGAATTGGAAATTGGCTATGACTGACGAATATAATGCTCTTATTAAAAATAAGATGTGGGAGTTAGTACCCCATCCATCTTCTGTAAATATTATTCGGTCTATGTAGATTTTTACTCATAAAGAAAATTCTGACGGTTTTTTTTAGAGGCATAAGGCTCGTTTTGTAAGGAATGGTAAAACTCAACAAGTTGGCATGAATTGTGGTGAGACGTTTAGTTCAGTGGTCAAACCGGCTACCATTCGCACTGTTCTTAGTTTGGCTCTCTCAAAAGCATGACCTATTCATCAGTTGGATGTAAAGAATGTTTTCTTACACGATGATCTTAAGGAGACAGTCATTATCCCTTAGATTTTCGAGATCCCAATCATTTTCATCATGTCTGTTTGCTGAAGAAGTCCTTGTATGGGCTTAAGCAGGCCCCACATGCTTGGTATAAGAGGTTTGCAGATTATGTATCTACTATTGGGTTTTCTCACAGCCGGTCTGATCATTCTCTATTTATATATCATCGTGGTACTTCTCTGGCATACATTTTATTATACGTAGATGATATTATATTGACTGCTTTCCATCATGTCACTTCTCAGTTTTGAATTTGCAATGAAAGACTTGAGATCCTTGAGTTATTTCTTGGGCATTGCTATCATGTATCATTCAGGTGGTCTATTTTTATCTCAAATGAAGTATGCTGCGGAGATTATTAAGAAAGCTGGTATGTCTTCTTGTAAGTCTACTTCCACTCCGGTTGATACCAAACTGAAGCTGAGTACTACTAGGTATGGCAAAATTGACCCAACACATGGGTCCCGACCCGTACCCGACTCGGTCAACGCGGTTAATTACCCGCTTTGACCGACCCATGGGTCGGGTAGGGTATTAACCTGACCGTCTGAGGGTGGGTTAGGGGAGGGTAAGGATATGGCTGAACCCTACCCGTACCCGACCCATTACCCGATGGGTAGGATACCCGACCCTACCCGACCCATCCCTACCCTACCCGACCCTACCCGACCCATCCCTACCCTACCCGACCCATGTATATATAATTATAATTAATTTTAATTATAAAGATAATATATATCCTATAAAGATAATATATATAATTGTAATTAATTATAATTATAAAGATAATATATATAGTTGGAATTTTTTTATATATATATATATATATAATTGTAAAGAGGAACAAATGTAGTGTGAAAACTGAGTTCTATACCTTTGCGAGTGCTAAAAGGAGGAACAGAGGTAGGTGAAAACTGAGTTAGGCAATTACTTGGAAGATGATCTCATAACCAAGGCGGGTAAAGACTTTGATGTTTTGACATGGTGGAACATTTATTCACATAAATATCCCACTTTGTCAAAAATTGCTAGGGATATATTGTCCATACATGTTTCAACTGTTTCATCAGAGTCTGTATTTAGTACCGGGAGAAGAGTAGTTAGTGCACAACGCAGTCGACTTCACCCATCAACAATTGAAGCATTGATGTGCTCTTAGAGTTGGTTGTGGAATATTGTGAAAGGTAAATTGTGAATACATTTGTTTACAAATTCTAAAATTCGTTCAATTTGGAATTTTATATTCACGATTCATATTTTTTTAATTGTGTGATTTTATTTGCAGATGAAGTTCCTAGTACTACATCAAACTTAGTTGAATATTCAACCATTTGTGTTGATGAAGATGTGGATGATGAAGGTATGAAATCTTACATATATTACTTATTAATAAATGAAGGTGTAATTTTTTTCTATTTGGTTAATTCAATTATTTTTTTTACCAATGTTGTAGATCATTTGATAATACTTTGAGGATTTTTCAATGGTCAATGTAGTGCTTTGTTGTTCCAATGGTATGAATTTATTGTTGTGTTTTTTCTTCCTTTATATTGAGATATAATGTTTTCTATATAATCTCTTTTTTTTATCATTTTTCTTTTGTTTTTCATAGATTTATGGAGAAGCACACTAAAAGTTTGAAGACCTTGAAGACATGTTTGATGTAATTACATTTTGTTTTTGAGATGACATTAGTGTTTGGATAATGTTTTCACAGAACTTTGATTGTATTTGGTATGAAACTTATTTGGTAATAAATTTTATAAAATTTGTAGAATTTTTGTGTTTTATTAGAGGAAGTGTATAACCCGTGGGTATCCAATACCCGAAAGGGGCAAATAAGGGTATGAAAATTATATACCCAGTGGGTAATGGGTAGGGTATGTGTGGCATATTTGGGTCGGTGGGTAGGGTACGGGAATCCCAAAACCCGCCCCAAACCCGACCCACTGCCATCCATAAGTACTACGTCAGGTACACCATACGAGGATCCCACCGACTATCGCAGTCTTGCTGGGACACTTCAATATCTTACTTTCACGAGACCTGATATTACTTACATGTGTGTTTATTGATGCATGACCCACGGATTGAGCACATGCATGCGCTCAAACACATTATACGGTACATCCAGAGCACACTTGATTATGGATTGCATTTATATTTTTCTTTCGTCTTTACTCTTGTGTCATATACAAATGTTGATTGGGGTGACTGTCCTGATACCAGACGCTCGACATCTGGTTATTGTATGTTTATTGGGGATAACTTAGTCTCGTGGTCTGGGAAATGCCAGGCTACATTAACACAATCCAGTGCAGAGGCTTAGTATCAAGGCGTGTCTAATGTGATATCTGAATCATGTTGGTTGCGTAATCTTCTATTAGAATTACACTTTCCTATTCAGAAAGCTACCTTGGTCTATTGTGATAATGTTAGTGCAGTCTATCTTTCTGGCAATCCGGTCCAACATCATCACACTAAATATATCGAGATGGATATTCACTTTGTTCGCGAATAGGTAGCTCGTGGACAAGTACACGTTTTACATGTGCCCTCCAGATACCAAATTGCTGACATCTTTATGAAGGGTCTTCCCGCAGTTCTATTTGGATATTTTAGGGACAGTGTCAGCATATGACAACCGTCCGCTATGACTGCGAGGGTGTGATAGACCGTGTATATCACAATTAATTAGATTATTAAAGTAATATTGTATAATTATCATAATTGTAGAATTCTTGTACAAGTAGAATTAGAATATTAGAAGTATAGTAGGAATATGATTTTCCATATTTGAAAATTGTAACTTGTATATATATCTCATTCATTAATGAAAATAATCAAAGAATTATTTCTTTCATTCTATGACGGCATGGGTTAATGGTATTTATAAAGAAACAGATTCACTCGCTTCTGACAGATTATTTATCAGATCGATGGACTAGAAATACAACCAAAGAAAAAGCTAACGGCCCTCCAAATGAAACAAACAATCTGAAAGCTTCTACTTTCTGGTTTAATAACATTATGATGCATTCTATTGGGTTATCTGAACAAGCTACAAGGTCTGAAAAACAATATCAATTTGCGCATCAAAGATTATTACAGTTGTGTGAAGAGCTTCATGAACTTCCTTATGAATCAGAGAAAGATCATGTACTGGATGCTCAAGTTAGTGAGAAAGATCGTGAACTAAACTCATGTGATCAAAGTCAAAATATTACTCTGCTTGACCCTCCACGAGTGGCAACAAAAGGGCGTCCGAAATCTTTGAGAATGCAAGGTGCTCTAGAAGTTACTTAGAAGACCAAAAAAGTTTCTACTCAGAATGTAGAATAGTGTAATTCTCCTTGATTGGATGCTTCTCATTAATGCAATATTTATAGGTGTTCACAATTTACAAACCTAATTGGAGAATGATATCTACTTTACATAATTACACTAGAATAATAATTACAGAATATATGGAGAATATTAATATATTCTCTATCACACCCCCTCAGTCAGAGCGGGAAGAGGCCGGACGTTGAGACTGGATCTGAAGTCAAGGAACAGCTGTCGAGGGAGTCCCTTAGTAAATATATATGTGTACTGATAGGAAGAAGGAACATGTAACACCCAAACATGGCCCATGAAAACCTTCTCATGAACAAAATAAATATCCATCTCAATATGTGTTAGTTCGCTGATGCTGAACCGGGTTATGAGACAAGTAAACAACAGATATGTTATCACAGTAGACAAGAGATGCCTTACGTACTGGACAATGAAGCTCTAGAAGGAGGTTTCTAAGCCAACAAATTTTGGCAACAACGTTCACAACGCCACTATATTCTGCTTCTGTACTCAAATGAGAATGTGTGGCTTGCCGTTTTGCAGACCATGAGATGAGGTTATCACCCTAAAATACATAATAGCCAGAAGTAGATCGACGTGTATCTAGACAGCCGCCCCAATCAGCATCCGTATAAGATATCAGTCTGGTCTGTGCAGATAGATAAAGATGTAATCTGTAGTTAAAAGTACTCTTGACGTAGCGAATGATACGTTTAAGAGCGATAAAGTGGGTCTCCCTGAGAGTATGTATGAATAAACACACCTAGTGAACGACATGGTTAATATCGGGCCTAGTGAAGGTAAGATACTGAAGTGCACCATCTAGACTCCTATAAAGAAAAGGATCAAGCACCGCATCCCCGTTATTGGCGCTAAGCTTTGACTTTGAGTCGACTGGAGTGGGCATGATCTTGCAGTTTGTCATTTTAGCCCTATAAACAATCTCTTCGGCATACTTATGCTGACATAAAAACATTGCATTCTTGGATCTAGTCACGGAAATCCCTAAAAAATAACTAAACTTACCCAAGTCTGTCATGACAAATTCTGATTTAAGCATGGTGATAATTTCATTTTTACACATCTGAGGAGGCAGTCAATACAATGTCATCCACATAGAGCTATAGGTATACAATGTCATTACCTCAATGAAAAATAAAAATTGAGTTATCACATTTGGTGCACATGAACCCAATCTGCAAGATGTAAGTGGAAAATCGGTCATACCAAGCCCTGGGGGCTTGTTTCAAGCCATAAAGTGACTTCCAAAGCCGACAGACATACTGAGGAACTGAAGGATGCACAAAGCCAGGTAGTTGATGCATGTATACGGTTTCTTTCAAATCCCCATGTAAGAACGCATTTTTCACATCAAGCTGATGAATCAGCCAATTCTTTCTCATAGCAATGCTCAAAATAGTTCGGATGGTGGATGGTTTAACCACTGGACTGAAGGTCTCCCCACAATCAGTTTCCTCTTGTTGCCCCATGCCATTTGCCACAAGTCTCGCCTTATAGCATTCGAGCTCACCATTGTCCCTAAATTTGTGATGATATAGCCACATACAACAAATCACATTAACCCCCTCTGGTTTTAAGATAAGATCCCAAGTTTGATGTATAGTGAGCGCATCAAACTCCTCACTCTTAGCCGCATTCCAATTAGGATCAAGCTTGACTAATTTTGGGTTCTTGGGTATAGGTGAGATGGCTTGAGTGGATAAGTTAAAGTGGACTTTCGGTATGAAAATCCCATATTGGGCATGGGTTTCCATGTGGTGCATTGGAATAGGGATTGTTTGGGTGTTTTTTGGCGGGTGAGGACTTGGGCAGTGGAGCAGTGATGGGATGACAAGGCTCGGGTAGTGGGGTTATGAGGAGGCAATGAGATTTGAGGGCAGGGGGTTGGTTGACGGGGGCTGGGGGGTCAGTGACGGTATCGGGTGGCAGTGGGGCAGTAGGGTTGTCACGGGATCAGTGGGTAAGCCGGGGGAGATTACGAGTAGTAGTGGAGCAGTGGTGTTGTCACGAGTGGTAGTGCGAAAATGGGAGGTGACGAGAGCAGTGGGTGCCGGGGGAGATGACCGGGACACTGGGTTTTGAGTCGAATTACTAGCTCAATGGATCATATTATTAAACAGGGGGGAAGTGTCCGAATCTTCAAGAAAGCCATAGTCAGTAACTTGAAATTTTTGAACTTTTGCAAAAGGGAAGATGTGCTCCTCAAACGTAACATGGCGAGAGACAAAGACTTTATTTGTGAATAAATCATAGCATATGTACCCCATATGGTTTGACGGAAAATCCAAGAAGATGCAAGGAGTAGTCCTAGGTGCTAATTCGTGAGGAGTCGTGGAGGCGAGATTAGGGTAGCATAGACAACCAATGATTTGGAGGTGACCATAGGAAGGGACTCGACGGAATATAATTTAGGTGGGAGTTTTATTTTGAACGGTATGGGTAGGTAATATATTAAGAAGGTATGCTACCATTTGTAACACGTAGACCCAAAAGGGAGGGGGAGAGCATCATGAAATAGCATGGTATGAATCATATTATTAATGGTGCGAATGATTCTTTCGGCTTTACCATTTTGAGGTGAGGCATGGGGGCAAGAGAATCGGAACACCATGGCATTATCTTTACAAAATTTATGAAAGGGTGAATTGTTAAACTCACGACCATTGTCACATTGAAATGATTTAATGTTCTTTTCAAATTGCATTTTAACGTAGGATCGAAATTCAAGAAAGGTGGAATAGACTTGAGACTTATATTTGAGCGGATGGACCCAAAGAAAATGAGAGAAGTCATCTAATAGTACCAAATAATATTTATAACCCAGTTTGTTAGTAATGAAAGATGTCCATAAATCTGCATGAATGATATCAAATGGAGAGAAAGTAACACTAAAAGACGATTTAAAGGGAACTCTAACATATTTTTCAAGTGGACTTGTGGGTAAATTTCTCTTTATTATATTGAATCAAATTGTGACTTCTAAGAAAGTTAAAAACGGGTGCTCTTGGGTACCCAAGTCGACTGTGCCAGGTTGAAGGAGAGATTGCAGCTAGAGATGTATGTGGATTGACACATGCAACGGAATTGGAAGAGAAATGATATATGTCCCCCACACTATTGCATCTCGTAAGAGTTGTCCCCGTACATAGGTCTTTCACAAAAAAATCAAAAGGGTCAAACTCAATAGATACTGAATTGTCACTAGCAAATTTCCTAATAGATGATAAGTTTTTAATAATGTTAGGAGCATATAGGACATTTTTAGGGAAAAAGAATGGTGAGGTGGTAGTGTTTGAGTGGTGACATAGCCTTGAATTGGAATGCGATTGCCATTACCAAAATAAATTGAGGATTGTTCAAATTAAATAGTTGAAGAAGATTACCAGAGTTATGAGTGAGGTGGGATGTGGCGCCCATATCCATATACCAGGCATCGTCGGGTTGTTGTAAATTTATGGTGTTGTAGGCCCGACCTAGTTCGGTAGGGGTAAGGAGGTCGTATAATTGATGTTACTATTGGGCCTTGCCGTTACAGCGACCTCTGCCTCTACCGCCAACACAGCTGCCCCGCTGTTGTTGGTTGTCTGTGTGCTACGATTGGCCGACGGGTGTGGTGGTGGTCACCGGTGCATCAACTACCAAGGCCTTTTGATTATGTTCGTCCTATTTGACACGCCTAGTTTCCTACAAGAGAAATTGTGATCGGGCCTTGTTGATACTAGGGATGGGATCGGCTTGTTGAATCATTGTCGCAAGTGTGTCATACTCACCCTTTGGCAAACCATTTATTAGTTGCAAAACTATCTTCGTTTCTGAAACCGTTGTGCCCACATTAGTTAATTGATTTGCAACTAATTTCAATTGTTTGCAATAGTCGAACATATTCGCAAAGTTTTCAAGACGGGTGTTATTGAGTTGTTCCTCCAAATAGACGGCAAGAGTATGTTTGTTGTCTTGAAAGATTTCCTCTAGTCTTGTCCATAGTTCGTGAGCCAAAGCACCTGCCTTCATAATAGTATGAAGTAGATCCTCGGATACGATGCCATATATCCAATGCTTGATGATAGCATCAAGCCGTTTCCACGTTGTGTTGTCAATGTCAGACGGACGAGGTGCGGTGGTGTCTATGTGATCAAGAACGTTGTAGGCATAAACATGAATTCAAAATAAATCTACCCATGAAGAGTATTATCCATCCTCTTGATCAAGAACCAAAGGGATAAAGTTCTTGATATTTGTGACGACGAAGGCCGGATGAAAGGAGTTGGTAGAGGAGGAGAATGTGTGGCGTCTTGTGTGGAGGAGGAGGAATCATGAGAACCCATGTTGCCGCCGGAAGTTTGAGAAGAGAGGGGAGGGGCGGCGAAAATTCATTAGGGTTTGGGGGGGTTGCCAAAATGAAAGAAATTTAGGGTGTTAGGGTTTTGGCTCTTGATACCATGTAGAATAATGTAATTCTTCTTGGTTGGAGACTTCTCATTAATGCAATATTTATAGGTATTTACAATTTACAGATCTAATTGGAGAAGGATCTCTACTTTACATAATTACACTAAAATAATTCAATAATAATTATAGAATATATAAAGAATATTAATATATTCTCTATAATAGAACACCAAAAAGGTATCTACTCAGAAGACCAAAAAAGCTTCTGTTCAGAAACAAAAAAGGCAAATGAAAAGTACTAAACTTGAGAAAAAGCGAACTAGGTAATTTCACTTTATACGATACATATTATTTATATTGGGAGTTACTTCTGTAATAACTTCTAGATTTCATAGCCTCATGTTTACAGGGAGCAAATCAACTAGCGGACACAATGACGCAGTTGGGATTTGAGAAGGAAATTTGAAGCCCGCTGAACTATGATTGCATCCCCTTTTCTTTTTGTTGTAATGTTCTCTCTACCATGTATCCCTGAAGACTGAATGTAGTAGCTGTGATAGGAACCTAACTATGTAGTAATTTAGGTAGTTTAGCTATGTAATATAATAGTTGTATGTCCGAACGTAAACTTTTCCATGTAGTCATCGTTGTCACAAATTTTCTTTTATCAAGTCAATTCAATACGTTTGAAAACTTAAGATTCTTAATATAGATGTCTCATTTGTATAAACGTAGAACAATATTAGTAACAAAATTAGAATGCCATTCTAACAAAATTAGATAACGCTTCTTCTAACAATTACGCTATTACAATTTTAAAAAATAATTTAACTCCATCTTTTCCAGATCATTTTCATATAAAATGCGTGTGCCATATATATAACTTAATTGTAAATGATGGTCTATAACTTTTTGAAGACATTCTTAGTAAAATATAATTTGCTTTAAACTTTATTTTTAAAAGTAATAGAGTACAACGAAGAAAAGAATATAAAAAAACTTGTCACGATTGTGGACTACCTTATAGAAAAATTCCAGAAGAAGTATCCACTAGGTGGAATTCTTTATACGAGCAACTACTTGTTGCTTATGACTATAGAAAACCTATAACTTTATTTTTTAACTCTCATAATCAAAATTCAGCTGATATGGTTGTAGATAGTGATTGAGTAAAAATTTCCGAACTTATTGTATTTTTAGAGAAATTTTTTCAAGCAACAAAAGAATTTTCCGGTATTTATTATCCTACTATTTCAACTATGTTGTTTTATATAACTCTAATATTTTTATTACTTAGTGAATATATGAAAAAACCAGCTTATATTGCAGCTATTAAAAAAATGTTTATCAAAATAAAAAAATATTTTATTCCTATTCCCACTATTTATATTATTGGTGCTGTATTAAATCCGACTATTAAAATAGACGGCACTAAATCACTTATTGAAACTATTTACGATTGTATAGAAGTACTACCACCTCCAAGTCCAAAAAATCCAAATCACCCACCACCTATTGAACAAACTAAAGAAGAAGTGTTGTCTAGCGTAGAAGACCAATGTAAAAAAATCTAGGTTTTACCAACAAGAAAGTGCTAGTAACCTACCTGCTTTCATACCATCTTCTTCATCTTCAACACAACCTCACAAAAGATATGTTGTTTCTGCGGCTAGTATTGAAAGCCTCAAAAATAGAATGTGCGACCGTACCAGTACTAACCAAATTAGCGAGTTTGACATTTTTGTTTTGCAGGGTTCTGTATCGTACCAAGAAGTTCTCAATGAAGATGGACGTGAAGACTTGCTGAAATACTGGAGGGGGAATGAGAAGACCTTTCCGACACTTTCAATGATGGCCCGAGATGTTTTGAACATTCAAGCGTCATCAACTGCGTCTGAAAGCGTTTTTTCTGCCGGCAGATATCAAATAGGAGACCACAGACACTCATTAGCCGGAGAAAGCTTGGAAATTACAGTATTATTCAGAGATTGGATACGAGCGGAGCGGAGAAGGTGCGGTCAACCGGAGATCAACGAAGAAGAAGACGAAAACTAGAACGAAATCTTATACGAAGGTGGTGAAACGACGTGGATCAATTTGACTAACAAATACCAATTCCAACCGAAGAACCACATGAAATTATCAAGAAATTAGAACAAGTTTTTTTCAGAATGTAATTTTTTTAATTGCAATTTTATTATGTAATTTGCAACTTTTGGACAACACCACAAAGTTGCAATTTCGACAATTGTATTTCTATTACAAAAAAATCATATGTCTATTAAATAATATAAGAGACACAAAAACAGTTTTGAGATATTTTTATTACACTATCTTGTCTTGTTTAATTATTGAGTTTTTTTTATACATATGTTATTAAAAAAAAAAAAAGGAAAACCCGCCGGAACCCGATACCGATCCCTCCCCTACCCGATTATGACGGGATCGGAATCGGGACGGGACTTCAACAAATCCCGCCAAACCCGATTCCGCCTGACCCCGCCAGCCCCGATTCCGCCAAACCCAATCGAAATCATGATGAAAGGTTCAGTGTTTATGATTGGTTTAGCATCACACTAGGTTCATCTTTGTTATATCTACGTGCATGTGCATCTTCTCTTTATTTTCCTAGATATGGTCTTTTCATTTGCTTATGGACATTAATTTCACAAAGAATATGAAGAAATTCCACGGTATAACAAATACCATATCTTCAATCACATATCTTGTGGAGTTCTCACGAGTATACTACAGGGGAGATACTGTAGCTCTATTGGTTTACGACGTAACAAATGCCAAACCTTTGATCATGTACGTTGCTGGCTAGAAGAGTTGCATACTTGCAAGAACCTTGTGATTATGCTGATGGAAAATAAAACAAATCTTGAATAACCTGTCAAAAAAGAATTATAATGAACCATTTTATGAAGATCAATGAGTTGTTTCAACCGAGGATATCAGATTGTAGAGCGGGAGGAGGCCGAATGCTGAGACTGGATCTTAAGTCTAGGAATAGCTGTCTAGGAAGACCTTTAGTGAAGATATCTGCATACTGATATGAAAAAGGCACATGTAACACCTTAACATGACCTATAGCAACCTTCTCATGAACAAAATGTATTTCTGTCTCAATGTGCTTGATTCTCTGGTGCTGAACCGGGTAATGAGATAAATAGATTGCGGATATGTTATCACAGTATACCATAGACGCCTTACGCAAGGGACAATGAAGCTCCAAGAGAAGGTTTCAGAGCCACCAGATCTCAGCTACAATATTTGCAACGCCTCGATACTCTGCTTATGCACTCGATCAAGATAGGGTGGCTTGCCTCTTGTCAGACCACGAAATGTGATTATCTCCTAAGAACACACAGTAGCCGGAGGTGGAGCGTCGCGTGTAGAGATGCAATCCATAATCAAGAGTACCCTTAACATATCGAATGATATGTTTAAGAGCTATGAAATGAGGCTCCCTGGGGACCATGCATAAATAGACACTCATGCTGAACAACATAAGAAATATCAGGCCTGGTGAAAGTAAGATACTGGAGTGCACCTGCAAGGCTCCTATACAGAATGGGATCAGACACTGGATCACCGTCATTAGCACTGAGTTTCGACTTTGTGTCGACCGGAGTAGGCATGATCTTGCAGTTCGCCATTTTGGCCCTGTACACAATTTCTTTTGCATACTTACGCTGACACAGGATTATAGTATTTGCAGATCTATTCAGTGAGATCCCCAAGAAGTAACTCAACTTTCCCAAGTCAGTCATAGCGAATTCGGATTTAAGCAGGGCAATGATCTCATTTTTCAACATATCAGAGGAGGCAGTAAGAACGATATCATCAACATATAATAACAAGTACACAATGTTACCACCTCGATGAAAAAAAATAGAGAATGATCACATTTGCTACATACGAACCCAATCTGTATAATGTAAGTAGCAAAGCGTTCATACCACGTCCTGGGGGGCCTGTTTCAAACCATACAGTGACTTGCGAAGATGGCATACATAATGAGGAGCCTCTGGATGTACAAAATCAGGTGGTTGGTGAATATAAATAGTTTCTTTCAAATCCCCATGTAAGAACTCATTCTTCACATCAAGCTGATGAATCAGCCAATGCTTACCCATTGCTATGCTCAGAACTATGCGGATGGTAGCCGGTTTAACCACCAGACTAAAAGTATCACCACAATCAATTCCCTCATACTGGCATGTGCCATTAGCAACAAGTCTCGCCTTATATCGCTCAAGATCACCATTGTCTCTGAATTTATGACGGAAAATCCACATACACCTAACTACATTAGCCCCATCTGGATTCGGAACCAAATCCCAAGTGTGATATTTTGTTAAAGCATTAAATTTCTCACAACATGGCCGCATTCCAATTCGGGTCAAGTTTGGCTAATTTTGGATTTTTAAGGATTGGAGATACGAGAGATTAAAATGGACTTTGGTTTTGAAAATCCCGTGTTGAGCACAAGTCTACATTCTATGCGTGGGGATAGGGGTTGTTTGGGCAAGAGGGTGGGGTGTGGACTGGGTTGGCTGGGGTTAGTATTATCTCGGGTTTGTGGTTAGTCGGGTGAATGCAGGGACATGTTTACCGGAATGAGGGAAGGGTGTGATGATGGTGACTGGTGTCGGGAAGGGTTTTCAATGGGGAGTGGTGTCGGGAAGGGTTTTCAATGGGGAGTGGTGTCGGGATTTAGGTTTGATGGTGATGAGTCAGTGGGTTTGGGTTTCGATGGGGAGTGGTGACGGGAGTGTTGTCGGGAAGGTAGGTGTTGGGTGTCGGTGCCAGTGGGCATGTTGGGTTGTGAGGCTAATAGGTGGGTGAGGCAGTGGCGGTCTGGGTTGGTGCCAGTGATGATGGATTGGACGGAACATGGGTGGCAGCGACGAAACGTGGTTGTGACGGGATGGACGTGACCAGACGTGACTGAACAGTGGTGTCACGACAGAATATGTGGTGGACAATGGGGGAGGCTTCAGACTCATTTAGAAACGTGTAATATATGGTCCAGTATTTTTGTATGTTTGCAAATAGAAATATTTCTTCATTAAACGTGACATGACGAGACACGTGGAGCTTACGTGAAGACAAGTCATAACACAAATACTCCCTATGATTGGACGGGAAATCTAAGAAAACACAAGGAGTGGTGCGGGGTGCAAGTTTATGCTGGGCCGTGGAGGTAAGATTCGGGTAACAAAGGCAACCAAAAATCCGTAGGTGATCATAGGAGGGGATCCGACGGAACATAATTTCGGTGGGTGTTCTATTTTGGAGAGTATGGGTAGGAAAAATATTAAGAATATATTCGGTCATTTTAACAGCATAAACCCAAAATGAAGGGGGGAGAGGCATGAAACAAAATCGTACGAACCATGTTATTGAGAGTATAAATGATTTGTTTGGCCTTGCCATTTTGGGAGGAGGTGTGGGTACACGAAAATTGAAAAACTATGCCATTATTAGTGCAAAATTTGTGAAAAGCATAATTATTGAACTCATGACCATTATCACATTGAACGATTTTATGGTTGTTTCAAATTATGTTTTGACATAGACACATAATTCAAGAAACTTGGCAAACACTTCAGATTTGAATTTAAGTGGGTAAACCCAGATAAAATGAGAAAAATCATCTAATAAAATAAGATAATATTTATGGCCTAGAGAACTAGGGATGGGAGATGTCAACAAATCCGCGTGACTAAAGTCAAACAGAGAAAATGTAACACTTAAAGATGACTGAAAAGGAAGACGAACATGCTTGCCTAACGGGCAAAATTAACAATTTTGGGCAAAGTTCCCATTATTACATTGAATAAAATTATTGCTTCTAAGAAAATTAAAAACATGGGCGCCTGAGTGTCCGAGTCTATTGTGCCAAATTGACGGAGAGATAGTAGCTAGAGAGGTATGTGATCAGGGACTGGCAGCAAAAGTGGATGAGCCGCAGCCGGGTGTAGTGGGAAGGATGTCAGGGCCAGTCGCCAGTGTTGGGCCACTGGCCCAGACCAGCCCAATATGGAGAGGTGCTGGGCTACTGCTGCTGGCCTGCCCGACCCTTTCGGCCGCGACCTCTACCCCATTTGCCATTGTCATCTCTGCCACTGTCGTGGCTTCCCCGCGGTTGTTGGTTGTCTGGCGGTGGAAGCGGGGTGGCGGCGGCGGCGTTGATCGCCTAATTTTTAACTGCCAACGCCTTTTAATTGTGTTTCTCCTGTTTGGCACATCGGGTTTCTTCAAACAATAATTGTGACCGGGCCTTGTTGAAGCTGGGTAGGGGATCAACTTGTTGTATCATGGTTGCTAAAGTATCGTATTCACCTTTCTGTAAGCCAACAACTAGTTGGAGAACCATCTTTGTTTCGAAAATTGGTGTCCCCAAATTGGATAATTGGTCCGCAACTAGCTTCAATTATTTACAATACTCGGACATATTAGAAAAATTTTCAAGACGTGTATTATTGAATTGTTCCTCCAAGTACACCACACGGGTGTGCTTGTTGTCTTGAAAAATCTCCTTCAACCGTGTCCATAACTCACGAGTCGAGGAACCAGTTTTCATGATCGTATGAAGCAAATTCTTAGAGATGGTGCCATAAATTCACTGTTTGATAATGACATCAAGACGGCGCCAGGCCATTTCATCAACCTCAAGGGAGGGGGGTGAGGGAGAGAGTCATCAATATGATCAAGCACATTATAGGCACATGCATGAATTTGAAAGAGTTCAACCCACGAAGAATATTGACCGTCTTCTTGATCAAGAACCAAGGGAATGAAGTTCTTGATGTTGGTGACGGCGAAAGCCGGATGGAAAGAAAGAGTGGAAGAGGCAGTGGGTTGGGTGTGGTTGACGACTGGGGAGGGATATGAAGAAATGGGAGAGGTGAGAGTAGCCACGGGAGCCATTAGAGGGACTGGATTTTGGTGAAGAAGAGAAGAACCAAAAAGAATTTAGGGTTCGGGTGGGGTATGGCCGTCGGCCGAATTGGGGGGGGGGGGATTTGGAGAGTATGTTTAGGTGTTTTTAGAGTTTGGCTCTTAATATCATGTAAGATTGTATTAATCTCCCTTCGACAGTATTTCTCATTAATACAAATATATATAATGTGTACAATGTGGAATCCTAATTGAATAAAGATCATATATTTACCATAATTATACACTACTATTAATTACAAAATACATTAGAAATATATGATAATATTCGCTAATAGAGGATGCTAAAGAAATTTCTCATAAAGAGGGATTATTCAGTTTAGAGACTTATGTTTTGGAAGCTAGAAATGTTGAGCCCTCTTTCTTTTTCTTGCTTTTCTTCCAGTTGCATGCTTAACCCCAACCTTCTCTTCTTTTAAAAATATGCTTTCGAATATGTCTGTTGGAATGCCTTTCTGATTTTGATTCCATTGAAACTGCAGGTGTGGCTCAAAAGGGTGATTAGAATGAATATGGTCCTTCTATAGTTTGTCGAAGAAGCTTCTAAATTGAGCCAATGGAAGAGTTTGGTGTGCACTTATCATGTCTTCAGTGAAGTGTTAATATGAGGTTTGTTTAAATTGGTGTTTCGAGTTCATAGTGTGAAGGTTTAACATGATGTTTAACAATTTATGATGGATAATAACATGGAAGCTTTTAGACTGTAGCCTGTATTTTTCTTAACTGCACAACTCACGTGTCTTAGTAATAATATATGTTAACCAGACATTCTTTGCTTCTGTTGATTAATTAACTCTCTAATGTTCCCATCAGAATCTCCAGATGGAATGTTTCATTCATGCTGAATTTTTGTCGACTAAACAGGTTGGAAATTTACTAATGTGAAATTAAGTTTATTCCATTATTTATGACTCGAATAATTGGGCCCCGCACGTCGAAAATATCATTTTCACACACGTGCAATCTTAGTGCCAAGTATCGTAAATTTCGTTAATGAAAGAGATATTGGTACGTAAGTGAAATGTTTGAGACATAGAATGATGGATGGTTATTTGCTAAATGACAAGTGTTCCACGTATGTAAACGGAGGAAGGATTGTGCGAGGTGTAAGATGGAACGGGTCGAAAAAGGGCCGCGAAGCCGAGAAGGGCCGCGACGCCTCCCGGACTGGGCCGCGGCACCCCCTAGCAGCGCCGCGGCGCGTGATTGGCAGTAAGATTGTCGGCTTTCTGGTTGAATTAGCGCCGCGACGCTTCATGGGCAGTGACTGCTCGACGGAATCACAAAAGTTTTGACCCGGGGGGGGGGGGTTTCAATGGCATTGAATCCACCCAATAATGGCTATTACTTGGACCATTATGTTGCTGCATTACTTGGGGGTTAAATGTCATCCATTACATGGCAATTGATTGCCATTATGGGCACTTAAAGAGGTCATCTTGCACACCTATAAATTGAAGCCTTGGCTTATGAACATGAGAACATATATGAACATATGAACAGAAAAACAAGTTCACAACATCACAATAAGATCAGATTTTCCTGATAGCAATCATTCTCTTAGCAATCTTCATTATTCGTGTTCTTCGCTGAGATCATTTGTGTAGGCCTTGCACACTTGATAGTTTGTTGTTTCATCTTGGGAGACTATTGTCCACACTTCCGTAAAGCCTATATACGGGGGCAATCTTGTCTTAATGACAGAGAGCCATCTCTCGACTCAGCCTGTGGTGTTATGGTTTATCTAATTGGTTGCTAAGTGTTTCAGGTGTTAACTTAACAAACGAATGACTCTAACCGTTCGTATTCTCAACGGATCTACAAGCCACAAGTGCAACAGTTCATGTTCTTGTATTTCTGAATACAAGTTCCATATTTGAAGTTTCATTCAAGATCAAGATATTGACAACTTGTTGTTGTCCTAATTGTTGTTTATCCTTTCGATCACTGTAATAGTTGTTTACTATTCCCGTTGTTGCTTTACATATTCCAATAATTTTAAAACAAGATTGTATTAGTGATTCGAAAGATGTTGGTCGACAAGTGTGTGACCAAATCTGGCTGTGGTTTTCTTCTTGAAAACAATTCTGTTGAGAGTTTTGCTAAAAGTTCAAACCACAACCGTGCTTTCAAGATGGAGCCTAGTTATGGTTCTCTTTTTTATAACAATTACAAATCTGTTTCCGTCAAAGGAGGGATCTCTGAATCTGTTGCTGAGCTTCAAGATACTGCTGATAGTCATGCTAGTAAGGCTAAAGATCAAGGACGAGTTGGTGTCACCACTCCTGAGGGTGGTGGAAACAAGCGCCCACGAGAGGCTGATGATGTCAACTGGGACAAGAGTAGAAGGCTGAAGATGATGTTCTATCATATAGCAAAAGTCCTATATCTGTCCCAGACAGAGGATTCGAATTATGGTAAGGAGTATTTGGGCACTCAGTCTAACTGAAGTGGGCCAGAATCCAAAAATGTTTAGTTAATATCTAAATAAAAGTATGTAAAAGCAAGGCTGGGAATATGAAAGTGTTTTCATTAAAAAACTTATATTTCCTACACTCTAAAATCAGATATTGAATCTCTTTCCCTCCCGGTTAAAGATTGGACTATTGTAAACAAAACTTAAAAGATTCGTTCTTTTGGGTGTAATTATTAAAAGTGTGTAAAATATGTTCGCACATACGAAGGAGAGAGATCCACTGACTGTGCAAAAACTGTTACCACTCTTAAGTAAGCGCCAGGGATTTCCCTGGGCACCAATCACAAGGGAAGAAGACTAAAAAATAATGGCTTATCTTAAGACGTTGAACCTGTCACACTATCTGATAGAATATCATACATTTGATAGAATGATATTGGACACTCAGTCGTACAAAGCCTACGGGCGACTGGAGTGGGGCCATAATTCATTTGACAGAAAAGTAATGGACACCTACTGAGGTGGGCCAGAGTTTCTAGGTCTTAAATGATATGAAGGCCAAAAGAAATTGGACACTCAGTCTGCCAAAGAAACTGGAGTGGGCCAGAGTATTCAGATCACATATGATCCGGTTATGCCCTAACCACGGGCAAGAGGTTGTTCATGTGAAGCAACGCCACATCTAAAGTAGAAGGGGTTGGAGAGGTTGTCCTCAATAGGACTTCAGGGAATGAGATCACTCTAAAATGAGGTGATACATGTCCCAAACTTAATTTAAGGGACGATGTTAGTCAAGCTAGTTTGAGACTAGTCCAACAGGTCTGTAATAACTAAGAATGGTACATAATGTCTGTAGCTAGATGAATGATATATGTAATCCGTGCATCGATGTCATCATAGATTAAGACACGTCAAATAGAAAGCCATTCAAAAGTTAACGAAGTTTGAGATTGTTACCTTCTGTCGACATAAACCCTCAAAATGAATGTGAGGTAGGCGAAGAGGCAAAATCACCTTTCCATTAAGTCAAAGGAATATCGAAAGAAGCACCGCTCCTCTAGAACTTAGTCACACCTACATGGGTGATTCGTAGTTTATACAAAATAGAGGGGGGGAGACAAGTACTTTGTGACCTTCATTGATGATGGTACAACATATTGCATCCTTTATTAGTAGAAAAGCAAAGATGAAGATACTGAAGCGGATAAGCGCTACAAAGCAGAAGTTGAAGATCAACTAAGCCTACAGATTAAGGAATTCGTAGTGATAGAGGAGGAGAATGTTAAATATCGTTCATTAAACGACTGCTAATTACTCACCTCAATCTAATGATATTATCCAAGCGCAAAGCCGTACGCCCAAATTATGTGGGGCAAGGCGATCCTTACTGCTAATGCGATTCTCAACAGAAATACGCATAAGGATAAGGATAACCCTCCGTGTGAAAATATGGAAAAGATCTCACATACAAATGTTGTGATGTGGGATGACTTGGTAGAAGTTGGAATACCAAAATAGGTCAAGTTGGACATAAGACTGTAAATTGCATATCCATTGGATCTGCAAATAACAGTAGTGCTTATCGCCTCTTGGTGTCAAAGAATGTTGAATTCTTTGAAGATAACTTTCCTTGAGATGAAAAAAGAAGTAATTGCTCGAGGTTAACAAGAACCCGCGAGGGCCTGACTGTTCGAAACTAGACATTCCGTATCTACAGGACTCGGAAGTTGCTGACTATCCAAAACTTAATATTCCAGATCTACAGAACTCAGAGATTCTAGATGTTGAATCGAGATGGAGCAAAGAGTGGGCAAAGACTTGTTCCAGGACTTCTAGCTTGTATGGTTGAGAACGAACCATGGACAATTAACAAATAATTGTCATCTCCAGAAGCGCTGCTTTGGAAAGAAGCTACAAAGAGAGAAATAAATTCCATCATATAGAATCATACTTGTGTAATGGTTGATCTTCCTCCGAGAAAAGAACCTTTGGGTTGTAAAAGTGAATACTCAAAATTGAGTACAAAGTAGATGGATCTACTGACGAGTATAAGGCCTCGACTACTTGTACATGTGCTCCTCTGTGAATATCTTAACATCCAGGGCCATTGCAGTCTTGCGTGACATGGATATTGAAACAACCTT
Organism: Anisodus acutangulus; assembly: GCA_029783415.1. Lineage (NCBI taxonomy): Eukaryota > Viridiplantae > Streptophyta > Magnoliopsida > Solanales > Solanaceae > Anisodus > Anisodus acutangulus. The sequence continues at coordinate 38,610,441 of CM056502.1, read as the reverse complement.
CCTAACCGAAGAGTTGGAAGGGGAGGATCAGAGTTGGTTTGCTAGACTGTTGGGTTTTTTCCTGAACTTTAATTTTGGTCCCTGAAATGTTTACATTTTGGTCCTGGAAGTTTCAGATTAAACAGAAAGAATGAATCTGATAACAGAAACATTGACTCTAAAGTTAGAAAACCAATAATTGGGAATACCAACAGTCTGAAAGTGGAAGTCATATTGAAACAAAAGTCTCGATATGAAAGATATGGGTATCACAGATGACATCTTAGGTATTGGGATTTATAAGACATCTAACGGACTGGTCTAACTCCAAACTCAGTTGTGAGATAGTTAACAGTCTCGTTTAAGCCACCAATGGATATGAATCGTAGAACTGATTGGAATCATGATGCACCCATATACAAGGAGTGATATGTGCAGGTCACATGTAGTTCAATGTATTGTACACACTACAACCGACCTGGTATCAGCCTAGAAAGCAGATCAGTTAAACTAAGGCTCACTCGTGATTCTGGAAATGATCAATAGAAGGCGTTAAGTCAGATATGACGATATCTGAAATATTCACTTATCTACAAATTATGGTATTCTAGATGTCCAGCAGTTCTGGGAGAACACAGTGATGCAAACTGGACATCAGATATGAAGAACACCAAAGCCACAAGTAAATGTGTATGATGGGTCTTGGAAAATCCTCTAAGCAAACTTGCATCTGCCGATTCATGATGAAATCATAGTTTATCACTTTAAACAAAGCATGAAGGAAGTTGAGTAACTTCACGACTCCTTAGAGGATGTCCCTTATTGGGAGAAACCCGTGCCTTCATCAGTTATACACTGTGGCTAGCCGGTCGACTTCAGGAAGGGCATGAATGAAGGCATCTGGACATATCTGTCGGAGACATGAGACCGTATGGTAGTTGATCATCACGGATGTCACTTCCTTGATTACTAATCAAATGATATAACAGACCCTTTAACTAAGGGACTACCCGAAGATCAAGAGTTCTGTCTGTCTAGGGGAATGGGCTTAAAAACCTAACCAATACGGACCTTTGCGGTGGTAACCCAACCATACTGACTGGAGATCCCAAGAATTTGGTTCAATGAGAAAACTAAGATGGAAAAGGTTTAGTTGAGCGCTTCGGTGAAAGCAAGAGCACTTCGGATTATGATTTCTATTTAAGAAACATGAATCCAAAGTCATTCCCGCGATAGACATTAAAGTGCTACCTGCATGGTGGGTAAATGTTAAGCTTCCAAACCTCTAATGATCCTCAAACAGTTGAGGTTAAGGTTGAAGAAACTTTTAATGATTCCTAACACATGTGAAGTGGGGTATAATAGGATACCTTGTAGGAGATCACCTATTTAAGTGCGATGATAGACCGCCTCAAATGAACGTACTTAAGAACCAAGTGTGTCCACGACCACAACGGACAGAACAAAAGAAGAAACGAATAAATGAGAGGTATTGTGTTGGTACCGTTGTCTTGGTTTACATTAAACACTGACGGTTCAAGACATCACGTTCACCGCGCAGTAAGTAAGTCCGATGATATTCAACTAGGGAAGGTTCAAAGCGTAAGCTACCTCTCCTGATGCAATATCTTTTCACTGAAAGATTGATGAAAGTAGGCACATTGTGTGTTTACCAAAATCTCTTTCAAGATGGGATTGTTGGAAATTTACTAATGTGAAATTAAGTTTATCCCATTATTTATGACTCGAATAATTGGGCCCCGCACGTCAGAAATATCATTTCCACACACGTGCAATCTTAGTGCTAAGTATCGTAAATTTCGTTAATGAAAGAGATATTGGTACGTAAGTGAAATGTTTGAGACATAGAATGACGGATGGTTATTTGGTAAATGACAAGTGTTCCACGTTGGTAAACAGAGGAAGGATTGTGCGAGGTGTAAGATGGAACGGGTCGGAAAAGGGCCGCGGAGCCGAGAAAAGGGCCGTGGCGCCCCTAGCAGCGCCACGACGAGTGACTGGCAGTAAGTTTGTCGACTTTCTAGTGGAATTAGCGCCGCGGCACTAACGTGGCAGAGCCGCGGTGCTTCATGGGCAGTGACTGCTCGACGGAATCCTAAAAGTCTTGGCTGTTGGGGGGGGGGGGTTCAATGACATTGAATCCACCCAATAATGACCATTACTTGGACTATTATGTTGTTGCATTACTTGGGGGTTAAATGTCATCCATTACATGGCAATTGATTGCCATTATGGGGCACTTGAAGATGTCATCTTGCACACCTATAAATTGAAGCCTCGGCTCAATTCTATAGATGAACATGAGAACATATACGAACATATGAACAGAAAAACAAGTTCACAACATCACAATAAGATCATATTTTCCTGATAGCAATTCTTCTCTTAGCAATCTTCATTATTCGTGTTCTTCGCTGAGATCATTTGTGTAGGCTTTGCACACTTGATAGTTTATTGTTTCATCTTGGGAGACTATTGTCCACACTTCCGTAAAGCCTATATACGGGGGAAATCTTGTCTTAAAGACAGAGAGTCATCTCTCGACTCAGCCGGTGGTGTTATGATTTATCTAATTGGTTGCTAAGTGTTTCAGGTGTTAACTTAACAAACGAATGACTCTAACCGTTCGTATTCTCAACAGATCTACAAGCCACAAGTGCAGCAGTTCATGTTCTTGTATTTCTGAATACAAGTTCCATATTTGAAGTTTCATTCAAGATCAAGATATTGACAACTTGTTGTTGTCCTAATTGTTGTTTATCCTTTCGATCACTGTAATAGTTATTTACTATTCCCGTTGTTGCTTTACATATTCCAACAAAACATTCTTATTGTGAGATTCCTGTAATCGCAAGTGTAAGGAGGGATGTATGCTACCACAAGCAGAGACGAGCTGCTCTTGGAAGAATTGGATGTGGCTAGGAGCATACTGCTAAATGGAAAATTTCTGGCTAAAATAACTTCAGTTCCTATTGGCTGCTATTTTTATCATGCTTTTTGCACAAAAGGCACCTTCACAGATTATCCATTGAAGCTAACTATATACTCCTTCCAAATTTAGGTGAGGGTGTTTGACTTGACATAAAGTTTAAAAATGAATTGTGGTCCAAAATAACTTAGACATTTGTATGACTAGAAATCATTTCATTAAGGGTAATTTTTTTTAAAAGAATCATTAATTTTGTATAAGTGAAGTTTACCATTGACACCATACGTCAAGGTAATTAGTGAAGATTGTTCATACGAAAAAGATCAAAACCTCAAGAGTAAAGATAAAAATATGACGGACAAATTTGAGAAGCTAACTAATGATGAGCAATACCATTTGTAGCCGCTGGACTCAAAACACACTTGATTCATACTTGTAGTGCTGAAAAAGATTCAACTTTAAACTACTTCCATAGGAATATTCGTGACAAGTGCCTTCAGTGATTATTTATTTCGTTTCACGTGCTGTATGATTTATTTTTGTTAGTTTTGTGCGAATTATTATTGTGATCACAACATCTCAACATTTAGGCATAGGAATTAACATTCTAATCCCATTATTGCACTCATAATTTGGGGTAGTTACCTCTTTACAAATCTCATTTTTTGCAGTCACTCTAAATATTAGTCTAGAGTAAATTCCTCTTTACTTTTGCAACTAACATTGTTTTTTTAATTTTGTTACAGGTTGCACCAACTGGCCTGAATCAGATATCGGCAAGTAGAATTACATAAGAGAATTTCTGATCCATGTGTGCTAGAGAGCTAAGCGAAGTCGGCCAAGGACCAAATGATGCATATTGTGTGATGATTTTTGTTGGTTGGGTGATTTTGTTTACATATAATAAGTCCCTCATGTGATAAAATTCTCTCCATAGTTGCAAGTAAAAAACTAATAACTTGTTATCTTCAAAAGATAACTTCTTTTCAGGTCCTACAGAACCATTTGATTCTTCCGTGTAAATATCGATAACACTTGATCTTCTAAATGTGACACTCTATTGAGGCTCTTATCTCTGAATTTTCAAAAAAAAGTTCTTACCCGTGTATAACAGAAATATCTTTTTGCTCATCTATGTGCAATCTCAAGTACTTATGTCACTGTGTTTAAATTTTTGTATGATTTGTTTAAAGAAAAATCTTTACCTTTGTATCACTTTACTTTTCTTGTTATGGACTGGTCCGAGTGACTATCAGCCTTTTGGGATTGACTTATTTTAAGTATTTATAAATTAAAATAACTTTTAAATATTTTTGAATGTTTGAATAAAATAATAAAGTGTTTCTAAAAAAATATTTTAAAATTAAAATAATAAAATAATTTTTTTTTGATTTATAACTTGAATTTATAAGTCATATACTCGTCCAAACGGATTCTATATATGATATATGATGGTTCTTAGTTTTTACTTTTTAATGAATACTAAACATTTGTTTATAGTCGGTGTTTCTTCCCTTTACAACTCTAGAGTCGTGGTTCATCTAGTTACAATATTTAGAAGTGAACAAGGTCCGGACGAATGAAGCTGCAAAAGTTTGTACTATCTGTCTGCACTGCTTGACCTTTAGGTAGAATTTGATGATTTCATTGATTTATTCATTGTTATAAAGACACCTGTACTATATATATACTTTACATGTATAACACGTGTCCTGCAGAAATTCTTACCCATAGACCTAATATTGCACCTTTCCACTTTGATTCCCGAATATTCCATAGGTTTTTAATTTCTCTCTTTCGCAGGCAGTTGCTCAGTCTCTTTCTCTAGACTAGAAGATTATTTTTTGGGTTTACATTGTTTAATTTATCTCCAATACATTGTTTAAGTTGTCTCAAACAAATTTTGCTTTAACTACATGGATTCATTCTTTAAGTGACCAGCCTTTTCAATTCTTATTCTGTTTGAAACAGGACTTGAGTTTTGGGACTGTTTAATTATGTCTTCTTTCACTTCTGTTGTCAAATATGTCTTTGAACTAGAAGCAGCAGACAAAAAGCTTAAGCCTGTAGCTAAATTAAAACAATGATTAAAGGTGCTCAATATCAAGTTAAGACTCAGAGAAGTTCCACACACTATTATGAATAATCGCTTTCTTCTAATTAACTATGTGTATATGGTGAAAATCGGCAAGATATGTGGCACGGTTTGAGAATGGAAGTCTAGAGAAGTAACAGTTTGCACCGGTGGTAAGTTCGGGTGCTACAGCAAGCACGGACGGTGGTCGAACCAGGTGACACCGAATGTCGACCGAACTTGATAACATCGGGTGAGAGACCGAAAGAGCTCAGCGCCTATCTGTTCCAGTTATGGCGTTGGCCGTTACCATTTGCTCATTAAGTGACCGTTTTTATCATTTAATTGCATTTAATGAAGGAGTGATTTTTGGGCATAAAATTGTTAGCTATATAAAGAGTTCAACCTTCATATTGGAAAGTCATCTCATTCTCATTACTAAAACTCGTGTAATTACATTCAAAAGTGTTCTAGTTTGCTCGTTATTGGCTCGGACCTGAAGCATATTAGTTAAGGCTCGGACCAAACTTTCAGTTCAATTACAATCAAGATTACGGTATTCCAGGCTAATTACGTACTTATTACTCTCATTTACTTATTTATTGTTAATTGTTTATCATACTTATCTGTAAATTTGTCCGCATATCCTTAAAATCATTTACAAATTCAATTGTACCTTTTTTGGGGTAAACAGTTTGGCGCCCACCGTGGGGCTAAGGATAATAGTGGTGATTTAGTTCAAACATAAATTTCACTTGTTTCTTTCAAGATTTTTGTGATTACAGGTCAAAATTAAGTACTAACAATATGGCTAGTGAAATAAACGATTGATATTAGCAACCACGAGGACAACAATGGTGACAATGGTGCTCACAACGTCTACAATAACAACGGCGTTCCACCCGGCGCACCACCTATTGACCCATAAAATGGTGTTCCGTCTGTTGTTCAACAAAACGGCGTCCCGCCCAACGGCGTTCCACCGATCGTTGATTCAATGAATAACAATAATCCTGTGATTTCACCTCGGTCGTTAAGAAAATCACGTTAAAAGACACCGGACGATGATGAGGATGGTGAAATAAATTTGGCTCGAATCTTTTATATGATAAAGAAGCAACAAGAGGTTATTATTCAGTTGCAAAAGAAAAATAGCAGAGCAAGCGCATTGGATGAAGCTCGTCCCATTCGTAATAATGAACCAGGTCGGGAAGAGGATCGAGTCGACGAGAATGCTAATGGTTCGGGGACTAATGAGTCCTTGGAGGTCTTGAAAATGCTTGAGACTTTGACTAAACGAAATGACACCAATGAAAAGAAGGTTGAAACCGACAATTCAGGGTGGACCAGATTCTTGGGGCACCTCCGATTTTGAAGGGGACAGACTCAAAGAAATACATCCAGTTGTCGTTCCCACCTAGTGCATCACCGAAGTTGATACTGAAGAGGTTTAAAATACATGATCTCCTAAATTATGATGGGACAATGGATCCATATGAGCATGTGACTTCATATACTTGTGCAATAAAGGGCAATGACATGCATCCGGATGAGATTGAATCGGTCTTGTTGAAGAAATTTAGCAAAACGCTTTTCAAGAGAGCAATGACTTGGTATTCTTTGTTGCCCTAGCATTCTATTAATTCATTTAAAATGCTTGCAGATGCTTTTATAAAGGCTCATGTCGGAGCTCGGAAAGTTCAAGCAAGGAAAATGAATATTTTCAAAATTGCTCAAAAAGATACGGAGTTGCTATGGGAGTTCGTGACTAGGTTTCAAAAGAAACAGATGCTACTTTATCGAGTACCGGATGAGTGGGCAGATGAAGCTTTCAGGATGAATCCTAGGAGCTCCATTGCTTCGTTCAAATTATAGGAGAACTTATTGGAATTCCCGGCAGATGTGCATAACAGGTACGACTCTAAAATCAGGGTGGAGGATGATCAACTTGAACTTCCACCAAGGTCAGCAGGATAGAGCAAAAACTTTGATAAGTCAAAGAGGGTAGTCGAGTCGGAGCCAAAATCTTCAAAGGATAGATATCAACCTTACGATCAACTGGAGAGGTCAAATTTCAGATCGGATTGGGGTCACAACAATCTCAATTTCCCATCAGATAGAAAGATAGGCGTAATGATCGAGGGTCTACCAGTAGGGGTTTGTAATTCAAAAATGATACCGGTGGATCTTCTTCTAATGTTGTGGAGAACCGAAGCTATCCGAATACAATTTCAATGTTGATGCGCCTGGGCTCGTTTCAGCCATTAGTCATATAAATGAGACACGGTGGCTAAGATCGCTTCGGACAGATCCGACTCAAAGATATCCAAACTTGATGTGTGATTACCATGGAACTCATGGTCATCGAACTGAGGATTGTCGCCAGCTAAGGAATGAAGTGGTCTAGTTATTGAAAAATGACCATCTACGTGAGTTCTTAAGTGGTCGTGTAAAGGGAAATTACAGAAGTAGAGAAGCAAATAAGAGGACAGAAACGGTGGAACCCTAACATGTCATAAATATAATTATCGGGGGAATGGATGTTCCAAAGGGAGCTATGATGACCGCAAAGAAGACAAAAGTATCAATAACTAGAGAGAAAAGATCTAGAAATTACGAACTAGAGGAAGCAATATCTTTCAATGATGAAGACGCGGAGGACATCATTCAACCTCACAATGATGCATTGGTAATTTCTTTCCTCATTAATAAATTTTAGATTAAGCGAATTTTAATTGATCCAGGTAGCTCGGTCAACATCATTGATGGAAAGTGGTGGAGCAGTTGGGGTTGTTGGACCAAATTGTGTCGACAATCCGAGTTCTAAACGGTTTTAACATGGCAAGTGAGACCACGAAAGGGGAGATTGTTCTTCCAATCAACGCAGCTGGGACGATTCAGCAAATGAGGTTTTATGTCATAAAAGGCGAAATGAGGTACAACGCTCTATTCGGCATGCCTTAGATATATAATATGAAAATTGTACCTTCGACGCTACACATGATGCTGAAATTTCCAACACCAGAGGGAATTAAGACGATCTGAGGGGAATAACCGACAACAAGAGAGATGTTCGCAATAGAAAAATCAATGCAAATACCCAAAGAAATGAAGGACACGATTAAAGCCAGGGAAGCAAAATAGCAATCACAGAGTTTGGGCTCGCTGAGTCTAAAAATGAAGAGGAAGAAAAGATAAATTATGAGGATGAAGAAGACTACTGTCGCGTTCCGAGGTTCTTTGTGCTACCCGATAATTCAGATGTCACGAAGTCGACTGTAGATGAGCTAGAACAATTCATCCTATTCATACATCTTCTGGATAGAATGGTATACATAGGCACCAGGCTAACCCCGAAGCTTAGACTTAAATTAATTAAATTTCTTAAAGCTAAAGCCGATTGCTTTGCCTGGTCCCACCTGGATATGATTGGTATCCCACCAGAGATTACAACTCACAAATTGAGTTTGGACTCAAGTTTCCCCCTGGTAAAGCAAACAATGAGGCACATGTACGATTTCAAACATAAGTTCGTCAAAGAGGAGTTAACAAAGATTTTGAATATAGGTTCTATCCGGGAGGTAGAGTATCCAGATTGGTTAGCAAATGTAGTGGTCATACCTAAAAAGATAATAAACTGAGAATGTGCATAGATTTTAAATATTTGAATAAAACATGTCCAAAAGATTATTTTCCTTTGCCTCACATCGATCGAATGATTGATGCTACAAAGGGCATGAGATGTTGAGTTTTCTCAATGCTTTCTCCAGGTACAACCAAATTAGGATAAACCCAGAGGATCAAGAGAGAACCTCTTTTATAACTAGATACGTGACCTATTGCTATAATGTAATGCCATTTGTTTTAAAAAACATTGGTGTAACATATCAATGCCTAGTTAATCGTATGTTCGAGGATAAAATAGGTAACACGATGGAGGTTTATATTTATGATATGTTAGTTAAGTCCTTGGAAGCAGAGGACCATTTAAAGCATTTACAGGAAACATTTGACGTACTCCGAAAATACAATATGAAGCTGAATCCAGAGAAATATGCTTTTGGAGTTGGCTCGGGTAAGTTCTTGGGTTTCTTGGTTTCCAACCGAGGAATAAATATTAATTCGGATAAGATCAAAGCTGTTGAGGAGATACCAGAGGTGCTTGAAGATGTGAAGGCGGTACAAAAACTCACTGGAAGGATAGCCGCTCTAAGTAAATTCATCTCTCGGTCCTCGGAGAAAAGTCATTGATTCTTCTCTTTGTTAAAAAAGAAGAATGACTTCGAGTGGACACCAGAGTGTCATCAAGATTTGAGGGATTTGAAAAATACTTGTCCAGTTCGCCGCTATTGCATAAACCGAAGGAAGACGAGAAGTTGTTCTTGTATCTAGCAGTGTCTGAGGTAGCTGTAAGTGCAGTTCTGGTTCGAGAATAGAAAAGTACACAATTTTCCATTTATTATGTGAGTAGAACATTAGCTAGTGCGGAAACTAGGTACCCTCATTTAGAGAAATTGGCATTAGCATTAATAACGACTACTAGATTGAGGCCGTATTTTCAATGTCATCCCATATGTGTAGTAACAACTTATCCACTAAAAATGTGATGCATAAACCGTAACTGTCTGGTAGGTTAGCCAAATCGACAATATAAATTAGTGGGTATGACATAGAATATAAATCGAGAACAACTATAAAGTCTCAGGTTTTAGCAAATTTCGTAGCAGACTTAACATCCGGAATGATTTCCGAAGTAGAAAGAGAACTTTTGCTAACCTCGGGAAAACCTTTGGGGGTCTGTACCTTATACACGGATGGAGTTTCGAATGTGAAAGGGTCCGGCTCGGGGTAGCGCTCAAGGCACCTGCATGGGATATTATTAGGCAGTCAATAAGAACTGTGAGATTAACTAATAATGAAGTCGAGTATGAGGCAATGATTGTAGGTTTAGAATTAGCAAGGAGCTTGGAAGCCGAGGTCATCGAAGCAAAATGTGACTCACTTCTGGTTGTTAATCAAGTCAACGACGTGTTCGAAGTAAAAGAGGAAATGATGCAAAAATACTTAGAGAAAATTCAAGTGATATTGCATCAGTTCAAATAATGGACCATGGAGCATGTGTCTCCTGAATAATAAATGAGGCAGATGCTTTGACTAATTTAGGTTCTTCCATAGAAGCGGAGGAGTTCAATTCAGGAATGGTTGTGCAACTGCTTAATTCCGCAATAGATGGTGGTCATGCCGAAGTGAATACGACAAGCTTGACTTGGGATTGGCATAACAAATACATCGATTACCTTCAAGACGGAAAGTTGCCTACGGACCCGAAGAAATCAAGGGATCTTTATACTAAAGCAGCTAGATTTTATTTGGTTGATGGTCAGTTGTACTGAAGATCTTTATATGGTCCTTTAGAAATGTGCTTAGGACCCGGGGAAATCGATTACGTGATGCGCGAGGTTCACGAAAGGACTTATGGCAATCATTCTAGAGTAGAATTACTAGTTCAAAAATTGATTAAGGTCGGGTACTATTGGTCCGAGATGGAGGAGGATACAAATAACTTCGTCCGAAAATGTAACGAATGTCAAAGGCACGCACCCATGATTCATTTACCAGGGGAATTGAAGCATCTAATTTTATCACTATGGCCATTCATGAAATGGGGGATGGATATTATGAGGCCACTCCCATAAGCACCCAGAAAGGTACGCTTTATCTTGTTTATGACTGATTATATTTCTAAATGGGTTGAAGTTAAAGCCTTCAAGAAAGTTAAAGAAAAACAAGTGATTGATTTTATATGGGACGACATCATTTGCCGATTTGGCATACCAATGGAAATCACTTACGATAATGGGGACAGTTCATTGGGAAGAAGGTGATCGGCTTTCTCGAAAGGTTAAAAATTAAGAAGATTGTATCGACTCCGTACCACCCAAGTGCAAATTGGAAAGCAGAGTAAACAAATAAAACAATTATTTAGAGTGTGAGGAAAAGTATGAAGGAGTCAAAAGACAAATGGAAAGAGATTTTTCCGGAGGTGTTGTGGGCATATAGAACAATGCCAAAATCCAGTACCGGTGAAACACTATTTTCTTTGGTCTATGGTTTAGCCTTGCAACTGAAGAGTCAAACAACGAAGCTATGACTGTCAAGCTCGACTTAACGGATGAACACCGTGAGTTGGCATTGCTACGGTTAGTGGCCCAAAAGCAAAGGATGGGTCGATACTACAACCGAAAAGCTAATCTCAGGCACTTTCAAGTAGGGGACTTGGTTCTACGGAAGGTAACACTCAATACTAAAAATCCCAACGAAGGAAATTGGATTCGAATTGGGAAGGACCCTACAAAGTATCAGAAATAATCGATAAAGTCTCGTACGAACTGGAAGCCGAAGATGGTCAAAAGTTGCCGAACAACTGGAACGTTGCACACTTGAAGTGATATTACTGCTAAGGTATGTGTTTTACTTGAATTTCATTTTGTTTCGATGGAACTAACTTTTGCAGGAGCAAAGTCGGAGTTATGGGTTAAAGACCGAGTAGAAGTTAGAATTAGGTCTGAAAATACGTGTTGCACTCTTTTTTCCTTAGCACAATTTTTATCCCGAAAAGAATTTTTTCGACAATGTTTTAAACGAGGCAACAATGTAAAACGTGTTACTAAGTAGTTGAAGATCAAAAAAACATTGGGGACATAGGACTGGGGACTACTCGACATTGAAAGGCAAGTCGTGTTTGAATTCTCGTAACTTGGAATACAAATACTAGGGGACTGCCATACCCTCGGAAAAGAAGTTTGAAGGCAAAGAGGTACGAAGTAAGTGCAAAGTCTCAAAGCTATTTGAAGTTCGAAGATATTAAAGTATTTTAGGACTATTGTAAGGGTAAAAAGATCGAATGAATCTTGCCCAGTTGTTTGGATAATGCAAAATTTGAATGAAAATGCTTTTGTTCGAGATTTACCTCGATTGTAATCATTTGCATACTCATCTCTTATCAATCGATAAAACCTTTAGACTTACAAGCTAATGAATTTGTAAGTGCTTACGAGCTAATGAATTTGTAAGTGCTTACGAGCTAATGAATTTGTTAAAGTCCTTAACTGGGGACTACCATCCTAAATGCATCCGGAACAAAAATAAGTGAAGTACACTTCTAAGGCATTGGTTTGAAATGAACCCAACCTATTATTAAAGACACTCAAAATTGTCTAAGAAATTGGTAGTAAATGAAATTCCAATATGCATGCCCGAAATGAATAGGAGACGTCTTATTCATAAGCATAAAAATAAGGTCATTATGTTTAGTCATTGAATGACCCAAAACCGAAAAAAATTGCCAGGTATAAAACAAACTAAGAGTAAAAGTTTGTAAGCTTACTTAAGTTATTTTTAAGACCGAAAAGAACTATCATTTGGCTAGAGGCAAACTAAGTGATGGTTTGTTTAAATTAAACTCCAAAATAGGAAACAGTTAACCCAAATAGAGTTAAAAGTTTTTTTAGTAAGTTGTTGTAAAAAAGAAAGCAATAACATATGCTAAGAGATAGAAAAATCATGACTGGAAGGGATATTCATTTTATATACAAGGCCAGTAAACGGCCAGAGCAAACATGTTCAAAAGAGAGGAAAAAATTAAATAAGTACAAAGGCAAGAAAGCCTAGATCTTAATTGGACTCGGATCTGGAGTCTTCTGGGTCATTTTCATAACATTCTCCGTTCAACTTACGATAGGCTCGGAGCTCGACCTCTCTGGCCTCTTTAATTTTGTCACCAATCTCAAGGATTCCGTCTCGAGCCTGCTCCAAAGTGTACCTCCAGATGTTCCATTTTATGTGCTCGATTTTCAGCACCATCTGGGCCACTTCGACTTCCACATCAGCCAGAGCCTGGTTTCGTCCACCCGAGACTTGGTCAAGTTGGGCTGAAATCTCAGTATACTTCTGATTCGAAGCCTCGAGCTTATTTCTCAGGCCTTCGTTGGTTTGGGCTTGTTGGTTGGCCTAATCTTGAGCCATTTTCAGCCCAGCAAGGTCGGCGGCCCTATCAGCATCCATTGCAGCAAGTTCGGCAACGAGACGACCAAGTTCGACATTTAGAAATTCTACTTGCTGAGCCTGATAATGCTGAACCTCTTCTTTCTCCCCAAGATGATGAGTGGGAACTTTGATATCTTGGAAGAATTTTTCATTCTCTTCCTCAAAAATCTTATTTTCCTAGGTGGCAAGCTCGATGTTATTTATTTCTCGAAGGTAGTTGCCCCTGACCTAGTCCAGCTCAGCCCGAACAGTAAGCAAGTCACCGACTTATTGCAGTTGGGCATCCTTTTATTGAAGGAGCCCTTTGAGGTGTTGGATTTCTTTCTCTTGAGCATCCAACTTCCTTTTAAGGTGCTCATTTTCATCAAAGCACCAGATGAGGCCCTCACCAACAAGAATGGAGGACTTCAAAATTGAAAATCGAAGGAAAGTTAGAAATGGGAGATAATATAAGTATAAACTTAAGCAGTCAAGATGAATAGTACCCTCATTGACGAGGCATTGCCAAGACACATTTTGCATTTTCTCTCTAACGAACTCCGGTATGAGGGGCCTCATATAGTTGGCAACCCCGACCGGATGGGATAGAAAGTTCTTGTCCTCAAGGAAGGAAATGGTAGCAGATCTTATTTTCCTCATTTATGAACTTGGGGCCAAGAAAATGTTCACAAGCTTGGATCGGGAGCTAGCATGGTTTCTCGGGGTCTTAGAAGATTTGGTCATTTTGTGTGGTATGACCAGGTGAGAAAACCCGGCGGTATGAGCTCGCTCAGCCCGGGTTACGGAGGTACCAACCTCTTCGAAGAGGCACTCAAAATCTTCTTGCCCAAAGTCTGGGCCGGTTGAGATGGCGGGGGAAGAGTTAAAGTGGAAGTCTTGGTTTTCTTAGCCAACGGCTCCTTATTCGTGGTTTCATGGATGAAGACTGGATCGGTGACCGGTGGCGTGGTGGTAGGTGTAGCTACGTTAGTAGTTGGCGGCAGAATCAGTTCGTCTTCTTTAGTGGCAACTTGTTCTTTTATAACTTTGGGAGGGATGTCTTCTGCCGAAGTGGCGGTGATGGTTGTCTTTCTCACCCAAACATCTTCTGGTGAGATGCCGGTGTTTGAATTCGGGAAGGACCACTAGCCCGAAGCTTTTATTCTCTTTGAGCCAACCGAATGTGATTTCGGAGGCTTCGAGGATTTGGGTTTGGAGGATTTCTTTTTGGGTACTTCGGTGATACACTAAACCGATGCGGTCGGATCAAATATCGAATTGGGGACAACTGGAGTAGCAGAAGGATCGGACCTCGGGGTCGAGGAGCCCTTCTGTAGACCTGCAAGTTCGAAAAATATAGAAAGTGAAAAAGCGAACAACGTTATTGTTGAAGTTTTAAAAAAAAGGAATTAGGCGAATACTAATTGTGGTTTTGGGCTACCCATCGGTTTTCCGAAAGTTCTTTCCATGTCCACTTCTTATGCGGATATGTGCTCATTATTTTGTCGACCCATGTATGGAGGTTATCTACGTGGGCCAAAATCCATTGGACGGCTGAGAAGATAGAAAAAAGAAAGATTAGAAGGCAAGTTATTTGAATTGAAAAATGAAAAGGTTGACTACTTACGATGCATGTTCCATTCCTCCGGGAAAGGCATGTATCTAAGCGGGATAATTTCTATGATAGGGACTACGACAAAACGTTTCATCCATCCTCGGTCTCGGTTTTCATCGACGCTCGAGAGGATGGGGAATTTGCCTCGCTTCGAGAGCTGAACGACCCTGCCACAGAAGAATCGGGAGGAACGATCTTGAAGGTGAAAGGGTAGGTATATATGTTGAATTACCCAGATCTGAAGGTAGTGATATTTTCATATGGGCAGGGTATAATGATCCCGGAGAGAGTAGTCCAACCACAATTCGAACTGTATCAATGTTGGTGGCTTTAGTAGAGGTTGGCCAACTTCTAACTTCTTCACCTCGGTCGGATTTCGAAGAGGCGGTGGAAACAACGAACTCACTCTCAAAATGAAATGTGGAAGAAAGCATATCGTATGCTCTAGGGTCGGCGATGGCCTGAACTTCGGAGGGGTCACTAGCGCCGGTCATTTTATCAGAAATCGGCGATGGAGAAGTTGCCGGAGATGATTGTCTGGAAGCAGAACGGGAAGGTTTTTTCATGGTGATGAAGATTTAAAGTTATAAAGATATGAAGTTATTAGGGTTTGAAGATATCCAGGTTTGAAGATATGAATGATTGAATTTATAAAGATTTGAAGATTTAAAGTGGGTATGAAGATTTGAAGACAGGTAAGTGCTCGCATGATCAAAGGAAATTTACCAAAAGGTAAAATTTGAGAAAAGAGAGAAATTGAGGTTTTATAGGGGTGTGGTCATCATTACAAAACACTTCGATTCATGAACTAAAATGATGGTTCAATCAGAGGGTGACACGTGTTCAGAGGTGCACAGTGATAAGACGTGAGTCAGACTTTGAGAATTGTAATCGTTTTGATTTTCCGCCTACTTCGAAGTAATTTGAACGAAAACTTGCAAGAGAAGATTTCGAAGACATCATTTCCACTTCCCATTACTTCGGTAAAGTTTGATCTGGGAAGTGTGGGGACCATCTGTATATGGTGAAAACTAGCACGACATGTGGCACGATTTGAGAATGGAAGTCGAGGAAAGTAACAATTTGCAGTGGTGGTAAGTTCGGGTGCTGTAGCAAGCCTTGGCTGTGGTCAAACCAGGTGACGTGTTAGGTAGATTGTAGTACTGCTTTAGAGTGTGGTTTAGGGAGTATTTTGTTTATCTTTTAGTTGTTTTGTGCAGTATTATGCGTGTTATTTTGTGTTTTCAGGCTTAAAGCGATTCAGGAAAGGATAAGGCGAATTTAAAGAAAATAGGCGGTCATTGAGGATAAAAATGTATACATGGCCACAAGAAATAAGTCAAAGAAGCCCTGGAAAGCAGTTTAAACAAATTCCGGACAAAGAACGCTGAAGAGCTGCGGCGCTGAACGGCCGCGGCGTCCCACTGGCAGAAAGTGAGCGACTTTTAGAGCAAATTAGCACCGCGACGCTCTAATAGCTGAGCCACGACGCCGACGACGTTGGTGCAACGAAAAACCTAAATTTAACAAGAGCAAAAAGGTCAATTCTGGGGGGTTTTCGTGATATATATTGGGGCAAACGTTTTTCTGAAGGATATAACACTTTGGAGGAAAGAAACAAGAGAAGAAGAAGCCATTAGAGACATATATTGTTCAAGTTCTTTTCCTTTTCTTTACTTTATTCAGTTTATGTTGGATATTAAGTTAATTAGTTTCTTAGCATGTCTAGGAGCTAATTACTTTATTAGGTTTTTCCGTTGAATCACTTGAAACTCTATTATAATTTAATGCATTGTTAATGTTCTTCTTCATCTATTAAAATCTATTCAACTCGCGTTTATTGAATGAGAATTAATTGACCTTTAGTTTTCATTATCTATATGATTTCAAATCGAGATCTGAAAAGGGAGATTTGAATATGCTATAAGTTGATTAGACGTAGGTTTAATCTTGAACGAGAGTATCATGATTGCTTGTGTTGCGTTTTAGGTTATTGATCTTAATCCTCCTATGTGGTCGAGCTTATCATAGAAATATAGAAAGTTCTCACTTAGATTGAGTTTTTATATGTTCTAACCGGAATATAGAACATCCCAGTTAACCTGCTATCTTAATATGAAGAAGAATCGTTAGTCTTGCATTAATGAATGATAGAGAGGAAAGTTGTGGAGATTGGAAACCCTAATTCCTTCATTACTGAATTAAACCTCGTGTGTTTTCATTGCTATTTTATTCTAGAAATTCATGTTAGTTTGTTAATTCTTTAGTTAGAAATCACCACTTATATTCGTTAGCCAAATAGAAACTAAAGATTAGTTAATTGGTACTTGATAAATCAGTCTCTCTGTGGACGATACTCGGTCTTACCGAATTTTATTACAAATTGCGATATGTACACTTGCGTAGCATCTAGAAATAGCGCAACATGTTTTTGGCGCCGTTGCCGGGGACTGGAGTATTATCAATATCAAAATAATTAATCTTATTTCTAATTTAGTTGTTCCTAGAGCACATTTTATTATTTTTTAATCTGCGTTTAATGTGTGTTATCATTTTCAGGTAGCTTTGGTCTATGCGAGCAGAAGAGGAGCAGACAACCTTGTTCCTCTGAATCCTGAGATTGAGAAAGCGTGCAAGCAGAATCGAAGAAACAAGAGAGTTGGTATCTCAACCGAGGATATGGCAAACCGTCAAAATAATGATGGGTTGAATAGAGGGGTGCCAGAAATGGTGCAGGAGCAAGCTCAGAATCCCGCAGTGAGAAGCTTACAGGATTATATACTTCCAACCATAACAGGCGTGCAGACTTGTATAAGACCACCAACTGTGGAGGCAAATAATTTCGAGATTAAGTCAGCAATCCTGCAGATGGTCTAAAACACAGTTCAGTTTGGGGGTTTGCCTTCTGAAGATCCACATATGCACTTGGCCAATTTCTTGGAGTTATGTGCAACATTCAAATACAATGGTGTGACTTATGACGCCAATAGATTGAGGCTCTTCCCATTCTCACTAAGGGGCTGAGCCAAAAGTTGGTTGAACTCTCTGCAAGCTAACTCCATCACTATGTGGCAAGACCTAACTCAGAAGTTTCTTGCCAAATTCTTCCCTCCATTAAAGGTTGCTAAGCTAAGGGGAGAACTAAACAACTTCTATCAACTGGAAGGAGAATCTCTATATGATGCTTGAGAAAGATTCAAAGAGTTTCAAAGGAAATGTCCTCATCATGGGCTTGAGTAGTGGATGTTAGTCCATAATTCTTACAATGGGTTGTATGGTACGACCCGTACCATAATTGATGCTGCTGCTGGAGGGACATTCATGAGCAAGAGTGCTAATGAGGCGTATGAGCTGTTGGAAGATATGGAAGCAAATAACCAACAGTGGTCCGATGAAAGGTCGACCAACAATAGAAAGTTGCTGGAGTTCATAAGTTAGATGCCATCACCGCGTTAACTGCTCAAGTTTCTTCTTTGACAAAACAATTACAACAAAATACCATGACATCCAATGTTGTTCAGATGCAAGTGGTTTGTGAAATTTATGGAGGACCACATACTTTTGATCATTGCACATCAGTGGATCCCAACAATGTACCTATGGACCAAGCTCAGGTTCAGGCAGTTGAGAATTTTCAGAGGCCCTACAACAACCCATTTTCCAACACTTACAATCCTGGGTGGAGGAATCACCCTAATTTTTTGTGGAGAAATAGCCAGAACCAACAGCCATAATTCCAAGGGCAGTATCAATAAAACAATCAACAACAACCCATAAGTCAAGCTTCGTCGTTTCAGCAGCCCAAACCACAAGTTCAACAAGCTGAACCCAATGAATTGCAAGCAGCCTTGTTGACTCTCAACAATTATCAGACTCAGTTCATGACTGAAACAAGATCTTCTATCCGAAACCTGGAAACACAAGTGGGTCAGCTAGCAAATATGTTAAACAACAGATCGCAGGGGAATCTCCTTAGCAATACTGTTGTAAATTCGAAGGAGCAATGTTAGACTATAAATTTGAGAAACGGTAAGCAAGTTGAACCAGTTGCACTTCTACCATCTGCGGAGAATACAGATAAATTGAGTGAGACATCTAATTCAGAAAATGAGGGGGTTACTGAAGACCACCCCACGGTAGAAAAGGCACCACCAGCAGTGAGTAATGAGCTTCAAATCAGAATTCTGTACCCGCAGAGGCTTAGAAAAAGTTCTTTGGATAAACAATTTTCCAAGCTTTTGGAAATATTCAAGAAGCTGCACATAAAAATCCCTTTGCTGAAGCCTTAGAGCAAATGCTCAGTTATGTCAAATTCATGAAAGAAATTCTCTCTAAAAAGAGAAAATTGGAAGATTATGAGACTGTGGCGTTAACTGAAGAGTGTATCGCCATTTTTCAAAAGAAGCTTCCCCAAAAGTTGAGAGATCCAGGGAACTTCACTATTCCCTGCACTATCGGAAATTTTGAGTGTCAGCATGCTCTGTGTGATTTGGGGGCAAGTATCAACCTGATACCCTTATCTGTGTTTTATAGACTTAGTTTGGGTGAAGCTAGGCCTACAACAGTTACCTTGCAGTTAGCAGATCGCTCGATCAAGCATCCACAGGAAATTATTGAGGATGTGTTAGTTAAAGTGGACAAATTTATTTTTCCTGTTGATTTTATTGTCCTTGACATGGAGGAGGATGTTGATGTGCCCATAATTCTTAGGAGACCATTTTTAGCCACAGGGAAATCACTTATAGATGTTCAGAAGGGTGAGTTGAAACTCCGAGTGCAGGGCGAAGATGTGGTCTTCAATGTATTCAAGTCGATATCGTATCCTAGATCAAGTGACAATTGTTTCTCAATATATGTGATTGAGGGAGTTGTTTCTGAAAAGAACATGACTACTGAAGTTGTTGAGGCGGCACTGACACAAGGTGAGGAAGAAGACAGTGATGATGTCGAGCTTGTGGATAATGTCAGGTGGGTGAATTCTTATGAGCCATTTTATAGAAAGAAATATGAGGAGTTGGGGAAATTTCCAGAAAGACCATCGCCTTCCATAGAGAAACCTCCAACGTTAGAATTGAGACTCTTCCAGAACATCTTCACTACATGTATCTGGGTGAGAATGAAACTTTACCGGTGATTGTAGCTGCTTCTCTATCTAATGTGGAAGTGGAAAAACTATTGAGAGTCTTAATAGCTCACAAGATTGCTATTGGGTGGACATTGGCAGATATAAGAAGGATAAACCCTTCTACGGTAATGCATAAAATCCAGTTAGAAGATGAGAGCAAACCTTCAATTGAAGCTCAAAGAAGGTTAAACCCAACTATGAAGGAGGTGATGAGAAAAGAGATCTTGAAATGAAGAGGAAATCTGCGTCCGGCTAAATGACGTTAAACGACAACGCTATTGGGAGGCAACTCAATATTTTCACTCTGTTATTTTGTTTTATTTTGTTTTGAACAATCTCACTGTCCTGTTGTTCTTGTTCTGTGTTGTTTATGATTAGGTGAATTATGAGCTATCCTCCACAGTACCAGTCCTAGCAGCCGCCGCCACCACCATTCTGAATAGATGAGCTGCAGTTTCGATGAGTCTTCTTACTCTTGCTTTACATATTACATTGGGGACAATGTGTAAAATAAGTTTTTTTTGGGGGAAAATCTTACTGTTTTGTGTTAATAGTGTTAATTGTTTATTTGTTTGATTGTTAGTGTCTTTGTTTAGTGTCAGTGTTTAAGTGACATGTGTCAATGAATCAAGTTAATAACAATAGCCCATGAGATTGAGTGAACACATGTGATAGAGTTGGATGAAATTGATAGCCATGAAATGCATAAATTTGTGTGCTTGAGTTGGACAGGTCTTGAGTTGTTTTTAATTATTAATAAGTATGAAAACCCGACCATGATTGGTGAATTTCTTGTATTCAAATATTGGTTTAGACATGATTGAATTTTGGTTTGAGGAAAGATGGTGGAAAGTCCTAGAACTTGCTTGCTTGCTATTTGAGACGAAATCATAAATGATACATGCTTAGGAAGATGATTTAGGCCATCTTTGGAACGATTGAGTCTTTCAAGCCAACCTTGAGTAATTTAATCCCTAGTCACCCTTTTTAGGACTTAAGTAACCCTTCTTTGATTGACACATATTCTGAGCCTGCTTGAAACCCTTTACAATTATTTTCCTTCCCTTGAATTCCATGAGCATATAAGTATATGATTGGGGGATTGACACTTTGTAATTGGTATTTTAAATTGAGTGCTATCAATAAAAGAGCAATATATATATATATATATATATATGAATACACTACACTTTCCTTGTACATACATTGAAAAACAAGTTTGGGGGTGTAGTTCGAAAATAAAAGAAAAAATTGGGGATTGCGTTTGGTTTATAACGTGAGCATAGAGTTGGGTTGATTGGTTTATACGCTTATGGTAACTTTGAGCCTAAATGACATTTCATCTATCCGTGCCTAAGCCTATCGTCATAACCTATAAAAGTCATATTGATTTTTGAGCATGTGTTGTCTAAATTAGTGGAGAACAACAAGTTAGCAAGCCTATAGAATTTTGGTCTGATGGAATGTTGGTGAGAATTCATTGTGCATAAACTAATATTGAATACTTGTTTATTTCAATAATTATGGTTGAGTGGTCATATGCATTAATAACTTTAAGCAAATTTGAGGATTATCCGACTTGAAATTCTAGATAGCAAATTAGTGGCTAGAATGTTCCTGAAGATTATATTGCATGTTGTTCATGATCTTCGAGGCATAATCTATTGTGGTTGACTTGATTCATTTTTGGAGTTTGTGTGTTTTTCTTTTTAGGGTGTCTAGAGTTCTTTACTCGAGGACGAGTAAAGTGTAACTCGGGGGTGTTTGTTAGGTCGATTGTAATACTGTTTTAGAGTGTGTTTTATGAAGTCTTTTATTCGTCTTTTAGTTATTTTGCATAGTATTATGCGTGTTATTTTATGTTTTCAACCTTTAAGCGATTCAGAAAAGGATAGAGGCGAATTCAAAGAAAATAGGCGGTCGTTGAGGATAAAAATGTATACCTGGCCACAAGAAATAAGTCAAAGAAGCCCTGAGAAGCTCGAAAAGCAGTCTAAACAAATTCCGGACAAAGAACGCTGAAGAGCCGCGGCGGTGAAGGGCCTCGACACCCAACATTAGGGTTGCGGCGCCCCACTGGCAGAAAGTGAGCGACTTTTAGAGTGAATTAGCGCCTCGACGCTCTAATAGCCGAGTCGCGGTGCCGACGACGTCGGGGCAATGAAAAACCTAAATTTAACAAGGTCAAAAAGGTCCATTCTGGGGGGTTTTCGTGATATATATTGGGGCAAACGTTTTTCTGAAGGATATAACACGTTGGAGGAAAGAAACAGGAGACGAAGAAGCCATTAGAGACATCTATTGTTCAAGTTCTTTTCCTTTTCTTTACTTTATTTAGTTTATGTTGGATATTAAGTTAATTAGTTTTCTTAGCATGTCTAGGAGCTAATTACTTTATTAGGGTTTTCCGTTGAATCACTTGAAACTCTATTATGATTTAATGCATTGTTAATGTTCTTCTTCATCTATTAAAATCTATTAAACTCGCGTTTATTGAATGATAATTAATTGGCCTTTAGTTTTCATTATCTATATGATTTCAAATCGAGATTTGAAAAGGGAGATTTGAATATGCTATAAGTTGATTAGACGTAGGTTTAATCTTGAACGAGAGTATCATGATTGCTTGTGTTGCGTTTTAGGTTATTGATCTTAATCTTCCTATGTGGTCGAACTTATCATAGAAATATAGAAAGTTCTCACTTAGGTTGAGTTTTTATATGTCCTAACCGGAATATAGAACATCCCAGTTAACCTGCTATCTTAATATGAAGAAGAATCATTAGTCTTGCATTAATGAATGATAGAGAGGAAAGTTGAGGAGATTGGAAACCCTAATTCCTTCATTACTGAATTAAACCTCGTGTGTTTTCATTGCTATTTTATTCTAGAAATTCATGTTAGTTTGTTAATTCTTTAGTTAGAAATCACCACTTATATTCGTTAGCCAAATAGAAACTAAATATTAGTTAATTTGTACTTGATAAATCAGTCTCTGTGGACGATACCCGATCTTACCGAAATTTATTACAAATTGCGATACGTACACTTGTGTAGCATCTAAAAATACCGCAACATGACGCCGAGTGACGACCGAACTTGATAACATCGGGTGAAAGATCAAAGGAGCTCAACGCCTATCCATTTCGGGTATGGCGCCACCGTTACCATTTGCTCATTAAGTGACCGTTTTTATAATTTTATTGCATTTAATGAGGGAGTGATTTTTGGGCATAAATGTCTTGTATTGTTAGCTATATAAAGAGCCCAACCTTCATGTTGGAAGGACATCTCATTCTCATTACTAAAACTCGTATAATTACATTCAAAAGTGCTCTAGTTTGCTCTTGTTATTGGCTCGGACCCGAAGCAGATTAGCTAAGGATTAGACCAAACTCTCAGTTCAATTACAATCAAGATTACGACATTCCAGGATAATTACATGCTTATTACTCTCATTTACTTATTTATTGTTAATTATTTCTCATACTTATCTGCAAATCTATCCACATATTCTTAAAACAATTTACAAGTTCAACTGTAATTTTTTGGGTAAACACTATGTTTAATTAATATGGCAGTTTTGCATAACTTGACAGCTAGAACTAATACAGTATGGTTCTTTCAACATTTTGAGAAATGATTATAATTATAATTAATAATTCTAATTATAAGTCAGTGCATTCATATGAAAGGTTCGTTTGTTCTTCATTTTTGAAGCAATTATGGGCCTGCATATGTGGATGATGTATGATATCGGTGGTTAATGTTTCCAATGCCATGATTTTCATACACAAATTTGTGATACAACGAATCTCCTATTGCAAGAATATTTCTTTAGGTTTATGTTATATTTATATGTTAATGGCATGAAATGCTATATATGCATCTTCTAACGCACGGTCATTTATTTTTTGATATCCTCTCAATTTCATTTTCTTGTTGATTGGTGTTTACTTGCTTCTTGAAGGTACTCCAAAACTTGAGAAAAAGTTTGATTACCAAGATAATGGCTATAGCTCCTGCTAATATGGAAAGGTGCTAAGTTCGAAAATACGCAATCATCAATTCTATTACTATATATGTAACATAGGAACTTTCTGTAATGGTTATATACTTCGCACATGTACATGAAAGTGTTATGTTCTGCCATGTTAATACATATGTTCATGGTTAAGTATAGTTAACTATTTTAGCTTTAATACATATGTTTGGGCGCACGGTCTGTTATCCATCTAGTTATTTTATAAAAGTATTAAGTACAATGAAATAATAAAAAAATTTAAATAATTTTCTACTCCCATTTTAAACGGTATGACTGATGAGTGCTTTTTTAGCCTTTATTTAAACAGTTGAGGATTTTGAAAATAAACACACACACAGTGGAGCAAAAAATGGATTCATCTTCATTAACATGCAAGAAATTAACAATAATTACAGTATTAGCAGTTTTAATCCAAGTATTTGGCCTAGCTCTCTTTGTTCTTGGTTTCTTTCCTGTTAAGCCAACATTCTCTGGATTCAGGTACTAAAATATAATAATAATAATAATAATAATAATAATAATAATAATAATAATAATAATAATAATAATAATTAATTTTTCAGTTTTGTTTCTTGAAAATTTAATTATGTAATTTCTATTGAGATTTTTTTCTTATTGTAAGAGCTTTGGAATTTTCATTTGCATTCTTAAAATTCCAGGAATTATTATATTTGTTGGGATTTTATTTATTGTTTTTTTCTTCAATTTCTTGCATTCTTTTAATTTAAAAAGCTACTATCAAATACCGGATTAACAATATAAAATAATTCTCTTCTTAACCAGCAACTAAACGGTCCCAAAATATTCAAAAGGCTTCCTTGAATGCCCTTTTAATTCAAACATTATGGATTTTACTTGTTTGCTTTTAGAATATGAAGTTAATATTTACTTAAAATTTAAAAGTGTATACTAAAATGTGTGAGTAATTACACACTTAGCATAAGCAAGCTAAATATGACACTTCCTTAATTAATCTGTTTTTTAATTGAGAGGGCAATTCTTTGATGAAGACCATATCCTAAAATGACATAAGTAGACAAGAGAATATTTGAGAGTATCATGTGAAGGAGTCGGTAAAATGACCTCATAACTTTAGTAGGAGTGTTATCTTATCCTTCAATTAGGAAAATGACATATACCTAGAGTAAATTTCTTATACTCGGTTAATTTAAGAATCTTCTCTGTAAATATTTAGTTACCACGACCCGAATCTATATGAAACAAGCCTACACCCCAAAATATACTTCAGATCAAAGTGATGAAAAGGCAAACAGTCATATACAATAATATAATATAAAAAAGTCTATAAGTTTTTTTTGTATTTCTCTTATATTTTGAAGTAAAAAAAATTATTATATTTAATAATTATAAAAATATCATGATATATTTAATTTTGGATACGAACCGAATCAAAAAACCGAATTAAATATGTAATTAATCTTATTTTTTATTTTAGGCTATTACTATCTCTTGAATCATAGTCATTGAAGCAAATCTATAAAGCTTTTATGGAAGTCGAATGCGGCATGAACTTGATTAATATATCAAGAAAGCATCGACATAAAATGTAGGGAGAAAAAATAGTTGTAAATTAGTAAAACTTTAAATGGTCATAACTCTGCGCTTGGATGTCCATTTTACCAGATTTTTTTTTGATTTTGCTTATTTTTTTGAGACGGGGCCGTGGCAGTTTGGCGGAGCCAATTTTTAGAAAAAACATCCATTTTCTCAATCAATTTATGTTTTCCCCAAATCGATTTCTAATTTTCTTTTTTCTTTAGTAAACATCTCACGATACACAATAAATTTCAACGTCGAAATTTCATGATAGTGTAGATGTGAATATCAATTTAAATTTTGGAAATTTAATTTTTTTAAAAAAATAAAAATTCCCTGACCAACCTGCTCGGGCCCATTAGAAAAAATCGATATAATCCAATACGTTCGGCGATATAAGAACATATTCCGTTCATATATTTTAGATACAAAATCGATAAGTACGGATATTCGCCCCTAATATTAGGGAGTTGGTAAAAGAAAAAAAAACAAACATAAATGGTAGTTCAGTAGTGTGACCCAATAGTTCAGGATCTTGAAAATAAACACACACAACCAGTGAAGAGCAAAAAATGGATTCATCTTCATTAACATGCAAGAGATTAACACTAATTACAGTATTAGCAGTTTTAATCCAAGTATTTGGTCTTGCTCTCTTTGTTCTTGGTTTCTTTCCTGTTAAGCCAGCACTCTCTGGATTCAGGTACTTAAAAACAAAATTGATTTTTCAGTTTTATTTCTTGAAAATTTAATTATGTAATTGTATTGAGATTCTTGGGATTTTCATTTGCATTCTTGAAATTCCAGGAATTATTATATTTGTTGGGATTTTATTTATTGTTTTTTTTCTTCAATTTCTTGCATTCTTTTAATTTAAAAATGTGTTTTTTTTTCCAGTGGGGTGGAGAGTTTTTATCCACCTGGTGGAGATTCAGCTGAGTTTCAGAATACAACTAATTTATCAGATAGTCAGCTCAAATATTTGTACCAGGTTGGTGTCTTTTTTTTATGTGGGTGGGGGTGGGGGGAAGGGGGGGGGTTGTGTTTTTGGGTTAAGAAGATCATATTTGTAGTAAAAATAATTTATTCATGTTGTGTCAGCTTAGATATTGTTTTTGCTATCCCTTTTACATTAAGTATACAACAACATACCTAGTGTAAAGTTTCAGTTTAAAAAAAAAACATACCGTGTAATCCCTCAAGTGGGTCTGGGAGGGTGGAGTGTACGCAGACCTTACCTCTGCCTTGGGAGGTAGAAAGGCTCTTTTCGATAAAGTATATAGAACTGATATTATTGTGCATTTTGCATACATTTGGAATGTTACAAAATAGGTGCTTTTTTGAACGGGAGATTTGGGGGGGGGGCATATCTTTTTGGGTTAAGAAGATCATATTTGTAATAAAAAGAATTTATTCATGTTGTTCCAGCTTAGATAATGTGTCATCCCATTTATATGAAGTACTATATATAATTGTGTATTATTGTGAATACAATTTGGCATGTTACTACAAAATTTGTTAAGGTTCTTGAAAGTTTGAAACTTTTTGGGGTTTTACAGGAATGTTTGTTTCAATCGTATGTCATGTTGATTTCGCGTGTACTTGTTGAGATCATATTTGTAGTAAAAATCATCTATTCATGTTGTGTCAGCTTAGATTAGATATAGTGTTGTCCTATTCATATGAAATATTTATAACTTATATCATTGGATATTATGAAAATTTGTTAAGGTTTTTGAAAGTTTGGAACTTGTTGAGAATTTTATAGGAATGTCTGTTCCAATAGAATGTCATGTTGTTTTCCCGGTGTACATGTCGATGCCATTTTTCTGTTTCTTTTGCAATGGATATTTTGAAGTGTTCTATTGCCCTTAACAGTTATGGTGTTGAATTTGGTAAAACTGCAGGAGTTGTCTTTGGTGCCTCCTTTATTTGACCGGTTGATACTCATGGTGAGTGGTTTCTGTTAGTTTAATCTTGCCTGAAAATGTTTAACTATGTGTGGAATCTTCAGGGCTACTTATGGTTGTTTCCAGCTTTCTCTTTGAAGAATAAAGCTTTGTCTTTTGCTGATAAAATCTATTTGTTTAGGTTATTGATGGTCTTCCAGCCGAATTCGTGCTTGGGAAAGATGGTGAACCTCCAGCTAAGGATTTCAAGGATGCTATGCCATATACTCAATCATTGTTGAGTAAGGGGAGAGCAATAGGGTATCATGCTAAGGCTGCACCTCCTACTGTCACAATGCCTCGCTTGAAGGTAATCGAATGAGAGTTAGAGAACTTTTCTGTTTCGAGAATTAGACTTCTGAATAGCTGTGTGCTTGTAGGCCATGGTTTCTGGTGCAGTTGGGGGATTTTTGGATGTTGCTTTCAATTTCAACACGCAAGCTTTGTTGGATGACAACATAATTGGTTAGTTGGAAAATCCCTGTTAAGATTCTATTTGATAAAGTAGAAAATACTTTTTAAGTTATAGCTTATCAATTGATTAAGTGGTTTCCAGATCAGGGGTGTGTTGGTACGAAGAAAAATGTTTTCTTGGAAAACAAGTGGGTTTTTACTTATTTTCTAGTGTTTGGTAAGTAAGCAACTTTTTTTAATCTCATATATAATCTACCAAAACACTATGGGGGAGGCGAGTGGTGGTTCGGGGGTGGCGGAGGGTGGAATGGTCAAGGGCCGGGGGCGTTGGGGGGTGGGAAGGAGACAATGAACTTGGAATGTCACTTATGTAACTTGTTTTCCCTACTTCCACTAAGGAAGTCAGTTTTCCTAGAGAAAATATGTTCCAGAACATTTTGACCAACCAAACATGGGAAAATTGGAAAACATTTCAAGTTTATCCATACCAAGCACATCCTAGATGCCTTAACATTGTTTCTCTTCCTGTTACAGTTCAATTCCTAAAAGTTGGTTGGAAAATCGTGATGCACGGTGATGAGACATGGCTTAAGTTGTTTCCTGGAATGTTTTCGAGGCATGATGGTGTTAGCAGTTTCTTTGTAAGTCTGTTTTAGTACCAGGAATTTGAAGCATTCTTATTCGATAACTCTCTTTTCTCTCCTGTTGCTCTTGTAATGGTGTAGCTATCTTTTCCCCTCTGCTGGTGTAGTTTATTCTGTCACATTGTCATCCTTTAAGTTAGTTCCATTTCTAGTTTTATGTGTTTTTGAGTATCTTTTCCTTCAATTTTTTCTCTTTAATTTCTTGATTAGTGAAAACATAGAAAAGTGCTTATACTTGGTGTTGAGAAGTTGGAAGTTTTTTTAGCTGCTTATGGAATTCATCCTGCAGGTTAAGGACACTGTCCAAGTAGATCAAAATGTATCTCGACATTTGGTTGATGAACTTAGTCGTGCTGACTGGAGTTTTCTGGTAATCTATCTGTGCCTTCTATTTGTCCCTTTATTATTGTACTATATGTCCCTTTATTTGCTAAGACATTTTTCCTAAGAACTAGTTCAATGTTGCATGTGTAGATATTTAAATATCAGGGTTTGGCATATGTAGCCCAATCCTGAATTTTGAGTTTTGCTTTGGCTGAATAGGAGTCATCAATTTTGGGAAATACGGTGCTACAAGGCTCCTAGGGAATTTTAGCAGGAAGCGAGCAATGAGCAACACTTCATCACAGTCTTCAAGAAAAAAAATGGCAAGCAAATATATATGGGCTTAATCCTTATACTGAATATGACATATAACCTCACTGCAGTCAGGAAAACTATTAGCATGTTAAATCAACTGAGAGAAAACAAAGAGAACAATAGTTGCTCAAACTGATGGAATTAAAGGAGCATACCCAGTGGCAGCAACCAGAAGAAGAGCAGCAACTGCTGGCTTTCTGTCTTACAATGTAGCAGTAATCATTGTCCTTAATCCCTACTCAGCCTGAGAAATCATCATCGTAATCGTGTACTTTTGTCTAGGTTTCATCGTCATCTCAACATTATTGATGTGTGTAATTCATCGAGGTTAATTTTCTTCGATATGTGATTGAGAAAATGCTCATCCTTAGCAAATTAAGTTGTAGCTTTTATGAAAAGTTGTTCCTTCAATGAACCGAGGCAATCTAAATTTTGGTTAGCATTGGAAGGAAAAGATCCAGATCAATTGCCGAAGTAGAGGAAGAGTGCTTCTCTTCCCAAGCGCTTACCTTGACATAGATAGTTAGATAGAAGTGAGTGAATGGAGCACACTTCGTTGGACTTGCTTCACTTTGTCAGTCTTAAAGTGTTAAAGGCTTCGTGAAGTGGCAACTTGCTATGCATGTGAAGTGCTCTTTGTTACATGTTTTGTTTTTGACCAAAGTGCTAAGGCCTTGTCGCTTAGGTTTGGCCAACCCAGATTCTAAAGAATTGATTTTGCTTTGCTTGGTTTAGTGAGGACATAGTGCTTTTGCCGGTACTGATAGTCACTATTTTGACCACTTATCAGATGCTGAAGTAAACAGATTATCCTTCTTGAGTATATATTGAACTGGTCTTCATATAAGATGTTCCAGAATCTGCTGCTTTGGGAGCTCAAATTTACATCATGATTCCTAAGTGTTATTTTTTTAAGGCATTACATGCATAGTATTGCCAGTTTTATTAGCATGCCTGGTTGATGTTTCAAATTCCGACTAACACTAGTAAACTTATTGAACAGACGTCTAAATCATTTTCCTTCTGAATATGTCTTACGTTGGTCAGTTATATTCCAAATGGGGCATCATGGGAGATCCATGAACGTGTTGCTGATGGTTCATCTGGTTCTTTCTGTGGAGTTACTTTTCTGTTTGCCACTACTTGATTTAATACAAGCTTGCACTATTTCAGATTCTTCATTATCTTGGCTTGGATCATGTTGGACATCTTGGTGGGCGCAATAGGTGTTTCCCTGTTACTTTGCATTGACATTCTGAAGAAAAAAGATGGTAATTCATTCATAACATTTTCTTCGGGTGTTTATTTACAGTGTGCTGATGGCCCCCAAACTCGGAGAGATGGATGAAGTGATCAAGACGATTGATCTAAATTCTTTACCTACCAACAATAATGATCAAGGACGGACACTCTTGGTTTGTGCATCTTGCTTTTCTCCAATAATTGTGTAGCTTAAAGTGTATCAGGCTTTCTTCATGATAAAATTATAGTAGAGAAGTCAGAGACCATGTATTTATTCCTTTAATTTCTCTAATGTGACAACATATAACTGTATCTTGGATCATTGAAACAGAAATGTAAATCCTACATCAGTATTGTCAGATGCAAAAAAGTCCAAAGTTTTCGAGGGCCTTATGTGCAAAGGCTTAATTAAAGTGTAAGATTTAGTAAAGAAAAGTGCAATGAGAAATAAAATAAAACGTATAAATGTAATTTACACGAAAAATATAGGCACAAAAAATTATATGAACAAAGTAATTGAAAAAACTACAAGTGAAATATAGAAGTAAAAAAACCCTGTAAATTAAGCGCCTCGAAATGAGTCTTAAACAATATTGACCCACATCTTGATCAAATTTAAAGTATTATTTATTCTTTTTAATTTTTTTTAACATCTGAATATGGTAATGTGACAACACATCACCTAATATTCCCGTCGAATGGTGGAGCAATTGTTGTTGCATCATTCTCCTCTAGTTTTTGAAGATATCATTTGATTACTCAACTAACATCATACTTTCAATATTCCGACTGTGGTAATCCCTTGTCTTGTTTATGGTGTGCACCGACCTGCAGTTGGTAGTAAGTGACCATGGAATGACTGAAAGTGGAAATCACGGAGGATCATCATTTGAGGAAACTGACTCTTTGGCACTTTTTATTGGTCCAACAACTTTTGGAAGTACATCAGGCACCCCTAATAAAGCCAACCAGGTAGGTGACTGAATTTTATTGTTGATTAGTAATATTTAATGGATTATTTCATTGGTGGAAGTTGGAATCACTTTCCATTTCTTATCATTTGCATGTATCAGCTCTCTGCAAGAAACGATTATTTGTGTTTGGTGGTTAAGGTGCAGCAGTACCTCCATTCTGATTTGTATGCTTTAAGAAGAAATAACCAAGTTAGCAGAAAGTCACTAAAATATTGCTAGTGTTTCACTCATGTTTTGCTTGGGAGTTAATACAAAATTATGCAATATTGGCTTTTCAAAATAGAAATCGGAATTAAAGAATTGCTAGAATAAGTTTTGTCTGAAGTTCTTTTAAATAAAATTTGGAACACAAGTATTGTTGAAAGTAATTTTATAAGTAGTGCCTTTATGGCATAGTCTTTATTGAACGCTCTAGGAGGTTTTCATTTTCTTCTTAAAAGATATCTTTGTAGTTGCAGGGTTTCCTTAATTGACACTGATTAGACTGGTTCGATCATCAACTTATGTATTTGCTTTTATTCGGAAATCTGGTGTTTCAGGCGGACCTTGCTTCAACATTATCTCTTCTTTTTGGTGTCCCGATACCGAAGAACAATGTTGGCATGTTGATGGCAGAAACTTTCAAATCATTAACAGGTCCGATTTGGTAGTTTATGTTGTTAATGTCTGAGCCATATAGCATGTTGATATTCTGGTAATAATTGTTCAAGTTACCTATAATACATCAAATGACTAGTCTAGTTTTCTGGATTGTTTCCGCTTTTTCAGTACTGGTTCTACACTTACTTAACATACTCCGACTGCATTCTTTTCGGCTGTTGCTGATTGAACGTGAAGTTGAGGTGGCACAAAATCAGGCATGTTTAATCATGGGAGTTAAACGCAATAATCTAGTTTGATTGCTAATGATGTAATCACAGTTTTACAAGGGGCAGTTTTCCTATGTTCGTCACAATTTTTGAAGTTATTCAGAGAATCCCAGTTTATACATTTGTGTTGTGGTTCGAAAATTACCAGTGGTTGTTAGCTTGATTTTCAACTGGAGAATGGAACTGGACGATGTTATATGCAGTTCCCACACAGAAATTACTATGAAATGAAAGACATAAATAGCATCATATAGAGTAATCTAGATATATTATGTTCAGTCCTATCATTTTTTGTGATTGTCTTGTCAAAATCATGTATTATCATGTTTTTTTGAACTATATATGGCTTTATAAAGTTAGTCATTGTTCCTCTTTCGTTTTCTTCAAGTATTTCAGTTGACCAACAACTCAGGTTATTGGAGTTGAATTCTTGGCAATTGCTTAGGCTACTTGAAGCGCAATTACCTGGTTTAGTATGTGAAAACTTCTTATGCGACGACTTCAGGGATGATGGATCTGAGAGAACAAGTAGTCTGGAAGAGACCTTTTGTTGTTTGTATATGAAGGCTGCAGATCTTCACAGATCTTGGAAGTCCGGGGAAGAGAAAAGGTGGTTGACGATTTGTAATAGCCAATTTGATATACTTTTTCTCAGAACTTCTATTCGGGGAAAATGCTAATTCTTGTGTTGCTTTCTTCTCATATTTCGTGTCGATCTCTACTGGGGACAGTTGTCACAGCATTCTTGTGGCATATCATAATTTCTTAAGAACTGCAAGTGAGTGGCTATCTCATAGAGCAACTGACGTGAGTTTAACCTTATAGATGTTTTCTTTTGCATTTCCAGAAAGTAATAGAGCAGAGCGTTCCGTTATTTTTTATTCTCCCATATTGTTACTCCCTCCACTGCAAAATAATTGATGTTTAGAAGGTATTTAATTCTTTTTCCCAAAATTTCCCTTGACATATTCCTAATTCAATGTACAAATTTAATGATGTATACACCACATAATTAAGGGCATTTTAGTCAAAACTCCTCTTAATTGTTAAGGAGTAAGTGAATTCCTTAATCCATGTGTCCAAGCCTAAAACATCAATTATTTTGGACTGGAGGGAGTACCTTTTTGCAGCATTCTTATAATTTTCATTTGATGTTTTTCAGAAACCTGTTGGCCAACTTATATTTGGAGTAGCAGCTATACTCGTTTCATGTTTGATACTGCTAAGCCTTCTGTTTCTTCTAGCGAAGCAAGTTTTTTCTGAGCAGAATCAACAGTTTTCTAGTGCCAATAATGACCCCAGCTGGTGGCATTTGGATGAGATTTTTATTCTTGTGGTGATCATTATTGTTGTCATAAGCATGGGATCTAGTTCTCTGGTGGAGGAAGAGCAATACATATGGCATTTCATGACATCCTCGCTTTATTTGTTATCTCTCCGAAAAGTAATGCAGCAAAATACAAGTAATTATATCCAGATTTGTTCAATTTTTGTGATTCTAATTTCTGGGAGATTTTTGAGAGGATGGCATCAGGGTGGTGTTAATTGGACTCATCTTCCTGACATTTCAAAATGGTTGGAGCAAGCGGGAAGCTCTTATATAAAATTGTTCCAGCTGGTTTCCGGGAACCTCTTAATCAGCATAAGCTTAGTTTCTCTTCTGTGGTCCCGAAAGTTAAAAAAGAACTTTGTGACTGTGGTTGCCTTGATGCACTTATTCCCAGGGTTGCTGGTTCTACATTATATCACTAAATATCAAGATGTTGCATTCAGTACAGGTAGTTATGATGCTACTTTAATGGCTCAGCTAATTTATGCAGTTCTAGGTTTCTGTTCAACGAGTATCGTTGGTTCTGTACCATGGTGGATTCCTCTCCAAAATCGTACGCTTTCTGTGCACCAAAGAAAGGCTTGGGGTTTATGTTTTAGGGATTCTGCGTATGTGATTGGCTTGAGTTACGTGTATTATTGGTCTCTTTTACAGCTAATGTTGCAGCAGCCTATAAACTCAATGCCTGTACTATTTCTCTTCCTACAAGTACTAGCTAGCATTTGGCATTCTTCTGGTTCCAACCAGCATCTAAGGCAATGGGTTGAGGTCAGTCGGATCTTTTAAGTATTTATCCAAGTTCTCGTTTTGCTTCTTTCTTTTTAAAATTTATGACGTCTTTGTGTTTGAAATACACGAGCAAGTTGTAACATTTGTTCTTAAAGGAAGAAAACCTAGAAAGATTATTACACGTTTTGGTATTCAAAGCTTTATGAAACTCTTTTTAACATCAAAGATAACTCTGTATCTGTTATTTCCTTTTCTGAACTGCTTTGAATTGTTTTTCCTTGAGCCGAGGTCTATCGGAAATAGCGTCGCTACCCCAAGGTAGGGGTAAGTTATGCGTACACTCTACCCTCCCCAGACCACGCGTTGTGAGATTACATTGGGTATGTTGTTGTTGGTTTTCTTCCCTAATTATTTAAGTTTTATTGTCAAAATTTGTTTTATGCTGTTACTAATCTCTCTTAAAGTTGGTTGACTATTGGAAATTGGAAAAGGTTAGTTCAAATGGGAATAAAAGGAGTAATACAACAACAACATACCCAGTGTAATCCTAACAAGTGGGGTCTAAGGAGGGTAGAGTGTACGCAGACCTTATCCCTACCTTTGTAGGTAGAGAGGCCGTTTCCGATAGACCCTCGGCTCAAGTAAAGCAGATACCCAGCAATTAATGAAAACAGATGCAGTAACAAAGTAGGATAGTAAGAAAAACCGGGGAAAAAGAAACAACAAGTAGAACAAAAGGAGTAACGATGATGATAAATATATGACTAAAAGAAAAGAAAGCAAAACAACAATGCTTTCTGTGTGAGGAAGGGCTTGAAAGTGTTATCACTTGTTTATCCATTGTAAAATTGCAAAACAGTGCTGGGAGCTCTTCCTGTGTTTGTGTGGTGTTTCTTTGACAATGCCGTCAGATTTAAGATCCTTACTAGTTAGTTGGCAAGGGCAGAAAATAGCAAGGAGTCAGAAACAGCTGTGGAAGACCATCCCTCTATGCATTTGCTGGACCATTTGGAAGGAAAGGAACAATGCTTATTTTGAAAATAAAAGGGCTCACATATCCAGAATAAAAAATACTTGTCTCCAAAATCTGTTCTTCTGGTGTAAAAGAGGTTCAATTGAGAGTATGGATCAGTTTGTGGAGTTTTTAGATTTGTTAATTCGTAACTGCTTTTCGCTGTTGTAGGCGCTGAGTGTTTCTGATGTAGTCTTTTGTACCTCCTTGGTACTTTTAGTAATCCCTCTGTCCCAATTTATATGACACACTTTCCTTTTTAGTCAGTCCCAAAAAGAATGACACATGTCTTTATTTGACAATAATTTAACTTTAATCTTTACCTTTTATGCTTAACGAGATGATCTATAAGCACACAAATGTCTTTGGCTTGTTTTCGACCATAAGATTCATAAGTCTTCCTTTATTTCTAAAATTTTGTGTCCAATCAAACTACATCACATAAATTGGGACGGAGGGAGTAATAAAATTTTTACCTTATAAAAAAAAAACAACAACAATGACATCAATATTACCAAAGAAAATATGATCCAAAAAGAAAAGAAGAAGGCAAACTTCATTTGACGAAAATGACCATGAATCAACTTGTAGCCTCCATATTACGAAATTCAACAAATATCTTTGTTCATCCTCGATCTATTTTAGTACTAATGCAGGAAAATATCCTTTGCTTGGATGAGGGTAGTATCAATTGTTTTAGATTCTAGAACAGCTAAATAGATGTGTAGCTTTTCCATTGGAATCAATTTCTATAATTCTATTCAATGTTCACTGACATTCAGGGTGTGTTTGGTATGAAGCAAAATGTTTTCTTGGAAAATAAGTGGGTTTCTTACTTATTTTCTTGTGCTCGTTACATAAGCAAAAAATATTGTCCTAAAAGTATTTGTATATAATCTAGACAAATACTATGGGAGGTGGGGGTGTGGGGTGGTGGGGACGGGAGCTAGGTGGTAGGGGTGAAGATGAGGTGTATTGGAGGGCGGGGAGGACACAATCAACGTGGAATGCCACTTGTGGAACTTGTTTTCTCTACTTCCACTAGGGAGATAATATTTTCCAAAACTTTTGACCAACCGAACATGGGAAAATTTGAAAAGATTTCCTCCATACCAAACACACCCTCAACTTGAATTAGTCTGTTCATGTTCCCCTGTCCTCAACTTGAATTAGTCTGTTCATGTTCCCCTGTTGTTCAATATACGTAATATTTTTGTGGTTGACAGCTCTTAATACTATAAATGCAATATTAGTTTCACAAGTCTTGTTTTTCTCCTTTTCCCTGTCAGGTTGCTGCACTTTATTATATGGGAATGGCAGGCCATTTTGGTCTTGGCAACACCAACACCCTAGCTACAATCGATGTTGCTGGGGCTTTTGTTGTAAGTTTCTTGCGTAAAAATCTTTAATATTGTGTTTCATACTAAATTTTCTGTGTGCTTCATATCGGAAATCATCCATTCTTATGTTCCCCATTGATTTGATTGCCAGGGTGTCTTGAATCACTCAACTATACTTTCCGGCATCTTAATGTTCATTATTACGTATGCTTCACCAATGTTATACCTCCTTAGCATGGTGATGTACTCTTCTGCAAGTGGTTTCGTAATTTCCCAGAAAGGTGACTTTGGATCGTTGCTCAGGAGGACACTTGGTTTTCCTTGCCTGATCCCATTGGGCTTGAATTCCATCCTTTTGATAGCTTACACAATTGTGTTGCTGCTAATGAGGAATCATTTATTTGTTTGGAGCGTATTTTCTCCCAAGTAAGTGTCACCACAAGTTCAATCAGTATACATGTATAAATTTTGCTGCATCATATATCCAACTGTTTCATTGTAATACAAGTTGTTTAAAATAGTTATTGTTCTTTCTAAGCTTCTAGCCTGTTTGGTCAAGCTTTTGGAAAGACGAGAGTGTTTTTTATATGTAAGAAATGTGTTTATTTAAGAAAGTTGAGGTGTTTGACATAGCTTTTAGAGAAAAAATAGGTGCTTTTGAGTAGTAGAAGAAGCTGTTTTTCAGAAGCTAAAACAATAGCTTTTCCATAGAAGCACTTGTAGAACCTTAGGCCAAGCTCAAATTTACTGCTCGAATATTGGCATCAGTGCTTTTCAAATTGATTAGTCAAACACGTACGACTACTCTCCAAAAGTACTTCTTTTGAAATACACTTTTCCAAATAAGTAGATTTCGGAAGCTTGGCCAAGCATTATATTACAGCTATCCTTTAGAGTCCTTTGTTATTCGTCTCATTTTGAATTTGTGTGGATATTAAGTGACTTTTCTTTGTTCAGGTTCTTGTACGTTTGCGCTACGACCGTTTGTGTCTGTCTTGGTGTATCTGTTGTAGCTTCAACTGTGATCTATATCTGTTTGGTATTGGCGTACCGAGAAAAGTTGCAGACTCATACAGATTAGTCTCAAGAAAGAGTGTGACATACAACTAACCCGATCCAAGTGTTCTACCATTGAGAGGTACGCCAGTTGCTTTAGTCTTTAAGGTGATCTAAACATTCCGGGGAAGTTGTGGATTAGAAGGAAGCATACTACGCCAAAAGCTAGCTTTCGCTATAGCCTTCTACTTCTACACTTCAACCAAAACAATTTTGATAGGAAAACTTGCACCATAGCAGGTAAATGATTCTTTTTTCTGTTCAGTGGCCCAAGTGGTTGACTGGGAAAGCCGAGAGTGTTGAGATGTAGATTTTGATTATTAGTTCGAATCTGTTTTCTTGCAATCTTCGCATAGGTTAGAAGTTTTGGCAGCTTCAATGTAATATCTGTGGAAGTTTTAGTCTGTGAACGCATACCTTCTAGTCTTGAAAGGCTCATCAATTTGTAAATTGTAGTGTTCCTTTTTTAATTTGCCATTTTATCAATTTGGATACCTAATGTAGATTTGTTCATACTCAATTTTGGACTAGAGAAAGTGATGATGTGAATACCACTGCTCAATTTGTTCATACTTGGTTTTTTGAAAGATTGTACACAAATTATAAAGAGTTCTAATTTTGGCAAACAAATAATTTACGAGTTTTTTACAATTACGCGAACATAAAATATCTTGTTTGGCCTATAAATGAACATTTTCCTTTCTTTTCTTGGAGAAACAAAAACTAGGATTATGTTCGAGGAATAAGGTCGTGTTAACTTGCTCCAACTGAAAATCTTATCCGACTTCTAAAACATAAGTGAACATAGATGAGAGGATTCTATATTTTCGTATTCCTCTCTCCACGAGTAGAATATTGGAATTTTTTGTTGGAAATTTGCCTTTGGCGGGAGTTGCGTCCGACCAACTTTAACGGCTTAAACACTAGTGTTATGCATGTTGGAGAATCCGGTTCTTCACACGTGCATAATCTACTAAGTAAGTAGATAACCGTAGGGCTAAGGATCGTCAAATTTCGTTGAGAAATGAAAGAGCTATTGGTCCACGAAGTGAGGTGTTTGAAGCATGGAAAAGTGTGGTATTGAGATCAATTCTCCCTCATCGGTGGAGGAAGAAAGAATTGTTTTGTTTATAAGTCTCAAAGTTGGCTTGGGGTTTGGGACCTCAAGGGGTATCCATGTGTTTAAAGGAGGGAGGACCTAGATGTGCTTCGGTTCGAGGAAAGCCCACACGCGCCGTCGCCCGCCTGTCCGAGTTCTCGGACCTTGGGCCTCGGGCTATGCTTCTTCTGATATTACCTTTTTGGACCAGGGAACTTTGCCATTGGTCCCTGAAATTTCAAGAAAATCAGATTGGACAGAAACAGAATGTCAACATCCGTTGCACATCAAATTCATCATTTATTTTGGTGAATTACTACCTCCATAATTGTCATTACTTGGCCAGTAATGGCAGTAATGTGGGCAGTTCATGAGCCTCTTATCCAACTATATAAAGAACCCCTTGCACCATTGTTGACACACAGAAAAACAGACGAAAAACAGAAACAAAGAATCAGTTCTTCCTACTACCTTCCAGCATTATTTCATTACTCAAAATTCTTCACGGTAACACTTGAGTTTCCTTTGCTCATTTGTTCACTTGCTGTTTTATCTTGGGAGACAATTGTCCAGGACGTAGAAAGAATACATACGGGGCAATATTGTCTTAAAGATAGAGTGCAAACACTCGACTCAGCATACCATAAACAGTTCCAGTTTATTCTTCAAGTTCTTTGTAATTTCAGTTTATTCTTCAATTGTAATTTCAGTTTATTCTTCAATTGTAATTTCAGTTTATTCTTCAATTGTAATTTCAGTTTATTCTTCAATTGTAATTCTTGTAAGACTTGGTAGTTACTTGTAATTTTCGTTTCCTGCACCTTTGTACCCAACAATTTTTGTTGTAACATGGATGAGAAGATTTCATATTTTTGTATTCCTCTCTCCACGAGTAGAATATTGGAAATTTTTGTTGTAACATGGATGAGAAAATTTCATATTTTCGTATTCCTCTCTCCACGAGTAGAATACTTAATTTTTTTGTTGTAACATGGATGAGAAGATTTCATATTTTCGTATTCCTCTCTCCACGGGTAGAATATTGGAATTTTTGTTGCAACATGGATGAGAAGATTTCATATTTTTGTATTCCTCTCTCCACGAGTAGAATATTGGAAATTTTTGTTGTAAATATTGGAATTTTTTGTTGTAAATATTGGAAATTTTTGTTGTAACATGGATGAGAATTTCATATTTTCGTATTCCTCTCTCCACGAGTAGAATATTGAAATTTTTTGTTGTAACATGGATGAGAAGATTTCATATTTTTGTATTCCTCTCTCCACGGGTAGAATATTGGAATTTTTTGTTGCAACATGGATGAGAAGATTTCATATTTTTGTATTCCTCTCTCCACGAGTAGAATATTGGAAATTTTTGTTGTAAATATTGGAAATTTTTGTTATAACATGGATGAGAATTTCATATTTTCGTATTCCTCTCTCCACGAGTAGAATATTGAAATTTTTTGTTGTAACATGGATGAGAAGATTTCATATTTTCGTATTCCTCTCTCCACGGGTAGAATATTGGAAATTTTTGTTGCAACATGGATGAGAAGATTTCATATTTTCGTATTCCTCTCTTCACGAGTAGAATATTGGAAATTTTTGTTGTAACATGGATGAGAAGATTTCATATTTTGGTATTCCTCTCTCCACGAGCAGAACATTGAATTTTTTTGTTGTAAGATGAGACGACCACACTTTCTGCTACTCCTCTCTCCACGAGCAAAACATTGATTTTTTTTGTACTAACATAGATGAGAGGACCCCACATTCTCATATTCATTTCTCCACTAGCAAAATTTACGTCCTACCATAGATGAGAACATGCGACCTTCCCATATTCTTCTCTCCACGAACAGAACATCATCAATTCCTCTCCTAACATAGATGAGAGAACCTCTTTTTATGTATATGTCTTTTGACGAGCAGAATATCAGAAATTCCTATCCCAACGAAAATAAAATGAAGAAGAACACTTGCTTCCATCTTGGATTATCATAATTACAAAGTATAATATTAATGGTGGATAAGATTGAGGTTAAATTGTTAAATTAGTGCTATTCTTCTACATTTGAAAATATAATTCAGAAAATTAATCAACTAAAGTAAAATAGAAATGGAGAAAAATCAGAGAATAATGATGAACAAATTTGAGCCAATTGAATTCACCGTATGTTCTTAAGGAACATAATCCTCCCAAGTATCCGATGTTACAAATTATTTCCTCCAAGATAGAATGGATTACCGTCACTGGTGTAGTGGTACCTCAAACGTCTAACTTTCAGACTGCAGCAAAATCACACGACACTGATTAACTTTTATTTGAAAATAATGCATATAAAGAGATGATAAAATTTCAGTATTTTCATCTACGAATCTAATAAAAATGACTAAGTATTTATAACCAACAAAACAAAGGAGTGAAGAGGTGTGATACCTTTTTCATGAAAAGGTCCAATGATACATTTCTCACTCACACCCATTCATAAACCCCCCAATAATACCCTACATTAATGGGGAATGACTATAGAAGAGAAATATGCATGAAAAATTGTGTGATTCGCTTGTAAGGATTAATTGGATCTGAATAAGTAGGTTTTTCTTTGAAACTTTTTATAGTAAACAAATATCGGATATACTCGGTGAACGGTAGATTTGATATCTTTGAAATCGTCGAGCTTTAGTGTATACCTAGACAACATACATCACACAATTTACCCTTGACCATCTTTGATCCTTATTGTTGTGTTTGTTTTAGTCATGAACACCGCCTGATTTCATAAGTGCGTAGAGAATTGACCTTGTAGAATTCTTCTTGAAACAACTAACACTTCACATTTACATAGGTGATTCTTAAACGTGTAATCATCACGTAAATACACTATTTGATATATCATGTATCAAACATAGAAACCATTAAAAGGCTTCAATGTCTTATCCTTGGTACTGAACAATGTCTCACCACAAGAATTGACCAAAAAGTTTTTTTGACAATGTTGAATTGTCATTCATAACTTTGTTTGATCTCCTTGAAACCTAGATCTTGAAATCTCCAGTCTACTAGGTACCGCCATAATGACTTGTCCTTGGCCATAGTTGTACTCCCTTCGATGATCTCTCAACCGCCTCTCTAAACCTTTTGTATGTGAATCCGACACATTATTTCTTGACTTTAAAGTGACATCATTATACATAATACGCGTGGATGGTTGACATCAATTGTGGCTACAACCTTTTAACAATATATATATATATCAACCATTTTATTTTTCTTGTAAGTCTACTCCTTTAGATATCCAACTAATAGCATATTCACCGATGTGAAAATTTAAGCTATTATCGATTTTTATCATTATCATTAATTGGTTTTTTGATTTTGAATGAAATGTCTTGTCTTTCAACAAACATATCTTATCATGAAAAGTTACAAACTTTCAAGTGGTCCGGTCATGAAAGAACATTATATTTCACATGACATCCCTTTACGACCTTTAATGAAGAGACGTATGATCAATCAAATGAGTGATTCGATCAACTAGTCATCTCCTAGACGGAATGAGTTATGGAAAAATTTTCAATAACTACCATATCGATATCCACCAAGGGCATATATATCATGGGTCCGACATTATACAAGAATATCAATAAATCAACATTTTTCTAATTCTATCACTGTATTAATATGTATGTCGGAATTTTCTGATTTGATATTCTTTACCATTGATGGCATATCCTACAAAAATACAATCAACAATTTTCAATCCTATTTTTTAATTCTTTTGAGTTTAGGATCTTGCACTTTAGCCAAACATCCCCCAACATTTATGTGATAAATAAGAATATATGTTATTTATATTGATCCTAAAATAATATATACATATTACTTTCATGATCTAAAAAATATTTCAAGTATCACAGTAAGTCAATTTATACCTTACAACCTTGAAATAATTTTTTTCACATAATTTTATCATTCTACCGTGTTACATATCAAGTACTCAATCTCATGATATGCAAATAAAATATACTTTGAGATCATTAAATAATAAATATTTATCTTAACATTTATAAAAATTAAATTTCTTAAATCATAAAAAGTAAAAAATTAAATGACAAACCGGAAAGAAAATAGAATCCGATTTTAGTGTCATTCCAATCTCTCCCAACTGTGACCATAACAAATCAGTTACGCCTGAAAGGTTGAGACATTAATAGACAACTCTTCATAGACACTCTACCGCGGACGTCATGATGCCATCTTTGCAAAGTATTAATGATGTGATGAAATGTATCTAAAGTACCAACATTTAAAATAATAGTAAAACAACTTAACATATTGGTAGCACATATAAGCAAAGAAAAACAGGTAATAGGAGAAGACGAACCTAGTACAAGCTAAGAAAGAACAGTTGAAAAAATAGTTGATACTACTGTCAAACAACTAGAATTAGTACCAATAGATGCATGGAAAAGAAGTAAATAACTCATAATGGTAGATATTAGTAAAATAAAACCTAACTTATCAGAATCAGTGGAAAAAACATTAGATAACCTAGCAATATTACATAAAAAATGACAATTTTAATGGAAAATCAAGAACATAGTGTAATCACATTTCTTAAAAATTATGGAAAAGATATAATAAAAAAAGAAAGGTACAAGTATGAACCAATAAGAAGAAAAAGACTTTAAAAATACACCAAATAACAATAATAATAAAAAAGGTGAAAATCTATATTTAACTGACAC
The DNA here is from genome assembly GCA_029783415.1 of Anisodus acutangulus. Lineage (NCBI taxonomy): Eukaryota > Viridiplantae > Streptophyta > Magnoliopsida > Solanales > Solanaceae > Anisodus > Anisodus acutangulus. Next base: position 38,567,017 of record CM056502.1, on the reverse strand, counting down.
AGAAAAAATTGAATACTTACACCTAAAGTTAGAAAAACAGGAACAACAAGCATCAGAATTACAAAAAGAAAATATAAAATTAAAATCATATAATAATGAAGAATGACCGAGTAAATATAAAAAATATAAACATAAGTTTAAGGATACAAAGAAGATATTAAAAGAAACAAAGATAGAATTAAAACAAACGAAAGAAGAATTAAATCAAATCAAAAAAGAAATGAAAAAGTTAAAAGAAGAGTTAAATATTCTAAAAGAACAAATGATAAGGTTAAAAGGAAAAAAGAAGGTAAAGAAAATATATAAAACAAGTTATGAAAGTACTACTAGTAGTGAAAAAACTAATAATGATATAGATAAAGATAGTAATATAGAAAATGAGTTAACTAACCAAGACATACAAGCAGCAAAATTTATAGAAGAAATAGAGGAAGAAGAAAACTCAGAAATAGTAAAAGAAAATAATCAAATAATAAAAGCTTTAGAAAAATTGAAAAATGTAAATGCAATTATAGAAGATGAATTTAACAGACCTATAGAAACAGAAATAGAAACAAATGATATAGTAAATGAAGATACTAGTGACTATCCTGAAGAAGAATTAATATACCCTAATTTAGAAGTAATAACAAGACGACATAATAATTTACCAAAACATATACCAGTAGGACAACAAGCTGAATTCAAAGAATTTATAGGATCAATGTCACAAGGTGTAAACTTTAATGGATACTTCCTAGATTTAGATAATGTTTATGATGAACAAGAAATAGGCAGAAGTATAAATGATTGAAATCTTGGAATGCATATAGCATTAATGAACTCTACATAACGTTGATTACATTTATGACTTAATAACTAAAACATTAATTGGAAAATTAGCATTTTGGATGGAATCTATAGCATACCAACTAAGAGGACAAGTATTTAGTCATGCAAGAGACTCGAAATCTATGCTAATGATATTTGATATTGTACTAAAAAGAAAACTTCTAGGAGAAAAATTGTTAGTAGTGAGAGAAAATGTATTTGCAGAAAGAAAAACTGAAATTATAATGAATCTAAATAATATGAAATGTTGTAAGATTAATAAATTACCAGAATATACAATAAGTTCTATGAAATTCTTTTATGAAGCAAGATTTTTACCACAAGAAGTTTTAATATATCAACAACTTTATTATGATCATTTACCAACATAATATAATACTGAAGTATCAAAAGAATATACTCAACTAGAACCAAGAGAAAACACATTAGGAGAAAGGATACGAGTACTAAGAGCATAATTAATGCGAAAATGTGAAGAGTATGGAATGCAATAAAAAATTAAAAGAGATAAAAAAACTAGGATTAAGAAAAATATGTGGATTCACATAACGAAGATTGATATTTGGATATGATGATAAAAGAAAAGAAAGAAAATATAAGAAAGGTCATAGAAATAAAAAATATCAAAGAAAAGGATACAAAAATACAATAGACAGTAAACCATACTACAAACCTTATAGGAAAGAGAGATTTAAAAAATATAGAAATACTCCTGAAACAAGAAAAATATTTAAACATAAAATAAAATTTAGCAAAAGAAAGTATATAAAGCCTTTGGAAGAAAACTCCAAAGGATGTAGATGTTGGAATTGTAATGAAAAGGACAATATGCTAATAAATGCTCAAAACTAAATAAAAAATGTGTAAAATATATAAATACAACACAATTTATTATGAATCTACAACAGATAAAAGAAGATAATAATAAATGGTATGAGTATAAAGACTTTTATGTTAGTCAAACTGAACAAGAAAGTGAAACAGAACCAGAAAATATTAATTTTATTAACCACAACTCAAATAGTGAAAATAACTCAAAATAAAATGGAATTACAAGAAGAAAAGAAAAAATTAGAAAAAACTTACTGAAAACGACGTGTGGAATTAGATAAAGAAAAAAAATAGAAGAAGAAAAAACCTATTGGAAACAATGCGAAAGAGAATATGCCTATAAACTTAGTATCGTTACTAGTGAAACATGATATAAATATTACCACGATAGATATAAAAAGGTAGCCAAAATTTTTAGAAAAATAAGAGAAAGAGAATTAGAGAACTTAAGACAAGAAGTTGAAAAATTAAAACTCTAATGGTAGCAATTTATATAGAAGCTCATATAGAATATAAACCTAATAAAATGATAAAATAATTTTATTTTTTATAGATAGTGGAGCAGACTTATGTCTGGTAAAAAAAAAAAGAGTATTAGAAGTACATAGATGGAAAAAATCTAAAACTCATAGAGTCAGAGTATCAGGATTTAATGAACAAATGAAAGAGTTAGATATAATAACAGAAAATATGAGAATAATATTAGATAAAACAATATTTCGACTACCAGTAATATATCAAGAAAATCATATGAGACAACAAGTATTGTTAGGAAACAATTTCTTAGACTTCTTTAAAACCCAAGTTGTAAACAATAATACTTTAAGTTTACAAACACCTTGTAATAAATGGATAATATTAAAAAGAATATTATCAATACAAACATTACGATTGTGTAATATAAGATCAGATAGGAATAATAACCTACAACTATTAAAAGAAAAACATCTTAATAAATTAAAAATGAATTTTGGAGAAAATCTAGTACAATTATGGGAAAAAGAAAAAATATATGCTGAAATCAAATTAATAAATCACAATGATACAATTAGATGTAAACCTATATAGTCTGACATACCAGAAAGAATTCGAAACCCAGATAAAAGAATTGTTAGATCTAAAAATAATACAAGAAAGTAAAAGCCCACATAGCAGCCAACCTTTTTAGTAAGAAAACATAGTGAACAAAAACGAGGAAAGGCTAAGATGGTAATAGACTATAGAGAATTAAATAAAAAGTCAACATTTGATGGATATTTTTTATCATATAAAAGAAACCTTATTAACAGATCAGGAAATAAAAAAAAGATTTAGTAATTTGATTGTAAAAGTGGATTTTGGCAAATTAAATTAACAAATGAATCAAAACATTTAACAACCTTTAGTGACCCTCAAGGACACTATGAATGAATGTACTACCATTTGGATTAAAAAATGCACCACAAATATTTCAAAGAAGAATGGACCAAGTGTTCAGAAAATTAATAGAATTTTGTATAGTATATGTAGATGACATATTAATATATAGTGACAATCTGGAAGACCATATAAAACATCTAGAAGAATTTATAAAAACTGTAAAACAACATGAAATATTATTATCTGAAAAGAAATATGAAATCTTCAAAAATCGTATAAAATATTTAGGATATATAATAGATAAAGAAGGATTACAATTGCAAGAACATGTTGTAACAAAAATAAAGAATTTTAAAGAAAAATTAGAAAATAAAAAAGAAGTACAACAATTTCTAGGAGTAGTAAATTATGCCCAGACCATATCAAAGATTTACCACTCTTAAGAAAATTATTGCAAGAATTAACTACGAAAAATATAACATTTGAATGGACAGAAGAACATACTAAAGCTATAAACAAAATCAAGGAAAAAATAAAAGCCTTACGGAAACATAGAATACCAACACAACAAGATCAACTAGAACTTTTTACTGATGCTAGTGATATAGGATGGGGAGCAGTCCTCATAGCTTATGATAAGGATGCTATAGATAAAGAAAAATCATTAATATGTGGATATGGAGGTGGAACATGGAAGCCAAATGAGAAAAAATATCATATTAATGGAAAAGAATTATTAGCTGTAAAATTTGGAATAAAAAGATTTCATTATCACCTATTACCAGTAAAATTTGTTGTTAGAACTGATAACACTCAAGTAAGATCTTTTATTATGAATAAAATAGACCCTTCACCAGAATTAAATAAAAGGAGAAAATGACAATCATTATTTTGTTGTTATGATTTTATTGTTAAAAATATCTCTGGAACTAAGAATATTTTAGTTGATTTTCTTAGCAGGTACAACTATGTCAGTCAATAGTGACAATTTTGAAGACTATATTACTAATGTTGTAGAAATCATCAACCAAAACCATGAGATTATCATAACCAAATTACAAGAAAACATACATCTGGTAAACCAGCTTAAAGAAGCTTTACAAGACTTTCAAAACCTAAAAGCCTTGAAATCACATAACCCTACCATAGAAAAACCAAATATTCCTACTACACTTTCAAAAACTTTTGTATCCAAACTTGCAACCATGCCATCCACTACACCATCTTCATCTTCCCAAACATCAATGTGTGATAAACTGAAATTTGCACCTGATTATATTAGTGCTTATGAAAAAATAAATAAGTTTTATGACTACAAATCTAACCCATATATTTTACAAAGCACTAAACTTAGTAAATATCCAAGGTTTTTATGTAGCGAAAATGCTAACCCTGACATAGTAACAACACTCTTTCTTTACGGTTTTATTGATAAAATGATAGTTGATAAAACTTTGTATAATATTTCTAAATTACCCAGTGTTATTGTAGAATCTGTAAAAGCAATGATGGATTCCTTTGGAAAAGGAACATACGACATACAAATTTTTGATGCTTCTACTGACTTGACAGGAAAACCTATAGTAATTTGCCAACTATTTAAAACAAGAAAAAATAGTAATATTAGTGGAGACGATGGAGATTTGAAAATGAAAATTCCTTGCACCATTGATAAATTTGAAGAATGGCTATGTGCCAAACGAGCTATTAGATTGTTAACTTTAAAATCCAAAATCGAAGACATGTTATGCGCCTGAAAGGCATGTATTATTGGAACCACTAAAGGAGGAGATGTGGAAGAATTGATAACCTTATACTACAATAATGATATAGTATCACAAGATACTATTGATTTGACAAACCTTCATGACAGGATTATAAACGTGAAACATAAACCTTCCAAGGAAACATTAGAATAATATCAGATGTTAATAAGCCAAAAGAAAAGGCATGTGATCAGTACCAAACATATTAACAATATTACTAATACTACAATAAAGAGAGAAAAACCCTTTGATCCTTTTGCCTAAGATGTAAGATCATATGATACCCTAATCATGCCCAATGTAGTAAAACTACATAAAGACTCATATTACAAATCATACTACTATCATATTATTCGAGAATGAAGTTACCAAGCAACAAGACATATCAAGAAAGCTGATGACACTAATGAAGACAACAGGAAAAGACAGTAGCAGCCGGCCTTAACAAAAGTAGCCAAACCAATGACAAAATGGAAAAGAGGACAAATCAATCATAGCAGATAAAGCACTATAGCCTTTTAGACTTTTGATAAAAGATTTTTGTCATTTTGCAATCATGTAATCAAATTACTGTTTACTTTACGACTTTTTGAAAAAGTGTTGTCATTTTGTAATCATGTAATCAATCGAGGTTATCTATATAAGGAGTCTCAGTGTAACATTGAAAACTAACCAGGAAATACAATAATTTCTATCTTCTGAAAACTTTTCTCCCATGCTTAGCTAAATACTCTCTTAGTCTATAATCCATATCAATAACAATATCATAATATCAGAGGAAAATACTTTGAAAGTTTATAGTTAGAACCATATTAGTCCAAGAACTCTCATCTCAAAAAGACATTTTGGAAGAGTCTATTGAGTCTCCAGCACCTAGGCCATTTATTCCGTTAAAGTTCAGTGAAGAAAAAAGGGAGTCAAGTGCCAGGGTGAGCGAGCATTCCAGTGACCTGAAAATCTACAAGAGGTATAATTTTTAGACTATGTGTTTCTAGTTATGATCTTGATTAGTATAGTCTCTGTAGTTATGATGTTAATATTGATTGAATGTTATAGACTTGTAATTTAAAAATGAATTTTGACCTAATAATAATCGCTTACATACTACATGTTTGTAATTTGATAATTTACCATCTATATTCCTACCATTTTTAGGGTTAATAGGTGATGAAAAGATCCCCACCGAAAATTGATATCAGGGCTTGAAAAAGGAATAAAATCAACATGAAGAAACATCCGTCATTTGAACAAATTAATAGATTAAATAAGAAAAGTGGTTATACAAAGAATTAAGACATCTCTTAATAGAAAGAAAAAATCAAAATAAAATACTAATAGAATATCAAAATAGATTACTATCATTAAGAAAATTAGAAGATATTATAGATAATAAATTCGCACAAAGAAGCACGGATTTAGATGATATGATAAGAGCATATAGAGAACTATTAAGCCTACACAGAGAAATAAGTATACAAAACCATTTTATAGCAGATATATACACAGACTTATGGATGAAAATCAATTAGAAGGACTTCAAAAAATAGCTGAAAACCCCTTTACATATAATAGGGATATAAACCAACATATAGTAAGCTGCAGAATAAGTATGAATCTTATAAAAGACAGAGATCAACGTTTACAAGAATATTCCCAACAAATATGTGAACAAGAAAATACTATTACAACCCTAAGAAATATGATAGCACTAAAAGATGAAAGATTAAGACAAAAAGAGGAAGAAAATATGAAACTGAGAGAAGAAAAATTGAGAGAAATAATAAGAAAAGATAATGAAATAAAAGACCAAAAAGATGTTATAGTAGAACAATACAAATATATTAACAGGTTAATTAATGGATAAAGGAAAAGAAATAGTAGACAACTCAAATTAAACATATTACCAGATGAACGCATATGAAGGAGGAATAACACAAACCCTAAGCTTTAAACCAGAAATATATCAAAAAATACAAGATGAAAAAGAAGAATTATCAACTAAGAAAATATTTAAAACTAAATGGTTTGAAAGAAATAAAGAAGTAAGATATATAGCGCAAAAATATGAAAACATAATAGACACAACCAGTGTAAATGGTAGAACAAAAATAAATTTAATAACAGATGAAATAATAAAAAGAGAATTAGCAAAATTATCTACTAAAGAACCTAAAAAATACAGAAATATATATTTTGGAGGAGTAGAATTTACTATAAAAGCATATTTTCAGAGAAATATAGAGACACCCATACAAATATACATACTAGGTGATAGAATATTAGGAAATTTACAAGATGCTTTAATATCAATAATAAAAGGAAATTTAATATATCAAAAACTAAAATTCACGGTACAACCAGATTTTAGTATTTCATTAAAAGATGAACATAAAGAATTAACTTTAACACTATATTATAAATTAGATGGAATAACAATGCCACCAGGTAGTAAAGTAATAAGCATAGAGACAAAAATGATATATGCCTTAACAGGAAATCATCATGTAAAGAAACAACATGAAATGAATATTTTAGTACCAAAGATGTATCAAGACATATTAGAACAAATAGAACACAAAGAAAATTCCAAAATAATCATACCAAAAGAAATACATATGGATTTTAGTACTAGAACCCTAACACCATCACATAGGATAAGACCACAAATAGAAGGATCTAGACTAAGTATTAAAAAAGAACCAATGATATCAAGATAAACCAACCTAAGATTTATACAACCCAGAACATTAGATCTAATAAATATACCTAGTAATAGATTAATGATTAAAGTAATAATATTCAATCGTATGATAACAACTGATTGTATAGCTGAAATAAACACATGAGCTATTAAAAGTTTTATACATATAAGTTGACACTCCATCGGTCGGGACCCGACTGACCGAAAAATCAGGGGGTCGCTTTTAGCCGACAGAGCCACTCGACCAGCGGGGACCGATCGAGTCGTCGGGCCAGTCAAAAATTTTACCCGTCTGATCCGACCCGGCCCGACCCGCATATTTTTTAATATAATTTATATTATTTTTCCTTCATTAATATTTATTTTGTACTTATATATATTTTTGTCATTAATAAGTGATATAATGCATGTTTTTATATATATATGTATTGCTCTAATCTACATTTAGCTCGACATAAAATAAGATAAAAACGGTAGTTGATTATTAATTATATATTTATATTATTAGTCATTTTTTTAATATCACGGAAGCATAATGTAGGGAGAGAAAGTAGTTGTAAATTGGTGAAACTTTAAATGGTCATAACTCTGCGCTCGGATGTTCGTTTTACCCGATTTTTTTTTGATTTTGCATAATTTTTCGAGACAGGGCTGGTCAAACCGCCGCGCAACCAATTTTTAGAAAAGCGTCTGTTTTCCCAATCAATTTGTATTTTTCTCCAAATCGATTTCTAGTTTTCTTTTTCTTTAGTCAAGATCTCACGATATACAATACATTTCAACGTCGAAATTTCGTGGTAATGTAGGGGTGAATGCCAATTTCAGTTTTGGAAATTCAATTTAAAAAAAAAAATCATCAACCCGACCCTGGCCTGCCAAAAAAATTCGACGGGTCAGGCCCGACCCGTGACCCGTAGGGTCCCCGAAGGGTCAGGGCCAGGGTCGAAATTGTTTAAAAAATATAGGGTCAAGGTCGGGCTACGGTCGGGCAAGCAGGAAAAAAAAAAGCCACCCGACCCGGCCCTGACCCGACCTTTGAACAGGTCTACATATAAGTAAAATTAACGAAAAATATTGTAATCTAATAGAACCACAAACTTGTAATTATCCTGAAAATGAAAGAGAAATAATAATAACCAAAAGTATTGACTTGAAATTCAAAATCCAAGACTTAGAATATAAAATAAATATAGGAGTAATAGAATATGATAGTTTTAATGAATTATTATTAGGAAGTGATTTTTTAACTATGATAGATTATAAAATTAATAATGTAGGAATTGAAATAAATGACCAAGAAAAACAATATTTGTAAATAAGATATGAATATCCACGGAAATATACAAAATAAAAAACAAAAATTAAAAATAATAAAAACAGTTTTATCCGAAGAAATAATAACTCAACTTAAATACCTAGAATACAGTGCAAAAGAAATGAAATTAGAAAATGATATAAAACAACTAGAACAACAATGTAATAAATTTGATAAAATATTGATAGATATGAGAAATAGATATAAGAAAAGATCCCCACCGGAAATTGATATAAAATTCTGCAATTTTCGTTCCTTTACAATGAACAATTTTCCTGATGCACATCAATCAAGAAAATTGATCACACTTTTCCACTTTGCCGTTTATGGTCAAGTTAACTTTTTTTTTTAACCCCTCTCAGGAGCTCCTCTTTGCTCCCTTGATGATTCGAACATGGAACCTTCGGGTTGAAAGTGGAGGGCGCATTGTTGGCATAAGGTGTAAGACTTCATAATTTCCAATGTTAGGATTATACTTAGGAAATATATAAGATATATTTAATTATTGTATTATTAGGTGGTTGTATGTGTTTAGGAGTATGTTTCCTAATACTACACGCCTGCGATATTATTAGGTGGTTGTATGTGTTTAGAAGTATGTTTCCTAAAACTACACGCCTAAGGTATTATTAGCCTTGTATAAATATTGGCTTTGAGATGAATGAAAGGGACAAATTAAAACCCTAACCTAAACTTGTCATGGTATCGGAGCCGGTTTGCTTTACCTAAATCAAAGAATTTTTTTCTTTCCCTAAACAATGGTTGATCTGCCTACACCACTAGCCAAACTGGATTCTTCTTCACCCTTCTACTTAAGGCCGCAAGATCGTCCTGGGATTTTATCACTCCGGTACGTCTCAAGCTCGACAATTTTGATGATTGGCGCACACAATCATGGTCTCGCTCTCTTCCCACCAAAAAATTGGCTTTATTGATGGCTCAATCACGAACATTACACCACCGACGACAAATGATGATTGTGTTACAATTCATTATATGTTGGTTTCGTGGCTCACAAATACGATCGAGCCGGAGGTAAGATCTATGCTTTCAAATTATGACAATGATAGAAACATGTTTGTGTTATTAATGGTCCAAGAATTCAATAACTCAAGGCTGAAATTAATCGTTGTGGGAAACTAAAACTATGCCAGTTTCTATTTATTTTAGCAAACTGACTATACTTTGGGAGGAATTAGACAAACACGAGCCTCTTATTTGTTGCAAGTGTGGCTAGTGTAGTTGTGATATTGGCAATCAACATGCTTCGAGGCGTGAAGGAGATAGGCTACAACAGTTTTTGCTCGGCCTATATTCTGATTATTATGTTGCACTACACTCAAGTCTCTTGTTTCAGGATCCGTTACCAACACTGAATAGGGCATTCCAAACCATTGCCTAAGAAGAGCGTGTGAGAGGTATTACACGCATACATGAGGAAAAGACATATGTTGCAGGTTTTGCGATGCGTATGGAGTCCAAGTTGAAGCCACAACTTGATAAGGTGGATAAGGCAATCCTTGTTTGCTCTCATTGCCGTAAATTTGGTCATGACACATATACTTGCTTTAATATTCATAGGGTTCCGGAGTGGTATGTGGCACGGTATGGGAAGGCTGCAGTACGTGGGAAGGCTGATGGTGTACAATCAAAAGGCTGAGGGACTGTTAAGGAAAACACCACTTCTGATAGTGGTGCAGCAGGTCCGAGCACAGCCAAGACGATTCCAGGTTTTTCGACCGAGCAGTGGCAGGCCTTAATGACAACCTTTGGTACTCCTAATCCTCCATCTAATCGGTTGAATGGTAAGTAGATAATCAATACGGGGTGTTCTCACTATGTTACGTGCAATTTGTCATATATGTCGGATGTCTTTGATGTCACCCCTTGTAATGTGGGACTCCTTGATGAACATAATCTTGTTGCAAAGAAAGAAGGCGTTGTCAAGATTAGTGACAAAATTATTCTTAAAAATGTTCTCTATGTACCATACTTAAATTGTAGTCTCATTTCAGTGACACAATTGAGTGATGACATAAATTATGAAGTCGTTTCTAACTCTGACTTTTGTGCTATACAGAACCGACAAACGAGGAAGGTGATTGGAACGGTGACAGAAAGGATGGACTTTACTACCTACGGGAGGACACAAAGATTCAAGTTGTCTCGATTGATAATTTGGCATCTTTGGAGCTATGGCATAATAGAATGGGACACCCTTTCGAAAACGTAGTGAAGCTGCTTTCTTTCTTAAGCAATGCTAAGGGTAGTTTAAATAAAGCATGTGAAATTTGTCATCGTGCTAAGCAATCTAGGGACAATTTTCCTATTAGTAATAATAAATCGACTCATATTTTTGAAGTAGTACATTGTGATTTATGGGGCCCTGATGATGAGTTGTCCTCTTGTGGTGCTCGGTATTTTTTTGACAATAGTAGATGATTTTTCCCGTGCGGTGTGGGTTTATTTACTGATTGATAAAATAGAGGTTTTACGGATGTTTTTGCCTTTTGTTGCTATGATTGATCGTCAATTCTCTCAGAAAATAAAAATTATTCGTAGTGATAATGGAACCGAATTCTTTTGCTTCAAGGATTATTTGTTGGCAAATGGTATTTTGTTTCAGCCTTCCTGTGTGGGTACTCATCAACAAAATTGGAGGGTGGAGAGAAAGCATAAGCATATACTTAATGTGGCTCGTGCTTTGAGATTTCAAAGGGGTTTGCCTATTTATTTTTGGGGGGAATGTGTGTTGGCCGCGACACATATTATCAATAGGACTCCGTCTAGTTTTCTTCAAAATAAAATACCGTATGAAGTTTTATTTGGTAATCCACCTTCTTTTAACAAATTACGTATTTTTGGGTCCTTGTGTTTTGCACATAATCAAAAGGCGAAAGGTGATAAATTCGCTAATAGAAGTAAAAAATGTATGTTTGTGGGCTATCCTTTTGACAAAAAAGGTTGGAGTTTGTATGACTTAGAAAAGAAGATATTTTTTGTGTCCTATGACGTGAAGTTCTTTGAGAATATTTTCCCATACATTGACGTTGAGATTGCAAAATTTGATTCTTCGCCTCAAAATAGAAATGGAGGAGATTAGGTGGATTGTTGGGAGTATACATGTGATGAGGAGGCTGCACAATCACTGCTGGACACGCAATCCCAAGCTGTTGCCTCACTCCCTAAGTCCACGCCAGAACAACAACCTGCACCATGTTGACACCCAATTTTGTCCCATCTTTTATGATTTTATTTGTAATTTTTAATATTTTTTCACTTTTTAAATAATTTTTAAATATAGGCATGTATGTGTGTATCTTCGTATTATTATTATTATTCGTGATATTTTATATCATTTGCATTTTATAATAATCATAAGTTATCCATAATATTCTATGATATTTTATTTCTAATTGCATCGCATTTCCTTTTATTAAGCATTAAACATTTTGCAAATATTATATTTTTATTATCACGTCTATATTATTTTAAATAATTCACATCTTTTACAAAACAAAAAATATATACATATATATATATATAATATATTTTAATATTAAACCTCTTTTATATTTTTAAATCCATAACCCATTTTTTTATTTCCTAACCCAAAACAATTTCTAAAATATTCTATCAACCCCAAATTTTGGCCCAAAACCGCCCCACCTTCCAAGTCCAACCCCACAATCCCATTTAAACCAAACCCACAAAATAAACTCCAAGCCCAACCATTTAAAACCCATTCCCACAACCCCCCAACAAACTTTTAAAATCAAAAACCCTACACCTTTTCTCCCAAATCGCCGACTTGCAATGACACCACCAAACCCTTCAACCCATACTACTAATCCCCCATAATCCATAACCCATACTCCTTCAAATCATTTGCTTTTGGGCTTTATTTTTGAAATTCAAACTCATCCTTGAACGCGTTGAGGTGCAAATACACCTATAAATACCCCATGTTGTTCTTCATTTTAGGGGACAAAGAGGAATTTTTGAGAAGAAAAAGAGATTTTGGAAGGATTTTCAAATATACATAAAATACTTTGTTGTGTTCTTGAGTTTAAAGCATTTTGGCTTCTTTGTTGTTCAAGAATCAAGTCCTAAAAGGTTTGTCATCCCTTTGATTCTCTGATTTTTCTTCATCGATTTTGCATTTCATATTTATGTATGTTGGTTATTGTTAAGATTTGATTTGGATCACCGATTTTTTAAATTTCCAAATTTCTTACATTGTTCTTTGTTATCATGGGTTATCTGAAATTGATGAAATTATTTGACTTGGGTTGAACACACGATTCGTTTTCCCAATTTTCTTACATTCATCATTGGTTATCCAAATTGATGAAATTATTTGATTAGGGTTGAAACTCCAATTTCATATTCTTGTTATTGGTTATCCGAATTTGGTGTTGAAATCGATTCGAGTTTGGATCATCGATGAACATTTTCGTAATTCTTGCATTTCATATTCTTGTTGTGTTATCGATATTTCCGTATTTTAAATTGCTCAATTGAATTGTAGAGCTTTTCTTTCGCTTTTTTTTTTAGTTTAATCACATCATATTATTGTTATTAAGTTTATCGCTTTAAATTTCTTGCGACGGATATTTTAGTTTTATCATTTTTTTCAAACATTGCTTTCTATTTCAAGTTCATTCAAATATTTGTTCATTGCTTTACTGCTTTTAAACTAGACAGCGTCATTTTTGTTTTTATTCTCCAATTTAAAATTTTACTGATTTGAACACGATACTACAAAAATATCCGTCGATTTTGAGGCCTACACAAATATAACTTCGGGCAAGGATGAAGACTTAAACCTTTATCCGAGATCAACATGTTTAGTAGGCGAGGTGACTAAAATAACCAACAAGTTATATATTCGCAGCCACGACGTGATTATAGTGATCTTTTCTATTTCACCCAGAGACCGACACGCTTAGTAGGCGAGGCAATCAAAATAAACTACATTAGTCATATGTTTGTGATTGGAATGTTCTTTTCAAAATTTAAGTCTGATCAAAACATTCACTTTTGAATACGGATATGAAGTTATTTGTATTTAACTTTGTTCTTTACGATTAAAGTAAATAAAGGCAATTATTCCTGAGTTTATTTATGTTATTTCTTTCTTTAATTCAGCTTTTATCTCGCTTTGCATTGTAATATTATTTATCGCACTTATGTAATTATTGAAATGCTTAGAATAGGCAAACTTAGGATTAATTCATAGGTTAGTTTAAGATTTGAAACCCGTCGCTAGCTTATTTATTTGTAGGCTCGCAAACTTAGAAATCCTTCGATAGTTTATTTATTTTAGGCTCGTCACGCGAATTCAAGATTTTCAAAACAACTTTTGTCATCTTTTATTTTGCTTTATTAAAATCATACTGAATAAGTTTATCTTTCGTCAATTTACAATTCATTGATTCCCAAAAATTTTACCATTTGGCATTATAAATAAATTGTTTTACTATCAATTGTCAAAATATATTTTTCAACTCTACATGTATTTCTCTTTAGATATCATATAAATGCATATTTTGAAAAAATCTCTACATTTATCTATCTTTTAAAATGCATCCTTTTTCTAATTATTTGCAAACGTCTTTTAATCTATTATACTCGTAAAACATGCATTATTTCTACCAATAATTAACCAAGTTAGCGGATCTTAAAGGATGCCTAACCCCTTCCCTTTAGGATAATAAAGAACCCTTACCTAGAATCTCGCTAAGTTTCCTTAAAATTGGAGTTTACATTGCTGCACTTAGTTTAATATTTAGGTGTCCTAATTCACCGTAAAAATAATTAGGTGGCGACTCTTTACCCAGGAATTGACCCGAGCGAGGTCGAAAGGATTTTTCAGGTTCCTAACCATAGCAAATTCAGGTTAATTATAATTGTGCTTTACTTTCACTCTTTGTTTGATGTAATGCTTTGATTTGTTTCCTTTATGAAATTTTTGCATGCATAAATTTCTATATTTTTATTGCTTATCATAAATTGGCATTTCGCTCATATTTCTTCCACTGGAAAATTGACACTATCACACACTACACGAGGTGTGTTTCAAATTTCTTTCAATCTACCAAAATTTAGGAGAGTTGGCGATAGCCTGAAACCTTGAGTCTAGTCACCAAATCTTAGAAAATTTAGGGTAGAGCTATACCACCCTTTATTTTTAAGTCATGCATGTATCGACTCCACAATTAAGAAATCCCAAAGATGTCTACGGGTCTCACAACCCAACGACCAATCATCATATTATGTGTAGCGTGATAAGGATAGACTAATCCAAGACTAATCATGACATCTAAATTGGAAAATGTACATTCATTTTGTCTCATTTCCGACAAAGCATTGCGTTTAATTGCCTTACAATCATTTTGTTGTTTTCTCTATTTAAAGCAATAAATACTATTGTACTAACTTGGTTTTCTTTAATTTTTTTAGAAGGTTTATTTTGTCTATATTATTTTCCCAAAGGTTGATTTGAACTTATTACTCTTTCCAATAGAAATGCTATCGAAAATACATCGCCTAATTTTTTTCATCTCTCCATTTCAAGCTAGTCCACAACAAAGCCCGCCACAAAATGATCCGACCTCATCATACCCAAATTAATCCACTCATCCAAAACACTTCTTCCGAAATATGTGCCGCCTAATATATGCCACTTGCTCAACCTTTCACCACCACAACATGGCTCTTCAGAAATCGAAGAAATGGCATTCAAAAATATCCAAACCGCGTGCCAAAATTTGACTTGTTTGATGGGAAAGGAAATCCTTACTCTCATTTGAGATCGAACCAGGCCATCATAATGAAGTTGTTCACAAGGAGTTTGACAGAGAAGCACTGGGCACGATGGCACAAGATTTCGTGATGACCACTCTCTTTGTACAATCTTTGAAAGATGCAACATACTATGAGAGAATGATAAGCGTTTATAAGGATGGGAGATTTTATAGAAGAGGATAGAAGAATTACAAACTTTGTAGCATTGCAACAAGTGAGACAATCACTCATTTGAGGAATATAGGCCAAATCAAATGTCAACCTACCAAATGCCATCACCCCACCTCCCTACTACAATCAAAACAACCAAAGTCCTCACCTTCCTATTATTACTCATGCCCTCAACCTTACTATCAATACCCACCTGGTCCCTACAAGTCCATACACCAAATGCACCGAATACTATATCCCAATCCTATTCCCGGATCGTATGATGAGACTAAGCATTGTGCATACCACTAACAAAATTGAGACATTGATCAAAGAAGGAATTATCCAACTGAAAGGACCTTCCGATGTAAATGATAACCCTTTGCCGATCATGACAATACCAATGTGAACATGATTATCATTGATGAAGAACACAACTTGGAAGGGACCATTGTGCCAATCCGGATAGAGGAAAGGTTGAATCATCGCTTTGTCACCCTATGATTAAGTGTTTCCTCCAAAGTCGCAGTCATGGCATCATCTTTTCTTGGAAAAGTCTTATCAACCAATCTCAGAAGGAAGGAGACGCTTTACCAAAGTAGAATCAAAGGAGGACAATGCAAGCCAACCTCGAAGGGATTCAAAAGATTTTTCATGAATGAAGAAGAAGCAAAATGCAACGTGATTCTCAATGATCACGCTAAAGCTCAACCGAGATGTTTCGGGAAAATTGGACATGTACCCTGGCCTTGTTTCTCCCGAATATTTAATGAAACAATGCGATTGATTGAGGTGAATCACATATATGCATTTAATGTGTTTTGCCTCTACCTTTTGAAAGTTTAAAATGACAAATCTGCATTGCTTTTGCTATTTTTAAAATATGTTTTGTTAAAAAAATTTTTTTTCTTTTTTCATCATCGAAACTAATTTGTCGGCAATATGTGACATATAATGAAACAAGCAAACAAAGTCTCAAACAACAAGCAAGGAATATAAGGAGAATCACAACCGAATAAGTCAAAGCGATTTGGATAAAACATCAAGATGGTTGATAGTTAAAAGCATTGTACCATTACGATCAGGATTTCTAATGCTATTTCTTTAACCAAGTGAATACGTAATCATTTACTAAGAGACTGATTGATGAAAGCGGATGGATGCGGTTGTCCGGCAACTTTATCGTAATAGAATGACCAAAAACCATCAATGCGTGAAGAGATACCATATCTAAGATTAGTTATTCTCTATGTAATGCATTTCTTATGTTGTAAAAATTACCCATGTAGGGTTCCGTTCTTTAGATCACAAATTTCCCCAATCTCTTTTCTTTGTAACCTGAACTACGTTATGACTGATTCCTCGGCGGGATACGTGGCGGCCACATCGCCATCTTTAGAAAAATCCTTACAATCCCTTTTACTTGTAATGAACTACGCCACGACCTGATTCCTCATGGGGATGAAGTATTTTCTCCTTTATCTCACAAAAGACAAAATGCACCCATCTGATCACCTTGATAGGACATGCAAGCAACTCAGACAAGACTCGGTTGTCCGTTTAAAAGATCATCATCCTCACATATCTAAATGGACATTTTTAAGGATCACTACCAGAGGCGCGATAAACATGGAAAAGCATCGGCAAACTAAGTCTTCAGAGGATTTTGGATAAGACGCGTTTGCTCTATTTCACCGCATGTCACCGATATTTACATATATGCATACTTTCTTATAAGCAATTTATTTTTAACAAATATTTTCCATTAGAGTTCGACAGAACTTTTTACATATATGCCTACTTTATTATAAGCGATTTATTTCCACCAAATATTTTCATTAAAATTTGACAAGATTTTTTATTACTAATATGCATACTTTCTTATACACAGTTTATTTTCACCAAATATTTTCATTAGAGTTTGACAGGATATTTTACATATATGCCTACTTTCGTATAAGCAAATCATTTTCAACAAATGTTTTCATTAGAGTTCGACAAGAACTTTTAATGATAAGCATACTTTCTTATAAACAACTTATTTTCAAAGAATATTTTCATTTAACGAGCTATAGGTCCAAATCATCAAGAGCCAAAGCTATCAAGTCAACGCGAATCAACCGCCTCCCCAAACTCACAAATTTTCTTTGATGATCAATTCCCCAAAGAATTTCGGCACTACAACTCACTACAAGGATTACGTTCTTGTTCTCGCATTTATACGAAGACATCATCTTGACTCAGATGTTATTTCGGATCACAAAGAACGACAACAAGGCAAAACCCGACGGCAAAGACGTCGCATCACATTTTCGCCTGACATTTCAATTCACATGAGTTTGGTCGGAAGATTCGACAACGTGGAACCCTATTACGACAACATTTCGTTATGGCAACAACAAATATCTTTTCTTTACAACGACATTACAATGACATCTTGGCAGCGCTATCTTTACAATTATCTTTATCAGATCTCGAAACTATCTTTTACGAACTATCTTTACAACAACACAACAAATATCTTTTACTACAATGACGCCTTCAGCGACTATCTTTACGGCATTACAACAACGCCATTGGCGACATCAACTATCTTCAACCAAACATCATTACAACAAACGCCATCGACGCCAACAAGTATCTTTCTGTATCTTTACACAAGATTACAACAACGTCATTGGCACATCAACTATCTTTAACATTACAACAACGCCATCGAAACAAGTATCTTTACGGCGACGTCAACAACATTACAATGACGCCCTCAACGCAGCCTATCTTTTACAAAGATTACAACAACGTCATTGGCGTGAATCTGCGACATCAACTATCTTCAACTACAACAACGCGTGACGACAACTATTTTTACAACAACAACGACATCAAAGAAGTCTATACAACGACGACATCATCAACGTCTATACAACGACGAAATCAAGTCTATACAACATCGACGTCAACAACATTACAACGACGTCTTCAACACAACACGCCGATCCAACGACGTCATTTCGTGCTCCCACCTTATAATGAGGGTATTTTAATTTCGAATTTTAATTTCGGTCTAACAAGGGAATTTTAAGTTATTTTCTACAATTCTTCTCAAAGCTTATACACTAATTATATCTTAAGCTTTAGTTTGCAGTGAGCTTTTAATTTGCAGGAATTTCATCACTGAACTATCTCTTATAACCGAGGCAAATTGGTCAACGACCTACTCAACGCCGATCCGCTTTTCCCATTAGTTTCTCAGATCTCATCCTAAGTCGACACTGGGCATTGTTTCTTGAATGTGCACTATCTTTTGCAACTTCTATACCCTCGGATTCTATTTCTTACCATGCCTTTTGGCCGAAAACTCTTTCATCGTCTCCGTCAGAGGGCATCTGTTGACACCCAATTTTGTCCCATCTTTTATGATTTTATTTGTAATTTTTAATATTTTTTCACTTTTTAAATAATTTTTAAATATAGGCATGTATGTGTGTATCTTCGTATTATTATTATTATTCGCATATTTTATATCATTTGCATTTTATAATAATCATAAGTTATCCATAATATTCTATGATATTTTATTTCTCGCAAAATTGCATCGCATTTCCCTTTTATTAAGCATTAAACATTTTGCAAATATTATATTTTTTATTATCACGTCGTTATATTATTTTAAATAATTCACATCTTTTACAAAACAAAAAATATATACATATATATATATATATATAATATATTTTAATATTAAACCCCTCTTTTATATTTTTAAATCCATAACCCACTTTTTTTATTTCCTAACCCAAAACAATTTCTACCCAAAATATTCTATCAACCCCAAATTTTGGCCCAAAAACCCCACCTTCCAAGTCCAACCCCCACAATCCCATTTAAACCAAACCCACAAAATAAACTCAAGCCCAACCATTTAAAACCCAATTCCCACAACCCAAAACCCCAAGCCCAACAAACTTTTTCACCAAACCCGACCCATCGACCCTCCTTTAACCCATCCCCTTACCCCATTTCCCATAAAACAAAAAAATCAAAAACCCTACACCCTTTTCTCCCAAATCGCCACACACCACCAAACCCTTCAACCCATACTACTAATCCCCATAATAACCCATACTCCTTCAAGTCATTTGCTTTTGGGCCCCTTTATTTTCAAATTCAAACTCATCCTTGAACGTTGAGGTGCAAATACACCTATAAATACCCCATGTTGTTCTTCATTTTAGGGGACAAAAAGAGGAATTTTCGAGAAGAAAAAGAGATTTTGGAAGGATTTTCATATACATAAAATACTTTGTTGTGTTCTTGAGTTTAAAGCATTTTGGCTTCTTTGTTGTTCAAGAATCAAGTCAAAGGTTTGTCATCCCTTGATTCTCTCGATTTTTCTTCATTGATTTATTCTTGCATTTCATATTTATGTATGTTGGTTATCCTGAATTTGGTGTTAAGATTTGATTTGGATCATCGATTTTGGTCTAAATTTCCAAATTTCTTGCATTGTTGCCGCTTGTTATCATGGGTTATCCGAAATTGATGAAATTATTTGACTTGGGTTGAACACACGATATTTTCCCAATTTTCTTACATTCTTCAATCATTGGTTATCCATTGATGAAATTATTTGATTCCGGTTGAAACTCCAATTAACATTTTCGCTTGCATTTCATATTCTTGTTATTGGTTATCTGAATTTGGTGTTGAAATCGATTCGAGTTTGGATCATCGATCCGACATTTTCGTAATTCTTGCATTTCATATTCTTGTTGTTGGTTATCATATGATTTCGTATGAATCAATATTTTAAATTGCTCATTATTAATACATTGAATTTTTTTTAGTTTAATCGTTTTAGACATCCGCATAAATGGATATATTATTGTTATTAAGTTTATACATTTAAATTTCTTATGACGGATATTTTAATAAATACCGCTGATTTATCATTTTTTAAACACCGTTTTCAAACATTGCTTTCTATTTCAAGTTCATTCAAATATTTGTTCATTGCTTTCTTGTTTTAAACTAGACAGCGTCATTTTTCCAATTTAAAATTTTACTGATTTGAACACGATACTACACCGCCGATGAAAAATATCCGTCGATTTTGAGGCCTAAAGACGGAAATATAACTTCGGGCAAGGATGAAGACTTAAACCTTTTATCCGAGATCAACATGTTTAGTAGGCGAGGTGACTAAAATAACCAACAAGTTATATATATTCGCACGTGATTATAGTGATCTTTTCTATTTCACCCAGACCGACACGTTTAGTAGGCGAGGCAATCAAAATAAACTACATTAGTCATATGTTTGCGGATTGGAATGTTCTTTTCAAAATTTAAGTCCAAAACATTCACTGTTTTGAATACGGATATGAAGTTATTTGTATTTAACTGTTTCTAACCGTTTGTTCTTTACAGCTTGCAGGGATTAAAGTAAATAAAGGCAATTATTCCTCGGAGTTTATTTATGTTATTTCTTTCTTTAATTCAGCTTTTATCTCGCTTTGCATTGTAATATTATTTATCGCACTTATGTAATTATTGAAATGCTTAGAATAGGCAAACTTAGGATTAATTCATAGGTTAGTTTAAGATTTGAAACCCGTCGCTAGCTTATTTATTTGTAGGCTCGCAAACTTAGAAATCCTTCGATAGTTTATTTATTTTAGGCTCGTCACGCGAATTCAAGATTTTCAAAACAACTTTTGTCATCTTTTATTTTGCTTTATTAAAATCATACTGAATAAGTTTATCTTTCGTCAATTTACAATTCATTGATTCCCAAAAATTTTACCATTTGGCATTATAAATAAATTGTTTTACTATCAATTGTCAAAATATATTTTTCAACTCTACATGTATTTCTCTTTAGATATCATATAAATGCATATTTTGAAAAAATCTCTACATTTATCTATCTTTTAAAATGCATCCTTTTTCTAATTATTTGCAAACGTCTTTTAATCTATTATACTCGTAAAACATGCATTATTTCTACCAATAATTAACCTGAGTTTTACCGGATAACCGCAAGTTAGCGGATCTTAAAGGATGCCTAACCCCTTCCCTTTAGGATAATAAAGAACCCTTACCTAGAATCTCGCTAAGTTTCGCAGACCTTAAAATTGGAGTTTACATTGCAGCACTTAGTTTAATATTTAGGTGTCCTAATTCACCGTAAAAATAATTAGGTGGCGACTCCTCAACCCCTTTACCCAGGAATCACCGGACACGTCCGCGCTCCGCTTTGACCCGAGCGAGGTCGAAAAATGGGCGCGTACACACCAGCCACGGCAGTCACCTCACCGGCATGTGAGCTGCTGCCACATACGGAGCCACCTACTATACGAACAACACCTGAACCAGCAGCAGCAAAGGCGGTTTCAGATAATGTGTGAGTCCGGATAGTGAGAACATGGGTCATGGTTGTCGAGAAATTTTTTTGTCAAGTAAATTTCGTGCTTTTGTGATACATACGGTAGTACAACAAAGTCCATTCCCTACTTCATTCGCTTCTACATCAACACCTTCCTCAGGTATACCTTACCCTATAACACATTATGTTAGTTGTGACAGTTTTTCTGTGAACCATTGGAGTTTTATTGTAGTTGTTATAGCAGGAAAGGAGCCGAAATCCTTTAAGGAGGCTATGAAGGATACAGGGTGGCGTCGTGCTATGGAGGAGGAAATGCATGCCTTGGAGGATATTGGTACATGGACTTTGGAAAAATTACCCCCAGGAAAGAAGGCTCTTTGGAGCCAATAGGTCTTTAAAATCAAGTTCAAGTCTGATGCTAGTATTGAGATATTGAAGGCAAGATTGGTTGTTTTCGGTAATCATCAAACCAAAGGTATAGACTATAATGAGACTTTTTCCCCAGTGGCAAAGATGGTGACTGTTCGTGCATTTCTTGCCATTGCTTCTTTGAAGAATTTGGAGTTGCATCAGAAGGATATGCACAATGATTTCCTACATGGAGATCTAGATGAAGAGGTATACATGAAACTTCCTCTTGGTTTTACTTCTAATGAACCTGGTTTGGTTTGTCGATTGCGTAAATCATTGTATGGTTTAAAACAAGCTCCTAGGTGTTGGTTCACAAAGCTTGTGACAACTTTGAAAGGGTACAATTTTTACAGTCCTATTCTGATTATTCTCTCTTTACTTACACTAGGGGTCAATTCAAATGAATGTGTTGATATATGTTGATGACCTAATAATTTCTGGTAATGATTCCGCTGCAATACATGCCTTTAAGGCATGTCTTAGCCCCTGTTTTCATATGAAAGACCTTGGTGCTCTGAAATATTTTCTAGGCATTGAGATTGCACGTAGTTCTACAGGGTTGTTTCTTTGTCAAAGGGAATATGCTCTTAATATTATCATAGAGACAAGATTATTGGGCTCGAAACCCGTGCCATTCCCGACTGAACAGAATCATCAGTTGGCCCGTGCAACAGGGCCGTGTCTTTCTAATCCGAAATCTTATCAGCGCTTGGTAGGTCGTTTGGTGTACTTGGCAGTGACTCGTCCTGATTTAGCTGGATCTTGGACCTAACTCAACCCCAAAAATTAGCTTGTAGGGTGAGGATTGTCCAAGTCCATATAAGGAGTCCATGTTTCCATTCCATATCCGATGTGGGACTCTTAACACTCCCACGCATGCCCATACCTTGTTAACTGAAGCGTGAATAATATAGTTTAGGGGCCCAATATCGGTGAACAAAAAATTGGAATGTATCTAACTCTGATACCATGTAAAGAATGGATCTTGTGACTAGTTCAATCCAAAAGCTAGCTTGTAGGATGAGGATTGTCCAAGTCCATATAAGGAGTCCATGTTTCCATTCCATATTCGATGTGAGACTCTTAACAACCAAACTAAAGTGATCGAGTAGTCATGTCCTTTCCTTTCTTCGTCATTTGCAACCGAAAAATAATTCTCCTAAGAACAAACTTTTTACTCCACCAGATTTGTTAAATTCCGTAAACCATTTTCTTGTCATAACGAAAAGGTGTTTCAGGTCTACCATCGTCAGTAACATTACTGGAATCCAACTACACATTATTACATCATCGCTCTCTTCAATTGAAAGAACAAGACGAGTAGCGTAATGGAGTGTTCTTCTTTCGCCTTCATTTTTTTCTTAATCACATTTAATGCACTGTGAAGTTTTTATATTTTTAAAAAATCTTTGACAGAAACAAATAAACTCATTTAACCCTTTGAATATTTTCGCAACAGTAACCAATGAACGGGGACACAAGCATATATGGGTAAACACCCAACATTTTTTTCTATCAGAATATACAAGGAACTCATGAATCTGAAAGGCTTACAAAATCACTACACAGTAGTCGCACCACACAGCCGACTCCAACCTACACACAAAAACTCGCTTGACACTTAGAATATTTGCGCAACAGTAATCAATGAACAGGGACACAAGCATTTACGGGTAAACACCCAACCTTTTCATTTTTATTCTCTCACAATATATAAAGAACTCACGAATCTGGAAAGCTTACAAAACTTAATAGTGTGTTAGCTAAATTCTGCCGAGTAAAAGGAAACCTGGAGGGGCAGTTACAAAGGAAAGTGCTTGGTATATGCCAGCCACTTACAAATAGGGACATAAGGCTAATACTAAGGAAACATGTGAAAATGCCTTCAGCTTTCGCCTCAACTGCTGCACACATGCCATGCACACTGATGTCACCGCCGTACATGTCACGCACAAGTCCAGTCGCACACATGCTGCCCATGTGCCTTGCACGCCTTGCTGCTCCATGTGTCCAACTTTAAACATTTTAGAATGTTAAATTAAGTAGTCAAATTTATTGCATTTGTACAATAATTAACTAATCACTAATCTCAAAATTAGTGTCAATCTCACGTCTTATCAACATATAACAGAGTTAATTACACCACATATTGTAAAGATTAATGACTCTTTATTACCAAATTCAAAAAATTAATCTTATATATATACAAAATAAACCCTCTTAAAAATTTCATGTCTGAAATCATGTATGAAAAACGTAAAAAAATTGCGTCAATCTCACCCCTCGTCGTGAGATAACAAAGTTAATTTCGTCCCAGATTGACGAAATTACTAATTTTTATTGCCAAAATTTCAAAAGTAATCTTGTAATATATAAAATAAAACCCCTTAAAAAATTTCCATATCCAAAATCGTCCATGAAAAAAGTAAAAAAGTTAGCGTCAATCTCACGGGTCGTCTTCAGATAACAAAGTTATTTCGCCCCAAATCACCGAAATTAATAACTTTTTCTCCAAATTTCAATAGTAATCTTGTAATATATACAAAATAAACCCCCTTAAAAAATATCCATATCCAAAATCGTCCATGAAAAAAATAAATAAAATAGTGCCAATCTCACGCCTCATCGTCAGATAACAAAGTTAATTTTTCCCTAAATTGTCGAAATTACTAACTTTTTATTACAAAATTCCAAAAGTACTCTTGTAATACATACAAAATAAACCCCCTTCAAAAATTTCCATGGAAAAAGTAAAAAACAATTAGGGTCAATCTCACGCCTCGCCGTCACATAACAAAGTTAATTTCGCCCTAGATCAACGAAATTATTAACTTTTTATTACCAAATTCCAAAAATAATCTTATAATATATACAAAATAAACCCCCTTAAAAATTTTCATATCCAAAATAGTCCATGAAAAAATTAAAAAAAATTAGCGTCAATCTCACATCTCGTCGTCAATAACAAAGTTAATTTCACCCCAAATTGTAAAAATTAATAATTTTTTATTACTGAATTCCAAAATTAATCTTGTATAATACGATATAAACCCCTTTAAAAAAATTTCATGTCCAAAATTGTCCATGAAAATAGTAAAAAAAACTTCCAAATTTTGTTCACTTCCCACCTCTTCAAGAACTTCTTTATGTACCTCCCTCCTCCATCTTCATCTCTTTCAACTCTCTGCAACAAAAATAAAAACAAAAATGGAGCATCCATACAAATCAAACAACACCCATCATTAAAAAATCAAATTTATCTCACTGCATCTCAATACTTTTTACAATAATGTAACTTTTAAGATTGTCCTAAATACGCATTAAATGCCATTGAAATTAACCCAAGTAACTCTTCCCCTTCACAAATCCTCGCTATATCCAATGTTTTACTACAAAACTCTGAAGACCCAAATTACTATTCTATCCATCACCCTCCTCTATACACTTAAGACTAGCAACTCATCAAAACCCTCGTGCTTGGCATGTGCCAGCCACTTATAAATAGGGACATAAGGCTAATACCAAAAAAGAAATATGGGGAAATGCCATCAGCTTTCGTCTTAACCGCCACACATGCCATGCACACTGATGTAACCGTCGCACATGCCTCGCACAGAGTTCGTCGCGCACATGCCTCATCATCAGATAACAAAGTTGATTTTGCTCCAAATAGTGGAAATTATTAACTTTTTATTACCAAAATTCCCAAATAATCTTGTAATATATACAAAACAAACCCCCTTAAAAAAATTTCATATCCAAAAACATCCATGAAAAAAGTACGAATTAGCGTCAATTTCACACCTCGTTGTCAAATAGCAAAGTTAATTTCGCCCCAAATAGTCAAAATTACTAACTTTTTATAGCCAAATTCACAAAATAATCTTGTAATATATACAAAATAAACCCCTTTAAAAATTTTCATATCCAAAAATCGTCCATGAAAAAAGTAAAAAATTTAGCGTCAATCTCACGCCTCGTCGTTAGATAACAAAGTTAGTTTCACCCCAAATAGTCGAAATTACTAACTTTTCATTACCAAATTCACAAAGTAATCTTGTAATAAATACAAATAAACCCCCTTAAAAAATTTCGAATCCAAATCGTCCATGAAAAAAGTAAAAAAATTGCGTCAATCTCACGGCTCGTCATCAGATAGCAAAGTTAATTTCCCCCCAAATTGCCGAAATTATCAACTTTTTATTACCAAATTCCAAAAGATCCATATCCAAAATCGTCCATAAGAAAAGTAAACAAATTAACGTTAATCTCACGCCTCATCGTCAGATAACAAAATTCATTTCTCCCCAGATAGCTGAAATTACTAACTTTTTATTACCGATTCCCTAAAGTGATATTGTAATATATACAAAATAAATCCCTTAAAAAAAATTCATATCCAAAACCATCCATGAAAAAAGTAAAAAAAAAATTCAATCTCACGCCTCGTCGTCAATATTAAACTTAATTTCACCTCAAATCGTTACAATTAATGATTTTTTTTTACCGAATTCCAAAATTAATCTTGTATAATACAATATAAACCCCTTTAAAAAAAATTCATGTTCAAAATCGTCCATTAAAAAAGTTAAAAAATTTTAAATTTTGTCCACTTCCACCTCTTCAAAAACTCCTTCGTATACCTCCCTCCTCCATCTTCATCTCTTTCAACTCTCTGCAGAACTCTCACAAATGAAGCATCGATACGAATCAAACAACACCCATCATTCAAAAATCAAAACTCATCTCAATACTTTCTTCAACGACGCAACTTCAAAGATTGCCGTAAATACGCTTTATAAGCCATTAAAATTAGCCCAAATAACATCGCCCCTTCACAAATCCTCTCCATAGCCATAGTTTTATTACTCTCAAATAAAGACTCAAGTTACTATTCTATCCTTGACCTTCCTCTATACACTCAAGACCAACAACTCATCAAAACCAATTTCTAGAAAATCACTAATCTCTTAAACCCTAATCAGAATAAATATCCCTTTGCTTCTGAGGCTTTTAAGGTTGTACTTCAAGCTTGGTCATTGCTTTCTAACCCGACCCAGAAGACCCGTTCGACAACGGGTTGAAAATGAAAACCAAGGAAAAAGTAGGGACCTTTACTAGTAATAGTAAAACGTTTTGGTCTGTTTGTCCATACTGTTATTATGTTTATGAGGATTGTTTGTTGAGGTGTCAAAATGACAAGTGTAAAAGAGGGTTTCATGCTTTGCCTATTGTGGGACCACCAGAGGTGGCAGCAAAGGAGAAGTATTATTGCTTTCGCTTTTCACTTTTGGCTTGGTTAACAACAGATCGCTCTATCACTGAGTTAACGAGGAACAACAGACAATATGGTGAGAGTTTTGGCCTTTTGGGTATTGAAGGGAAATTTTTGTGGTCCCCATTTGTGTATAAAATGATGAGGATGAATTTAATGTTGATGAGTTTATTGATATTTCTAATGATGAGGGATAGAAGGATGAAAATGGGAGAAAAGAGGAATCTTTAGGGGTTGAAAAGGAATTTGTGAAAATTAATGGTGGTGAAGTAAACATGGGAGGTAATTTCAAGAAGTTTGAAATTTTTATGTCCAAAATCGTCCATTAAAAATAATTAAAAATAAATTTCAAATTTTGTCCACTTCCCACCTCTCCAAAAATCCCTTTATAATATTTCTTCCTCCATCTTCATCTCTTTCTGTTGAAACATTAGGAAAATGCACTCTAGTGCCTTGAATAATTGAGATTATTCCAAGTTGTTAAGAATGTAGTTAGTTGGTGTAGTTAGTTACAATATTAGTTATAAAGTTAGTTGGGGTGTTAGAAGTAATT
This sequence comes from Anisodus acutangulus, assembly GCA_029783415.1. Taxonomy (NCBI): domain Eukaryota; kingdom Viridiplantae; phylum Streptophyta; class Magnoliopsida; order Solanales; family Solanaceae; genus Anisodus; species Anisodus acutangulus. The sequence continues at coordinate 38,538,627 of CM056502.1, read as the reverse complement.
AACAAAAAGATCATTAGAATATTCTACAGAGGATGATGTGTATATATATACATTTGTATTGATATTTTCAGAAAAATAAGAATCCTATTCTCTCAAATATTCCTCATACATTGAGACATCAATTCTCTCTTCTCTTCCACAATCCCTCTCTCATTCTCTTCCATTCTTCCTTTCTTGTGCATTCTTCACCAATGCAGCAGTTAACACTGCTGTAACTTGCTTCGATTATGCAAATCAACATGGTATCAGAGCCGAAACTGATATGCGATTGAACAATTTTTCTCTCTGAACATGCAAAGCAATTTTGCAGAAGATATAAGCAATTTTTTTCCATATCTGTGTGTATGACTTGATGGATCATGCATGCAATAGTTTCTGGAGGTGATAACATGTCAAACGAGTTATCAGAAGTGTTGTCAATATTCAAGGAGATGCAGACACATGCAAAGTGAATTAAGAAGATAAAGGCAGATCTGTGCAAAACAGATCATTTAGGATCGACTGAACATATCACTGAGGTTCGATTTTCGATTGTTTTTTTATTGTTGTCAACAATTCACAATAGTCGAATAGACAAAAATATGTGTACTGAGGATCAATATCGCTATTGAAGCATAGATTAACAATAATGGAAAGTAATGAAGAAAGATTAGCAGATGAAGTCACGACAGTGATCACAATAGATCACAATCATCCCTTGTATCTATTTCCTTCAGATGCACCTGGTTCCCTATCTGTGAGCATTATCCTAAATGGAATGGACAACTATACATTGTGGAGTAGAGCCATGAAGTTGGCCCTACTAGGGAAGAACAAGATAGGATTCATTGATGGAAGTGTAAGGAGAGAAGACTTCCATGGAGATTTGGCTAAACTATGGGATAAGTGCAATGCAATTGTGGTGTCTTGGTAATGGGGAATGTGAGTAAGAGCTTACTTACTAGAATGCTGTATAATTCAGAATCATACAATATATGGGAAGAATTAAAGGAGAGATTTGACAAGATTAATAGTTTCAGGGCTTTCCAACTACACAAATAAATATTTTATATGAGACAAGGGACACTATCTGTATCAATGTATTATTCTCGACTCAAGGATCTGTGGGATGAATATGATTCGATCATACCAATCCTATCTTGTTGCCCAAAGTCAAGAGAATTTGTGGATCACTTATAGTACCAAAGACTATTGCAATTTCTCATTGGACTGGATGAAAGTTACAGTCAAATAAAGAGATTCTCATGATACAACAAATACCTACATTAAACCAAGTATATGCCATGGTCAATCAGGAAGAGAGTCAGAGGATGGTAGCAGGAACTGGTAAGGTGATGTCTGAATCAGTGGAATCATCTGCCATATTCACATCTAGAAATGGAAATTTCAGAAGTGAAAGTGGAGTTCAAAAATAGAAGAAACAATAAAATTCCAATGCATATTGTGATCATTGTCATCTCAAAAGTCACTCAAGATTGGAATGTTACAAACTGATGAAGTGTGACTATTGTCACAAGACAGGACATGTGCAGGAGGGTTGTTACAAGCTAATTGGATATCCAGAAAATTTCAACAACAAAGGGAAGAAAGCCTATGCAGTCATATGAGGGACTAAGCTGTGTGAGGACACTGGACAAGAAGGTGCAGTACAACATCACCATTCCATGAGTACACTTAAGCAATCATCAAAGTTTCGACAAAATGCACAACCATTCACAAGTCAGAAACACACTGCTGAAGTGATACCATACAACCAGTTCACACCCAGCCAACATCAGAAACTTTTTGACCTGTTGAACAACAGAGCAAATAATGTCAATGCCAACATGACAAGTAAGCATATTACTGATTCAGGAGAATTGATTAAGTAGATAGTAGACACAGGTGCAACTAATCATATGATTGCTGACCAGAAGTACTTCTATAATAACCTGTTGACAGAAGGAACATGAAAAGTACAACTGCCCACAGGAGATTCAGCCGGAATCTCACATGTTTGGGAGTACCATTTAGGAGGAGGTGATGTTCTTATGTGCCAACTTTCAAGTTTAACTTGTTGTCTGTTTAAAAAAATGACTAAGGAATTGATGTTACCTTCTTCCCAACATGTTGTGTGTTTTAGAATCTCTCATCTGAGAAGGTGAGGGGAATTGGTAATGAGGAGGCAGGATTGTATATATTATCCCTGGATGCTCAGAATAAAGGAGGAGAGTTGAGTAAATGCATGTTTGCAACTCAACATGTTAATGCAGTCACTTGGCATCAGAGATTATGGCATGTGCCCATAAATGTCTTGAAGAAAATAACATGTTTCAGGAATAATACTGATTTTGTCTTGAATAACTATGAAGTGTCATTTGGCTAGACAAACTAGACTTCCTTTCATTGTTAGTAATAATAGAGCATCAAAGTCATTCCAACTAATACATATGGATGTATGGTATATGTATGGGGACCTTATAAAACTGAAACATATAATGGAATGAGATACTTTCTAACTATTGTGGATGATCACATTAGATGGACTTGGATTTTTTTGATGAGATTGAAATCTGAAGTTTCTACACTGATCATGAATTTCCTTGTTGAAGTTAACACCCAATTTGGAGCTAAAATTCAGAGGGTAAGATCAGATAATGAGTTTGAGTTCTTTAATCATAATTGTAGTGAGTTGTTTCTAAAATATGGTGTCATTCATGAAAGTTCTTGTCCATACACACCACATCAAAATTGTATGGTGGAGAGAAAACATAGACATATTTTAGAAACTGCTAGAGCCATTAAGATTCAGGGAGGATTATCAGATAAGTTCTGGGGACTATGTGTAGAGAATGCAGTGTACATAATCAACATAATCTCATCCATTGTTATAAAGAATAAGTCTCTATTTGAAATGTTGTATAATAAGAAACCACAACTTGATCACTTGAGAGTATTTGTGTTTTGCCACTATAAACAACAGTCATGATAAGTTTGGTCCAAGGGCTGTAACGTCCATATTTCTGGGGTATGGATCTGCTAAAAAAGGATACAAACTTTATGACTTGGAAAAAGAGCTCTATTCATGAGTAGGGATGCGTTGTTCATGGAAACAAATTTTCCTCTCAAATAAGGTATAACTGAAGACACCAATCACATGAGTTTCCTTGCTATGAAGACTAAATTTGTCAACAGAATTTTGACAATCCACCAACATATACCAGACAAAAAGAAGATGATCAACACAGACAAAATAACATGCAGAATGTACATATGCCTGATGCAGTTCAGCATCATGGTCCTGATCACATAAACACAGGACCATCAGGTATTAACATGACCACAAGATCAGATCATGAAGTCAGAAGATCCACAAGGAGCAGCAAACCTCCTATATGGCACAAAGACTATATTACTACACATGGTTCCTCTAGTTGCATGTATTCTATAACTGATAACATTGCTTATACTGGTCTATCAGCAGGATATCAGAATTTTGTGGCCAAGGTTTCTCTTGACACAGAACCACAAAATTATTCAACAACAACAAATGATCACAGATGGGTTGAGGCAATGGAGGCTGAAGTCAAAGCATTGGAGGAAAATGAAACCTGGAAGCTGGTCACTCTACCAGAGGAAAAGAAGGCTATATGATGTAAGTGGATATAAAAGATAAAGTACAAGGCAATAGGAGAAGTGGAGAGATTTAAAGCCAGGTTGGTGGCAAAATGATACAATCAAAAGGAGGGGCTTGATTATCAAGAGACTTTTTCACCAGTTGTAAAGATAACAACAGTATGGGCTGTGATTTCCATTGCAGCAGCACAACATTGGACAATTCATCAGATGGATGTATACAATGCATTTCTACAAGGAGACCTGTTTGAAGAAGTGTACATGGAAGTTCCAGAAGGATTTGCTATCAAGAAAAGGAAGAGACAGGTATGCAGGTTGCTGAAATATCTCTATGGTCTAAAACAGGCATCAAGACAATGGAACATCAAGTTGACTACATCTCTTATCTCATCTGGTTTTCAGCAGAGTCATAGAGACTATTCTCTTTTCATCAAGCAGGAAAATAGTAGTATGGTAATAGTGCTGGTGTATGTTGATGATTTGTTGCTTACTAGAAATGATCCAGTACTGATTTAGTCCACTTTCAAGATAAAGGATCTAGGGGGGCTTAGATACTTTCTTGGCATTGAGTTTGCAAGAAACTCACATGGCATTCTTATGCACCAGAGAAAATATGCTCTAGCGCTTATATCAGATATGGGACTTGCAAGGTGCAAAGCCTGCATCTTCTCCTATGGATATAAATCAGAAGCTCACAACCTGTGAATTTGACAGACATGTAGCTAATGCATCATGTTCAGGTAACCTATCAGTAAGAAATCCTGATTAGTATTTACAGAAGACTGGTTGGAAGGCTATTATATTTGACAACTACCAGACCATACATTGCATTTGTTGTGCATTGCCTGAGTCAATTTATGCATGCACCTAAGAAGTCACACATGGAAGCTGGTCTCAGAATTGTCAGATATATCAAGTAAGCACCAGGGCTAGGAATTCTAATATCCAGTACAAGTACTCCTCAACTCAAAGTGTTTAGTGATGCAGATTGGGGGGCTTGTGTTAATAGTAGAAGATCAGTCACTGGCTACCTGGTGATGCATGACTCATCACCAATCTCATGGAAGTCAAAGAAGCAGGACACTGTCTCCAGGAGCTCTGCAGAGGCAGAATACAGGGCTATGGCAGCCTCAGTAACAGAAGTGGTGTGGTTCACATGCCTATTTCAGGATCTTGGTATGGAGATTCAGACTACAATATCAGTACACACAGATAGCAAATCTGCTATTCAAATTGCGGCCAATCCAGTGTTCCGTGAAAGAACAAAGCATATTGATATTGATTGTCATTTCATCAGAGAGAAAATACAAACAGGATTGATCAACACAGTTTAGTTGCATTCTATGGACCAACCAGCTGATCTGCTTACAAAGGCCCTTGGTAGACAACAACATGATGTTTTACTTTCCAAGATAGGAATGAAGAACATCTTCATGTCCTCTAGCTTGAGGGGGGTGTTGAAACATTAGGAAAATGCACTCTAGTGCCTTGAATAATTGAGATTAGTCCAAGTTGTTAAGAAGGTAGTTAGTTGGTGTAGTTAGTTACAAAATTAGTTATAAAGTTAGTTGGGGTGTTAGAAGTAATTAATAAAAAGATCATTAGAATATTCTAGAGAGGATGATGTGTATATATATACATTTGTATTGATATTTTCAGAAAATAAGAATCCAATTCTCCCAAATATTCCTCATACATTGAGACATCAATTCTCTCTTCTCTTCCACAATCCCTCTCCCATTCTTCCTTTCTTGTGCATTATTCACCAATGCAGCAGTTAACATTGCTGTAACTTGCTTCGATTCTGCAAATCAACACTTTCAACCCTCTGCAAAACTCTCGAAATGGAGCATTGATACGAATCAAACCACACCCCCTATTCAAAAATTCAAACTTATCTCACTGTTTCTCAATACTTTTTACAACAACACAACTTTCAAGATTGTCGTAAATACGCCTTAAAAGCCATTAAAATTAATTCAAGTAACTCTTCCTCTTCACAAATCCTCGCCATAGCCAATTTTTTACTACTCTCAAATGGAGATCCAAATTACTATTATATCCTTGACCTTTCGCTATACCTTCAAGACCAACAACTCATCAAAACCCTTGTGCTTGGCATGTGCCATCCACCTAGGACATAAGGCTAATACTAAGGAAATATGTGAAAATGCCTTCAGTTTTCGCCTCAACCTTTCGTACATGTCATGCACACTTATGTAATTGTCGCACGTGCCGTGCACGGGGCCAGTTGCGCACATGCATTGTCCTTAGATAACAAAGTTAATTTTACCCCAAATAGTAGAAACTACTAATTTTTTATTACCAAATTCTCAGGTAATCATGTAATGTATATAAATAAACCCCCTTAAAAAAATTTCATATCCAAAATCATCCATGAGAAAAGTAAAAAAATTAGTGTCAATTTCACACCTCATCGTCAGATAATAAAGTTATTTTTTCCTCAAATAGTCAAAATTATTAATTTTTTATTACCAAATTGCCAAAGTAATCTTGTAATATATTCAAAACCCCTTAAAAAAAATTCATATCCAAAATCGTCCATGAATAGAGTAAAAAAAATTGCATCAATCTCACGCCTCGTCGTCAGATAACAAAGTTAATAAACTTATAAATAATGAAAACACATCAATCGTTTATTAAGGTACATTCTTAAATAAATTATTATGGAAGAGTTATGAGATGAAACGTCTGTTGATAAACTTTAGAAAAGAAAATGAGATTATAATGGGAATTCAAGATGAGATGATAGCAATGAAACGAAGAAAAAATATAACATATGAAAAATGTTCTGAAGACGAGTTAGAAGAAATTAAAACGCACATAGAAGATGGTATAACAACATACAGAAGGATAATAGAAATAAATACCAGAATAAATGAACAAATTATTATGATATACGATCTAAAAGCAGATATAATAATGGAAATAGAACACTATGGATGAGAAAAGACTAATGGAATAACAAAATAACTTAGATTGATAGCAGAAAAACCCCTTACATATAATAGAGATATAAATCAACATATAGTAAGTTTCAGAATAAGTATAGATCTAATAGAAGAAAGAGATCAATGTTTACAAGAAAATGCTAAACAAATATATGAACAGGAAGAAACTATTAAAAAATTAAGGAATATGATAGCATTAAAAAGCGAAAAGTTGAGACAAAAGGAAGAAGAAAACTTGAAACTACTGGAAGATAAATTAAGAGAAATAATCAGAAAGAATAATGAATTAAAAGATCTAAATGATATTATAGAAGATCAATATAAGTACATCAACCTATTAAAATATGGATAAAGAAAATGGAAATAGTAGAAGTCTCTAAAGAAACATATTATCAGATGAATACATATGAAGTAGGATCAACACAAACATTAAGCTTTAAGCCGGAAACATATAAGAAAATACAAGATGAAAAAGAAGAATTATCTATTAAGAAAATATTTAAAACAAAATGGTTTGAAAGAAATAAAGAAATAAGATATATTGCACACAAGCATGAAAATATAATAGATACAATGAGTGTAAATGGAAGAACAAAAATAAACTTGATAACAGATGAAGTAATAAAAAGAGAGTTAGCAAAACTACCTACTAGGGAAGCTAAAAAATGCAGAAACATATACTTCGGAGGAGTAAAATTTACTATAAAAGCTTACTTTCAGAAAAACATAGATACACATATACAAATATACATATTAGATGATAGGATATTAGGAAATCTACAAGATGCTTTAATATCAGTAATAAAAGGAAATTTAATATATCAAAAACTAAAATATACGGTACAATCAGACTTTAGTATATCATTAAAAGATGAACACAAAGACTTAGTCTTAACACTATATTATAAACTAGATGGAATAACAATGCCACCAGAAAGTAAAGTCATAAGTATTGAAACAAAAATGATATATGCCCTAACCGGAAACCACCACGTAAAGAAACAACATGAAATGAATATATTAGTACCAAGAATGTACCAAGAAATATTAGAACAAATAGAGCATAAAGAAAATTCCAAGATAACAATACCAGAAGAAATGTATATGGATTTTAATACTAGAACCCTAACACCATCAAGAAGAATGATACCAAAAATAGAAGGATCCAGATTGAGTATTACGAGAGAACGAATAATACCACAACAAACTAGTGTTATACAACCTAAAATATTAAATTTAATAAATATAAACACAAATAGATTAAAAATTAAGGTAATAATATTTAAAGGCATAATAACAATAGATTGTATAGCCGAAATAAATACTGGAGTTATTAAAAGTTTTATACATATAAGTAAAATTGATGAAAATGATTGTAATTTAATAGACCCACAAACTTATAATTATTCCAAAAATGAAAGAGAAATAATAATTACCAAAAGTATTAATTTAAGATTCAAAATCCAAGATTTAGAATATAAGATAAATATAGGAGTAATAGAATATGACAGTTTTAATGAACTGCTTTTAGGAAGTGACTTTTTAACCATGATAAATTATAAGATAAATAATAATGGAGTTGAAATAAATGACCAAGGGAAAACAAGATTCGTAAATAAAGTATGAATATACAAAAAGAGATAATAGAGAAGAAACAGAAATTAAAATCAATAAGAACAACTTTATCAGAAGAAATATTCTCACAACTCAAATACTTAAAATATAAGGCAAAAGAAATAAAACTAGAAGAAAAGACAAAACAGTTAGAACAACAATGTGAAAAATTTGATAAAATGTGGATAGATATGGAAAACGGATGGAGAAAAAGAATAAATAATCGTGATTAACCCTAACGAAAAAATTAATGTGTTATGGGAAGAAATATTAGTAAGAGAAAAAATAAAAAATACATTAATAATGATGGATGAAATAAAAGAAAACCAAACACAGATGCAAGATGTAATAAGAGAAGAATTAACAAAATTATGGAATGTATCTGAATTACCCACATTAAAAATAATACTGGAAAAACATAACATATTAGTAGAAGAAACAAATAAAGATAAAGGTAAACAAGTAGAAAACGAACCCAGCACGAGCAAAGAAAACACAATAATTAGTACTACAACTCAACAACCAGAAATAGTACCGATAGATGCTTGGAGAAGAAGTAAAGAGCCAATAATGATAGATATTAGTAAAATAAAACCAAAATTGCCATGCAGAGAGATTGGATATATATGCTAATAATATTTGATATCATTTTTTCCTTGATTTTATTTATGGCATTAGTATGTTCTTCCTTCCACTCAAAAGTGGTAAATCCTTTATATGGTCTGAAGCATATTTTACTACTCTTAAAAATTGTTGTACTTCCTTTTTGCTCTCTAATTTATCTTTAAAATTTTTTATTTTTGTTACAATGTGTTCCTGTAATTGTAATCCTTCATTATCTATTATGTATCCCAAATATTCTATACTATTCTTGAAGATTTCAGATAATAATATTCCATGTTGTTTCACAGTTTTTATAAATTCTTCTAGATGTTTTATATGATTTTCCAAATCATCACTATATATTAATATGTCGTCAACATATACTATACAAAATTTTGTCACTTTTTTGAACACTTGGTCCATCATTCTTTGAAATATTTGTGGTGCATTTTTTTAATCCAAAGGGTAGTACATTCCATTCGTAGTGTCCTTGAGGGGCACTAAATGTTGTTAAAGCTTTTGATTCATTTTTTAGTTTTATTTGCCAAAATCCACTTTTACAATCAAATTTGCTAAACCATTTTTTATTCCCTAATCTATTGATAAGGTTTCTTTTGTATTGTAAAAAATATCCATCAAATATAGTTTTCTTGTTTAGCTCTCTATAGTCAATCACCATTCTAGCCTTTCCTCTTTTTTGTTCACTATGTTTTCTAACTAAAAAGGTTGGGCTACTATGTGGACTTTTACTTTCTTGTATCAATTTTAATTATAATAATTCTTTTAGTTGGGTTTCAAACTCCTTTTGATCTGTTGGGCTATACCTAATAGGTTTAGATCTAACTATATCACTAGGATTTATTAACTTGATTTCAGCATATATTTTTTCTTTTTCCCATAGTTGCATCGGATTTTCTCCAAAATTTATTTTTAATATATTGAGATATTTTTCTCTTAATAACTGTAGGTTATTATTCCTATCCGATCTTATGTTACATATTCTTAGTGTATGTATTGGGCAATACTCTTTTTAGTATTATCCACTTATTACAAGGTGTTTGTAAGCTGGAAGTATTATTATTTATCATTTGCGTTTTAAAGTAGTCTAGGAAATTATTTCATAATAATACTTGTTGTTTCATATCATTCAGTTGGTATATAACTGGTAGTCTAAATATTGTCTTTCCTAATACTATTCTCTGCTACTATATCCAATTCTTTTGTTTGTTCGTTAAAGCCTGATACTCTTGTTCTATGTGTTTTAGACCTTTTCCATCTGTGTGGTTCTAATACTTCTTTCTTTGCTAGACATAAGTCTGTTCCACTGTCAATAAAGATCTTTTGTTTTATCATTTTATTAGGTTTGTATTCCATATGAGCTTCTACGTAGATTGCTACCATCTAATTATTATTTTGTTCTAAATCTATTTCTCTTAATCTTTGTTGAAGCTCTTTATCTTGTTCCATTTCTTTTACTTCCCCTAGTAGTTTTTTCCATCTTATTTCACTCAACCTTTCTCCTATTCTGCTAAGGCTTTTTGTAATCTTATTGTACCTATCACTATAGTATTTATTTCCTGTTTCACTAATAGTTGTAATAAGCTTATTGCGAACATAACTTTCATATTGCATCCAGTAATCTCTTTCTTCTAATAATTTTCTTTCTTCTTGCGACTTCATTTAGTTAGAACTATTTTCACTTTTTGAGTTTTTGTTAACAAAGTTAATATTTTCTGATTCACTTTCTTCATCAGTTTGACTGACATAAAAATCTTCATATTCTTACCAATTATTATTTTCTTCTTTTATTTGTTGTAGACTCGTTATAAATTGTGTTGTATTTATATATTTTACACTTTTTTTCTTTAGCTTTGAGCATTTATTAGCATAATGTCCTTTTTTTTATTGCAATTCCAACATTTACATTCTTTAAGTTTTTCTTCTTCAATTGGTTTTACATATTTTCTTTTCCTAAATTTTCTCTTATGCTTAAATTTTTTCCGGGTTTCAGGGGTATTTGTATATCTTTTAAATATTTTTTTCCTATAAGGTTTGTAATAAGGTTGTTGGTTTCATCTGCTGTAATTATTATACCTTTTATATCGCTTGTGTTGATATTTCTTTTTATGACTTTTCTTATATTTCTTTTCTCTTTTATTATCATCACATCCGAATACTAGTCTTCTTTCTGTAAATCCACATACCTCTCTTAGTCCTATTTTCTTATCTTTTTTAATTTTTTGTTGCATTCTATATTATTCACATTTTCGCATTAGGTATGCTCTTAGTACTCTTATTCTTTCGCCTAAGGTATTTTATTTTGGTTCTAGTTGGGTATATTCTTTCGATATTTTTTTATTATAAGGTATTGGTAAGTGGTCATAATAGAGTTGTTGATATATTAAACCTTCTTGTGGTAAAAATCTTGCTTCATAGAAGAACTTGCTAAAATGTATTGTGTATTCTGGTAATTTATTAATTTTACAACATTTCATGTTATTTAGATTCATTATTATCTCAATTTTTCTCTCTGCGAGTACGTTTTCTCATGCTACTAACCATTTTTCTCCTAAAAATTCTCTTTTTAGTATGATATCAAATATTATTAGCATATATATCCAATCTCCTGCATGGCTAAATACTTCTCCTCTTAATTGGCATGCTATGGATTCTATCCAATAAGCCACTTTTCCGATTAATGTTTTAGATATCAAGTCATACATATATTCTAGGTTTTCTGTTTGTGTAGAGTTCATTAATGCTATATACATTCCAAGATTCCAATCATTTATTCTTCTTCCTATTTCTTGTTCATCATAAACATTGTCTAAGTCTAAGAAATATCCATTGTAATTTACACCTTGTGCCATTGATCCTACAAATTCTTTAAATTCAGCTTGTTGTCCTACTGGTATATGATTTGGTAATCTAGTTCTACTTCTTGTTATTATTTCTATATTGGGATCTACTAATTCTTCTTCTGGGTAATCATTTGCATCTTCATTTATTATATCATCAGTTTCTATTTCTATTTCTATAGGATTATTAAATTCATCTTCTATATCACTTTCAGATTCATTTTCTATGATTGCATTTACACTTTTCATTTTTTGTAAGACTTCTATTATCTGGTTATTTTCCTTTACTATTTATGAGTCTTCTTCCTCTTCTATGAATTCTGCTACTTGTATCTCTTGGTTAACTAATTCAATGTTGTTATCCTCGTCTGTATTACTCTCAATTTTTTCGTTATTAGTTGTACTTTCATCGCTTGTTCTAATTTTTCTTATTTTCTTTTTTCCTTTTAACCTTTTTATCTCTTCTCTAAGGATTTGTATCTCTTCTTTTAGTTCTCCTAATTCCTGTTTCACCTCATTTAATTATTGCTTTACGTTATTCAATTCTTCTTTTGTTTGTTTCAGTTCTACTTTGGTTTCTTTTAATCATTTCTTTGTATCCTTAAATTTGTGTTTGTATTTTTTATACTTGTCATACCATTCTTCATTATTGTGTATTTTCAATTTGGTGTTTTCTGTTTCTAATTCACATATCTTTTATTCTTGTTTATCTAATTTCAGATTCAAATATTCGTTGGTTGTTTTTTCTACGTCTTTTAAGTAAATGTTTTCACTTTTTGAATTATTGTCTGGTGTAGTTTTTTTTTCGTTTTTATTGATTCATACTTGTATCTTTCTCTTTCAATTATATTTTTCCCATGGTTTCTTAAAAACGTAAGTACACTAGGTTCTTGGTTCTCCATTAAAATTGTCCTTTCTTGCTTAATATTGCTAGACTATCTAATATTTTTTCTAATTTCTTTGGCAATTTTAGTTTTATTTTACTAATATCTACCATTATTGGCTCTTTACTTCTTCTCCAAGCATCTATCAGTACTATTTTTGGTTGTTGAGTTGTAGTACTAATTATTGTGTTTTCTTTGCTCGTGCTAGGTTCGTTTTCTACTTGTTTACCTTTATCTTTATTTGTTTCTTCTACTAATATGTTAAGTTCTTCCAGTATTATTTTAAATGTGGGTACTTCAGATACATTCCATAATTTTGTTAATTCTTCTCTTATTACCTCTTGCATATGTGTTTGGTTTTCTTTTATTTCATCCATCATTATTAATGTATTTTTCATTTTTTCTCTTACTATTATTTCTTCCCATAACACATTAATTTTTTCGTTAGGGTTAGTCATAATTAGTTTTTCTTTTTCTCCATCTGTTTCCCATATCTATCCATATTTTATTAAAATATTCACATTGTTGTTCTAACTGTTTTATCTTTTCTTCTAGTTTTATTTCTTTTGCCTTATATTTTAAGTATTTGAGTTGTGAGAATATTTCTTATGATAAAGTTGTTCTTATTGATTTTAATTTCTGTTTCTTCTCTATTATCTCTTTTTGTATATTCATACTTTATTTACGAATCTTATTTTCCCTTGGTCATTTATTTCAATTCCATTATTATTTATCTTATAATTTATCATGGTTAAAAAGTCACTTCCTAAATGCAGTTCATTAAAACTGTCATATTCTATTACTCCTATATTTATCTTATATTCTAAATCTTGGATTTTGAATATTAAATTAATACTTTTGGTAATTATTATTTCTCTTTCATTTTCTGGATAATTATAAGTTTGTGAGTCTATTAAATCACAATCATTTTCATCAAATTTACTTGTGTGTATAAAACTTTTAATAGCTCAAGTATTTATTTCGGCTATACAATCTATTGTTATTATGCCTTTAAATATTATTACCTTAATTTTTAATCTATTTGTATTTATATTTATTAAATATAATATTCTAGGTTGTATAACACTAGTTTGTTGTGGTATTATTCGTTCTCTCGTAATACTCAATCTGGATCCTTCTATTTTTGGTATCATTCTTCTTGATGGTGTTAGGGTTCTAGTATTAAAATTCATATATATTTCTTCTGGTATTGTTATCTTGAAATTTTCTTTATGCTCTATTGGTTCTAGACTAGAAGGGTTTTTAGCTTGACATGAGAGAGAGTATTTCAAAGATTTGAAGTTGTTGTATTTCGAAAGATGATTTCAGATGTTACAATAAGACTCCTTATATAGATAACCTTGGTTGTCTTACATTATTGGCATGCTGAAAAGTCTAAAAGTTGGTACATTATTGTTACAAAAGTCATAAAGTAAATAGTACTTTGTCTCTTGTCCTTTCATGCTTTTCTTAAAGTTCTTTGTCGTTGCTGCCATTTTTTCAACGTTTGTTGGCTTGTCATCTTTTGTCATTGATTCCTTGTGGGTCCATGCTTTTGCTTTCTTCGACATGCATTTTTACAGTGTCTTCTTCGATACCATTTTCTCGGGCGGATCTTTTCATCATCTAATAACCTCAAGAGGGTAGGAATATCGATGTCATATTAACATATTCATATGTAGGTTTATCAAATAATAGGCATGTAGTACTAAGCATGTATTATTAACTCAAAATTTATTTTTAAATAAAAGTCTACAACCTTCTATCAACATTTAACATCATAATTGCAGAGACGTATACTTATCAAGATAATAATTAGAAACACATAGTCTGAAAACATACCTCTTAGCAGAATTGTAAAATCACCAGAAAGACTCAACCCACTCGGCTCTCCCTCCTTTTTTTCCTCCCTGGATTTGACGGGATACATGGCTTAGGTTCTGGGAGTTGCTCGACAGACTCTTTCTTAAATTTTATTTTAAAGGATGGTGTTTTATGGACTAGTATGGTTCTTAAGTATAAGCTTTCAAAGTATCTATTCTCTGGTATTATGATATTAATCTTGATATTGGTTCTAGACTAGAAGGGTTTTTAGCTTGACATGAGAGAGAGTATTTCAAAGATTTGAAGTTGTTGTATTTCGAAAGATTATTTCAGATGTTACAATAAGACTCCTTATATAGATAACCTTGGTTGTCTTACATTATTGGCATGCTGAAAAGTCTAAAAGTTGGTACATTATTGTTACAAAAGTCATAAAGTAAATAGTACTTTGTCTCTTGTCCTTTCATGCTTTTCTAAAAGTTGTTTGTCATTGCTGCCATTTTTTCAACGTTTGTTGGCTTGTCATCTTTTGTCATTGATTCCTTGTGGGTCCGGCGACTTTTGCTTTCTTCGATGTGCATTTTTACAGTGTCTTCTTCCTCGATACCATTTTCTGGGCGGATCTTTTCATCATCTAATAACCCTGAAGAGGGTAGGAATATCGATGTCATATTAACATATTCATATGTAGGTTTATCAAATAATAGGCATGTAGTACGAAAGCATGTATTATTAACTCAAAATTCATTTTTAAATAAAAGTTTACAACCTTCTATCAACATTTAACATCATAATTGCAGAGACGTATACTTATCAAGATAATAATTAGAAACACATAGTCTGAAAACATACCTCTTAGCAGAATTTTAAGATCACCGGAGATACTCAACCCACCCTGGCTCTGCCTCCCTTTTTTCCTCACTGGATTTGACGGGATGAGAGAGAGTATTTCAAAGATTTGAAGTTGTTGTATTTCGAAAGATGATTTCAGATGTTACAATAAGACTCCTTATATAGATAACCTTGGTTGTCTTACATTATTGGCATGCTGAAAAGTCTAAAAGTTGGTACATTATTGTTACAAAAGTCATAAAGTAAATAGTACTTTGTCTCTTGTCCTTTCATGCTTTTCTTAAAGTTGTTTGTCGTTGCTGCCATTTTTTCAACATTTGTTGGCTTGTCATCTTTTGTCTTTGATTCCTTGTGGGTTCGGCGGCTTTTGCTTTCTTCGACAGGCATTTTTTACAGGTGTCTTCTTCTGATACCATTTTCTGGGCGGATCTTTTCATCATCTAATAACCATGAAGAGGGTAGGAATATCGATGTCATATTAACATATTCATATGTAGGTTTATCAAATAATAGGCATGTAGTACGAAAGCATGTATTATTAACTCAAAATTCATTTTTAAATAAAAGTTTACAACCTTCTATCAACATTTAACATCATAATTGCAGAGACGTATACTTATCAAGATAATAATTAGAAACACATAGTCTGAAAACATACCTCTTAGCGTAATTTTAAGATCACCGAGATACTCAACTCCACTGGCTCGCCTCCCTTTTTTCCTCACCGGATTTGACGGGATGAGAGAGAGTATTTCAAAGATTTGAAGTTGTTGTATTTCAAAGATGATTTCAGATGTTACAATAAGACTCCTTATATAGATAACCTTGGTTGTCTTACATTATTAGCATGTGAAAAGTCTAAAAGTTGGTACATTATTGTTACAAAAGTCATAAAGTAAATAGTACTTTATCTCTTGTCCTTTCATGCTTTTCTTAAAGTTGTTTGTCGTTGTCGCCATTTTTTCAACGTTTGTTGGCTTGTCATCTTTGTCTTTGATTCCTTGTGGGTCCTCGTGCTTTTGCTTTCTTCGACAGTGCATTTTTACAGTGTCTTCTTCGATACCATTTTTCTGGGCGCATCTTTTCATCATCTAATAACCCTGAAGAGGGTAGGAATATCGATGTCATATTAACATATTCATATGTAGGTTTATCAAATAATAGCATGTAGTACGGAAGCATGTATTATTAACTCAAAATTCATTTTTAAATAAAAGTCTACAACCTTCTATCAACATTTAACATCATAATTGCAGAGACGTATACTTATCAAGATAATAATTAGAAACACATAGTCCTGAAACATACCTCTTAGCAGAATTTTAAGATCAATGAGATACTCAACCCACTGGCTCTCGCCTCCCTTTTTTCCTCACCTGATTTGACGGATACATGGCTTAGGTTCTGGGAGTTGCTCGACAGACTCTTTCTTAAATTTTATTTTAAAGGATGGTGTTTTATGGACTAGTATGGTTCTTAAGTATAAGCTTTCAAAGTATCTGTTCTCTGGTATTATGATATTAATCTTGATATTGGTTCTAGACTAGAAGGGTTTTTAGCTTGACATGAGAGAGAGTATTTCAAAGATTTGAAGTTGTTGTATTTCGAAAGATGATTTCAGATGTTACAATAAGACTCCTTATATAGATAACCTTGGTTGTCTTACATTATTGGCATGCTGAAAAGTCTAAAAGTTGGTACATTATTGTTACAAAAGTCATAAAGTAAATAGTACTTTGTCTCTTGTCCTTTCATGCTTTTCTAAAAGTTGTTTGTCGTTGCTGCCATTTTTTCAACGTTTGTTGGCTTGTCATCTTTTGTCATTGATTCCTTGTGGGTCCGGCGACTTTTGCTTTCTTCGACAGGCATTTTTTACAGGTGTCTTCTTCTGATACCATTTTCTGGGCGGATCTTTTCATCATCTAATAACCCTGAAGAGGGTAGGAATATCGATGTCATATTAACATATTCATATGTAGGTTTATCAAATAATAGGCATGTAGTACGAAAGCATGTATTATTAACTCAAAATTCATTTTTAAATAAAAGTTTACAACCTTCTATCAACATTTAACATCATAATTGCAGAGACGTATACTTATCAAGATAATAATTAGAAACACATAGTCTGAAAACATACCTCTTAGCAGAATTTTAAGATCACCGGAGATACTCAACTCCACTCGGCTCTGCCTCCTTTTTTCCTCACCGGATTTGTGGGATGAGAGAGAGTATTTCAAAGATTTGAAGTTGTTGTATTTCGAAAGATGATTTCAGATGTTACAATAAGACTCCTTATATAGATAACCTTGGTTGTCTTACATTATTGGCATGCTGAAAAGTCTAAAAGTTGGTACATTATTGTTACAAAAGTCATAAAGTAAATAGTACTTTGTCTCTTGTCCTTTCATGCTTTTCTTAAAGTTGTTTGTCGTTGCTGCCATTTTTTCAACATTTGTTGGCTTGTCATCTTTTGTCTTTGATTCCATGTGGGTTCTAAGCTTTTGCTTTCTTCGACAGGCATTTTTTACAGGT
This sequence comes from Anisodus acutangulus, assembly GCA_029783415.1. Lineage (NCBI taxonomy): Eukaryota > Viridiplantae > Streptophyta > Magnoliopsida > Solanales > Solanaceae > Anisodus > Anisodus acutangulus. Next base: position 38,520,870 of record CM056502.1, on the reverse strand, counting down.
GTCTTCTTCTGATACCATTTTCTGGGCGGATCTTTTCATCATCTAATAACCATGAAGAGGGTAGGAATATCGATGTCATATTAACATATTCATATGTAGGTTTATCAAATAATAGGCATGTAGTACGAAAGCATGTATTATTAACTCAAAATTCATTTTTAAATAAAAGTTTACAACCTTCTATCAACATTTAATATCATAATTGCAGAGACGTATACTTATCAAGATAATAATTAGAAACACATAGTCTGAAAACATACCTCTTAGCAGAATTTTAAGATCACCGGAGATACTCAACCCACCCTGGCTCTGCCTCCCTTTTTTCCTCACTGGATTTGACGGGATGAGAGAGAGTATTTCAAAGATTTGAAGTTGTTGTATTTCAAAGATGATTTCGGATGTTACAATAAGACTCTTTATATAGATAACCTTGGTTGTCTTACATTATTGGCATCTTTGAAAAGTCTAAAAGTTGGTACATTTTTGTTACAAAAGTCATAAAGTAAATAGTACTTTGTCTCTTGTCCTTTCATGCTTTTCTTAAAGTTGTTTGTCGTTGCTGCCATTTTTTCAACGTTTGTTGGCTTGTCATCTTTTGTCTTTGATTCCTTGTGGGTCCGCGGCTTTTGCTTTCTTCGATGTGCATTTTTTACAGTGTCTTCTTACGATACCATTTTCGGGCGGATCTTTTCATCATCTAATAACCTCAAGAGGGTAGGAATATCGATGTCATATTAACATATTCATATGTAGGTTTATCAAATAATAGGCATGTAGTACTAAGCATGTATTATTAACTCAAAATTCATTTTTAAATAAAGTCTACAACCTTCTATCAACATTTAACATCATAATTGCAGAGACGTATACTTATCAAGATAATAATTAGAAACACATAGTCCAAAACATACCTCTTAGCAAATTTTAAGATCACCTGAGATACTCAACCCACTCCTCGCTCGCCTCCTTTTTTCCTCACTGGATTTGACGGGATACATGGCTTAGGTTCTGGGAGTTGCTCGACAGACTCTTTCTTAAATTTTATTTTAAAGGATGGTGTTTTATGGACTAGTATGGTTCTTAAGTATAAGCTTTCAAAGTATCTGTTCTCTGGTATTATGATATTAATCTTGATATTGGTTCTAGACTAGAAGGGTTTTTAGCTTGACATGAGAGAGAGTATTTCAAAGATTTGAAGTTGTTGTATTTCGAAAGATGATTTCAGATGTTACAATAAGACTCCTTATATATATAACCTTGGTTGTCTTACATTATTGGCATCTTTGAAAAGTCTAAAAGTTGGTACATTATTGTTACAAAAGTCATAAAGTAAATAGTACTTTGTCTCTTGTCCTTTCATGCTTTTCTTAAAGTTGTTTGTCGTTGTCGCCATTTTTTCAACGTTTGTTGGCTTGTCATATTTTGTCTTTGATTCCTTGTGGGTCCGTGGCTTTTGCTTTCTTGACGATGCATTTTTACAGGTGTCTTCTTCTGATACCATTTTCGGGCGGATCTTTTCATCATCTAATAACCTCAAGAGGGTAGGAATATCGATGTCATATTAACATATTCATATGTAGGTTTATCAAATAATAGGCATGTAGTACGAAGCATGTATTATTAACTCAAAATTCATTTTTAAATAAAAGTCTACAACCTTCTATCAACATTTAACATCATAATTGCGAGAGACGATACTTATCAAGATAATAATTAGAAACACATAGTCTCAAAACATACCTCTTAGCGAATTTTAAGATCAATGGAGATACTCAACCCACCCTGGCTCGCCTCCTTTTTCCTCACTGGATTTGACGTTACATGGCTTAGGTTCTCGGGAGTTGCTCGCACTCTTTCTTAAATTTTATTTTAAAGGATGGTGTTTTATGGACTAGTATGGTTCTTAAGTATAAGCTTTCAAAGTATCTGTTCTCTGGTATTATGATATTAATCTTGATATTGGTTCTAGACTAGAAGGGTTTTTAGCTTGACATGAGAGAGAGTATTTCAAAGATTTGAAGTTGTTGTATTTCGAAAGATGATTTCAGATGTTACAATAAGACTCCTTATATAGATAACCTTGGTTGTCTTACATTATTGGCATGCTGAAAAGTCTAAAAGTTGGTACATTATTGTTACAAAAGTCATAAAGTAAATAGTACTTTGTCTCTTGTCCTTTCATGCTTTTCTTAAAGTTGTTTGTCGTTGCTGCCATTTTTTCAACGCTTGTTGGCTTGTCATCTTTTGTCTTTGATTCCTTGTGGGTCCTGGCGGCTTTTGCTTTCTTCGATGTGCATTTTTACGTGTGTCTTCTTCGATACCATTTTCGCGGATCTTTTCATCATCTAATAACCTCAAGAGGGTAGGAATATCGATGTCATATTAACATATTCATATGTAGGTTTATCAAATAATAGCATGTAGTACGGAAGCATGTATTATTAACTCAAAATTCATTTTTAAATAAAAGTCTACAACCTTCTATCAACATTTAACATCATAATTAGAGACGTATACTTATCAAGATAATAATTAGAAACACATAGTCCAAAACATACCTCTTAGCGTAATTTTAAGATCACCGAGATACTCAACCCACCACTCGCTCGCCTCCTTTTTCCTCACCGGATTTGACGGGATACATGGCTTAGGTTCCGGGAGTTGCTCGTGCACTCTTTCTTAAATTTTATTTTAAAGGATGGTGTTTTATGGACTAGTATGGTTCTTAAGTATAAGCTTTCAAAGTATATGTTCTCTGTTATTATGATATTAATCTAGATATTGGTTCTAGACTAGAAGGGTTTTTAGCTTGACATGAGAGAGAGTATTTCAAAGATTTGAAGTTGTTGTATTTCGAAAGATGATTTCAGATGTTACAATAAGACTCCTTATATAGATAACCTTGGTTGTCTTACATTATTGGCATGCTGAAAAGTCTAAAAGTTGGTACATTATTGTTACAAAAGTCATAAAGTAAATAGTACTTTGTCTCTTGTCCTTTCATGCTTTTCTTAAAGTTGTTTGTCGTTGCTGCCATTTTTTCAACGTTTGTTGGCTTGTCATCTTTTGTCTTTGATTCCTTGTGGGTCCGGCTTTTGCTTTCTTGACGTGCATTTTTACAGGTGTGTCTTCTTCGATACCATTTTCTCGGGCGGATCTTTTCATCATCTAATAACCTCAAGAGGGTAGGAATATCGATGTCATATTAACATATTCATATGTAGGTTTATCAAATAATAGGCATGTAGTACGGAAGCATGTATTATTAACTCAAAATTCATTTTTAAATAAAAGTCTACAACCTTCTATCAACATTTAACATCATAATTGCAGAGACGTATACTTATCAAGATAATAATTAGAAACACATAGTCTGAAAACATACCTCTTAGCAGAATTTTAAGATCACCGGAGATACTCAACCCACCCTGGCTCTGCCTCCCTTTTTTCCTCACTGGATTTGACGGGATACATGGCTTAGGTTCTGGGAGTTGCTCGTGCACTCTTTCTTAAATTTTATTTTAAAGGATGGTGTTTTATGGACTAGTATGGTTCTTAAGTATAAGCTTTCAAAGTATCTGTTCTCTGGTATTATGATATTAATCTTGATATTGGTTCTAGACTAGAAGGGTTTTTAGCTTGACATGAGAGAGAGTATTTCAAAGATTTGAAGTTGTTGTATTTCGAAAGATGATTTCAGATGTTACAATAAGACTCTTATATAGATAACCTTGGTTGTCTTACATTATTGGCATGCTGAAAAGTCTAAAAGTTGGTCTATTACTCTTACAAAAGTCATAAAGTGTATAGTTCTTTCTCTCTTGTCCTTTGATGCTTTTCTTAAAGTTGTTTGTCGTTGCTGCCATTTTTTCAACGCTTGTTGGCTTGTCATCTTTGTCTTTGATTCCTTGTGGGTCCGCGGCTTTTGCTTTCTTCGATGTGCATTTTTACAGTGTCTTCTTCGATACCATTTTCTCGGGCGGATCTTTTCATCATCTAATAACCCTCAAGAGGGTAGGAATATCGATGTCATATTAACATATTCATATGTAGGTTTATCAAATAATAGGCATGTAGTACTAAGCATGTATTATTAACTCAAAATTCATTTTTAAATAAAAGTCTACAACCTTCTATCAACATTTAACATCATAATTGCAGAGACGTATACTTATCAAGATAATAATTAGAAACACATAGTCTGAAAACATACCTCTTAGCAGAAATTTAAGATCACCCGAGATACTCAACCCACCCTGGCTCTGCCTCCCTTTTTTCCTCACCGGATTTGACGGGATACATGGCTTAGGTTCCGGGAGTTGCTCGACACTCTTTCTTAAATTTTATTTTAAAGGATGGTGTTTTATGGACTAGTATGGTTCTTAAGTATAAGCTTTCAAAGTATCTGTTCTCTGGTATTATGATATTAATCTAGATATTGGTTCTAGACTAGAAGGGTTTTTAGCTTGACATGAGAGAGAGTATTTCAAAGATTTGAAGTTGTTGTATTTCGAAAGATGATTTCAGATGTTACAATAAGACTCCTTATATAGATAACCTTGGTTGTCTTACATTATTGGCATGCTGAAAAGTCTAAAAGTTGGTACATTATTGTTACAAAAGTCATAAAGTAAATAGTACTTTGTCTCTTGTCCTTTCATGCTTTTCTTAAAGTTGTTTGTCGTTGCTGCCATTTTTTCAACGTTTGTTGGCTTGTCATCTTTTGTCTTTGATTCCTTGTGGGTCCGGCGGCTTTTGCTTTCTTCGACAGGCATTTTTTACAGGTGTCTTCTTCTGATACCATTTTCTGGGCGGATCTTTTCATCATCTAATAACCCTGAAGAGGGTAGGAATATCGATGTCATATTAACATATTCATATGTAGGTTTATCAAATAATAGGCATGTAGTACGGAAGCATGTATTATTAACTCAAAATTCATTTTTAAATAAAAGTCTACAACCTTCTATCAACATTTAACATCATAATTGCAGAGACGTATACTTATCAAGATAATAATTAGAAACACATAGTCCAAACATACCTCTTAGCGTAATTTTAAGATCACCGAGATACTCAACCCACCCTGGCTCTGCCTCCCTTTTTTCCTCACTGGATTTGACGGGATACATGGCTTAGGTTCTGGGAGTTGCTCGACAGACTCTTTCTTAAATTTTATTTTAAAGGATGGTGTTTTATGGACTAGTATGGTTCTTAAGTATAAGCTTTCAAAGTATCTGTTCTCTGGTATTATGATATTAATCTAGATATTGGTTCTAGACTAGAAGGGTTTTTAGCTTGACATGAGAGAGAGTATTTCAAAGATTTGAAGTTGTTGTATTTCGAAAGATGATTTCAGATGTTACAATAAGACTCCTTATATAGATAACCTTGGTTGTCTTACATTATTGGCATGCTGAAAAGTCTAAAAGTTGGTACATTATTGTTACAAAAGTCATAAAGTAAATAGTACTTTGTCTCTTGTCCTTTCATGCTTTTCTTAAAGTTGTTTGTCGTTGCTGCCATTTTTTCAACGTTTGTTGGCTTGTCATCTTTTGTCTTTGATTCCTTGTGGGTCCTGGCTTTTGCTTTCTTCGATGTGCATTTTTACAGTGTGTCTTCTTCGATACCATTTTCTCGGGCGGATCTTTTCATCATCTAATAACCCCAAGAGGGTAGGAATATCGATGTCATATTAACATATTCATATGTAGGTTTATCAAATAATAGGCATGTAGTACGAAGCATGTATTATTAACTCAAAATTCATTTTTAAATAAAAGTCTACAACCTTCTATCAACATTTAACATCATAATTGCAGAGACGTATACTTATCAAGATAATAATTAGAAACACATAGTCTGAAAACATACCTCTTAGCAGAATTTTAAGATCACCGGAGATACTCAACCCACCCTGTCTCTGCCTCCCTTTTTTCCTCACTGGATTTGACTGATACATGGCTTAGGTTCTCGGGAGTTGCTCGACAGCACTCTTTCTTAAATTTTATTTTAAAGGATGGTGTTTTATGGACTAGTATGGTTCTTAAGTATAAGCTTTCAAAGTATCTCGTTTCTCTGGTATTATGATATTAATCTTGATATTGGTTCTAGACTAGAAGGGTTTTTAGCTTGACATGAGAGAGAGTATTTCAAAGATTTGAAGTTGTTGTATTTCAAAGATGATTTGAGATGTTACAATAAGTCTCCTTCTATAGATAACCTTGGTTGTCTTACATTATTGGCATGCTGAAAAGTCTAAAAGTTGGTACATTATTGTTACAAAAGTCATAAAGTAAATAGTACTTTGTCTCTTGTCCTTTCATGCTTTTCTTAAAGTTGTTTGTCGGTGCTGCCATTTTTTCAACATTTGTTGGCTTGTCATCTTTGTCTTTGATTCCTTGTGGGTCCAGCGGCTTTTGCTTTCTTCGACACGCATTTTTTACAGGTGTCTTCTTCTGATACCATTTTCTGGGCGGATCTTTTCATCATCTAATAACCATGAAGAGGGTAGGAATATCGATGTCATATTAACATATTCATATGTAGGTTTATCAAATAATAGGCATGTAGTACGGAAGCATGTATTATTAACTCAAAATTCATTTTTAAATAAAAGTCTACAACCTTCTATCAACATTTAACATCATAATTGCAGAGACGTATACTTATCAAGATAATAATTAGAAACACATAGTCCAAAACATACCTCTTAGCGTAATTTTAAGATCACCTGAGATACTAACCCACTCTCGGCTCGCCTCCCTTTTTCCTCACCGGATTTGACGGATACATGGCTTAGGTTCCGGGAGTTGCTCGACAGACTCTTTCTTAAATTTTATTTTAAAGGATGGTGTTTTATGGACTAGTATGGTTCTTAAGTATAAGCTTTCAAAGTATCTGTTCTCTGGTATTATGATATTAATCTTGATATTGGTTCTAGACTAGAAGGGTTTTTAGCTTGACATGAGAGAGTATTTCAAAGATTTGAAGCTGTTGTATTTCGAAAGATGATTTCAGATGTTACAATAAGACTCCTTATATAGATAACCTTGGTTGTCTTACATTATTGGCATGCTGAAAAGTCTAAAAGTTGGTACATTATTGTTACAAAAGTCATAAAGTAAATAGTACTTTGTCTCTTGTCCTTTCATGCTTTTCTTAAAGTTGTTTGTCGTTGCTGCCATTTTTTCAACGTTTGTTGGCTTGTCATCTTTTGTCTTTGATTCCTTGTGGGTCCGGCGGCTTTTGCTTTCTTCGACAGGCATTTTTTACAGGTGTCTTCTTCTGATACCATTTTCTGGGCGGATCTTTTCATCATCTAATAACCCTGAAGAGGGTAGGAATATCGATGTCATATTAACATATTCATATGTAGGTTTATCAAATAATAGGCATGTAGTACGGAAGCATGTATTATTAACTCAAAATTCATTTTTAAATAAAAGTCTACAACCTTCTATCAACATTTAACATCATAATTGCAGAGACGTATACTTATCAAGATAATAATTAGAAACACATAGTCTGAAAACATACCTCTTAGCGTAATTTTAAGATCAATGGAGATACTCAACCCACCCTCGGCTCTGCCTCCTTTTTCCTCACCGATTTGACGGGATACATGGCTTAGGTTCCGGGAGTTGCTCGACCACTCTTTCTTAAATTTTATTTTAAAGGATGGTGTTTTATGGACTAGTATGGTTCTTAAGTATAAGCTTTCAAAGTATCTGTTCTCTGGTATTATGATATTAATCTTGATATTGGTTCTAGACTAGAAGGGTTTTTAGCTTGACATGAGAGAGAGTATTTCAAAGATTTGAAGTTGTTGTATTTCGAAAGATGATTTCAGATGTTACAATAAGACTCCTTATATAGATAACCTTGGTTGTCTTACATTATTGGCATGCTGAAAAGTCTAAAAGTTGGTACATTATTGTTACAAAAGTCATAAAGTAAATAGTACTTTGTCTCTTGTCCTTTCATGCTTTTCTTAAAGTTGTTTGTCGTTGCTGCCATTTTTTCAACGTTTGTTGGCTTGTCATCTTTTGTCTTTGATTCCTTGTGGGTCCGGCGGCTTTTGCTTTCTTCGACAGGCATTTTTTACAGGTGTCTTCTTCTGATACCATTTTCTGGGCGGATCTTTTCATCATCTAATAACCCTGAAGAGGGTAGGAATATCGATGTCATATTAACATATTCATATGTAGGTTTATCAAATAATAGGCATGTAGTACGGAAGCATGTATTATTAACTCAAAATTCATTTTTAAATAAAAGTCTACAACCTTCTATCAACATTTAACATCATAATTGCAGAGACGTATACTTATCAAGATAATAATTAGAAACACATAGTCTGAAAACATACCTCTTAGCAGAATTGTAAGATCACCAGAGATACTCAACTCCACCTGGCTCTGCCTCCTTTTTCCTCATGGATTTGACGGGATACATGGCTTAGGTTCTGGGAGTTGCTCGACAGACTCTTTCTTAAATTTTATTTTAAAGGATGGTGTTTTATGGACTAGTATGGTTCTTAAGTATAAGCTTTCAAAGTATCTGTTCTCTGGTATTATGATATTAATCTAGATATTGGTTCTAGACTAGAAGGGTTTTTAGCTTGACATGAGAGAGAGTATTTCAAAGATTTGAAGTTGTTGTATTTCGAAAGATGATTTCAGATGTTACAATAAGACTCTTATATAGATAACCTTGGTTGTCTTACATTATTGGCATCTTTGAAAAGTCTAAAAGTTGGTACATTATTGTTACAAAAGTCATAAAGTAAATAGTACTTTGTCTCTTGTCCTTTCATGCTTTTCTTAAAGTTGTTTGTCGTTGCCGCCATTTTTTCAACGTTTGTTGGCTTGTCATCTTTGTCTTTGATTCCTTGTGGGTCCGGCGGCTTTTGCTTTCTTCGACGGGCATTTTTTACAGTGTCTTCTTCGATACCATTTTCTCAAGCGGATCTTTTCATCATCTAATAACCCTGAAGAGGGTAGGAATATCGATGTCATATTAACATATTCATATGTAGGTTTATCAAATAATAGGCATGTAGTACGGAAGCATGTATTATTAACTCAAAATTCATTTTTAAATAAAAGTCTACAACCTTCTATCAACATTTAACATCATAATTGCAGAGACGTATACTTATCAAGATAATAATTAGAAACACATAGTCTGAAAACATACCTCTTAGCAGAATTTTAAGATCACCGGAGATACTCAACCCACCCTGGCTCTGCCTCCCTTTTTTCCTCACTGGATTTGACGGGATACATGGCCTAGGTGCTGGGAGTTGCTAGACAGACTCTTTCTTAAATTTTATTTTAAAGGATGGTGTTTTATGAACTAGTATAGTTCTTAAGTATAAGCTTTCAAAGTATCTGTTCTCTGGTATTGTGATATTAATCTTGATATTGGTTCTAGACTAGAAGGGTTTTTAGCTAGACATGAGAGAGAGTATTTCAAAGATTTGAAGTTGTTGTATTTCGAAAGATGATTTCAAAAGTTACAATAAGGCTCCTTATATAGATAACCTTGGTTGCCTTACATTATGAGCATGCTGAAAAGTCTAAAAGTTGGTACATTATTGTTACAAAAGTCATAAAGTAAATAGTACTTTGTCTCTTGTCCTTTCATGCTTTTCTTAAAGTTGTTTGTCGTTGCTGCCATTTTTTCAACGTTTGTTGGCTTGTCATCTTTTGTCTTTGATTCCTTGTGGGTCCGGGGGCTTTTGCTTTCTTCCACAGGCATTTTTTACAGGTGTCTTCTTCTGATACTATTTTCTGGGCGGATCTTTTCATCATCTAATAACCCTGAAGAGGGTAGGAATATAGATGTCATATTAACATATTCATATGTAGGTTTATCAAATAATAGGCATGTAGTACGGAAGCATGTATTATTAACTCAAAATTCATTTTTAAATAAAAGTCTACAACCTTCTATCAACATTTAACATCATAATTGCAGAGACGTATACTTATCAAGATAATAATTAGAAACACATAGTCTGAAAACATACCTCTTAGCAGAATTTTAAGATCACCGGAGATACTCAACCCACCCTGGCTCTGCCTCCCTTTTTTCCTCACTGGATTTGACGGGATACATGGCTTAGGTTCTCGGGAGTTGCTCGTGCACTCTTTCTTAAATTTTATTTTAAAGGATGGTGTTTTATGGACTAGTATGGTTCTTAAGTATAAGCTTTCAAAGTATCTGTTCTCTGGTATTATGATATTAATCTTGATATTGGTTCTAGACTAGAAGGGTTTTTAGCTTGACATGAGAGAGAGTATTTCAAAGATTTGAAGTTGTTGTATTTCGAAAGATGATTTCAGATGTTACAATAAGACTCCTTATATAGATAACCTTGGTTGTCTTACATTATTGGCATCTTTGAAAAGTCTAAAAGTTGGTCCATTATTGTTCCAAAAGTCATAAAGTAAATAGTACTTTGTCTCTTGTCCTTTCATGCTTTTCTTAAAGTTGTTTGTCGTTCTTTGCCATTTTTTCAACGTTTGTTGGCTTGTCATCTTTTGTCTTTGATTCCTTGTGGGTCCGGCGGCTTTTGCTTTCTTCGATGTGCATTTTTACAGGTGTCTTCTTCGATACCATTTTCTCAGTGGATCTTTTCATCATCTAATAACCTCAAGAGGGTAGGAATATCGATGTCATATTAACATATTCATATGTAGGTTTATCAAATAATAGGCATGTAGTAATGGAAGCATGTATTATTAACTCAAAATTCATTTTTAAATAAAAGTCTACAACCTTCTATCAACATTTAACATCATAATTGCAGAGACGTATACTTATCAAGATAATAATTAGAAACACATAGTCTGAAAACATACCTCTTAGCAGAATTTTAAGATCACCGGAGATACTCAACCCACCCTGGCTCTGCCTCCCTTTTTTCCTCACTGGATTTGACGGGATACATGGCTTAGGTTCTGGGAGTTGCTCGACAGACTCTTTCTTAAATTTTATTTTAAAGGATGGTGTTTTATGGACTAGTATGGTTCTTAAGTATAAGCTTTCAAAGTATCTGTTCTCTGGTATTATGATATTAATCTTGATATTGGTTCTAGACTAGAAGGGTTTTAGCTTGACATGAGAGAGAGTATTTCAAAGATTTGAAGTTGTTGTATTTCAAAGATGATTTCAGATGTTACAATAAGACTCTTATATAGATAACCTTGGTTGTCTTACATTATTGGCATCTTTGAAAAGTCTAAAAGTTGGTACATTATTGTTACAAAAGTCATAAAGTAAATAGTACTTTGTCTCTTGTCCTTTCATGCTTTTCTTAAAGTTGTTTGTCGTTGCTGCCATTTTTTCAACGTTTGTTGGCTTGTCATCTTTTGTCTTTGATTCCTTGTGGGTCCGGCGGCTTTTGCTTTCTTCGACAGGCATTTTTTACAGGTGTCTTCTTCTGATACCATTTTCTGGGCGGATCTTTTCATCATCTAATAACCCTGAAGAGGGTAGGAATATCGATGTCATATTAACATATTCATATGTAGGTTTATCAAATAATAGGCATGTAGTACGGAAGCATGTATTATTAACTCAAAATTCATTTTTAAATAAAAGTCTACAACCTTCTATCAACATTTAACATCATAATTGCAGAGACGTATACTTATCAAGATAATAATTAGAAACACATAGTCTGAAAACATACCTCTTAGCAGAATTTTAAGATCACCGGAGATACTCAACCCACCCTGGCTCTGCCTCCCTTTTTTCCTCACTGGATTTGACGGGATACATGGCTTAGGTTCTGGGAGTTGCTCGACAGACTCTTTCTTAAATTTTATTTTAAAGGATGGTGTTTTATGGACTAGTATGGTTCTTAAGTATAAGCTTTCAAAGTATCTGTTCTCTGGTATTATGATATTAATCTTGATATTGGTTCTAGACTAGAAGGGTTTTTAGCTTGACATGAGAGAGAGTATTTCAAAGATTTGAAGTTGTTGTATTTCGAAAGATGATTTCAGATGTTACAATAAGACTCCTTATATAGATAACCTTGGTTGTCTTACATTATTGGCATGCTGAAAAGTCTAAAAGTTGGTACATTATTGTTACAAAAGTCATAAAGTAAATAGTACTTTGTCTCTTGTCCTTTCATGCTTTTCTTAAAGTTGTTTGTCGTTGCTGCCATTTTTTCAACGTTTGTTGGCTTGTCATCTTTTGTCTTTGATTCCTTGTGGGTCCGGCGGCTTTTGCTTTCTTCGACAGGCATTTTTTACAGGTGTCTTCTTCTGATACCATTTTCTGGGCGGATCTTTTCATCATCTAATAACCCTGAAGAGGGTAGGAATATCGATGTCATATTAACATATTCATATGTAGGTTTATCAAATAATAGGCATGTAGTACGGAAGCATGTATTATTAACTCAAAATTCATTTTTAAATAAAAGTCTACAACCTTCTATCAACATTTAACATCATAATTGCAGAGACGTATACTTATCAAGATAATAATTAGAAACACATAGTCTGAAAACATACCTCTTAGCGTAATTTTAAGATCATAGGAGATACTCAACCCACTCCTGGCTCGCCTCCTTTTTCCTCACTGGATTTGACGGGATACATGGCTTAGGTTCTGGGAGTTGCTCGACAGACTCTTTCTTAAATTTTATTTTAAAGGATGGTGTTTTATGGACTAGTATGGTTCTTAAGTATAAGCTTTCAAAGTATCTGTTCTCTGGTATTATGATATTAATCTTGATATTGGTTCTAGACTAGAAGGGTTTTTAGCTTGACATGAGAGAGAGTATTTCAAAGATTTGAAGTTGTTGTATTTCGAAAGATGATTTCAGATGTTACAATAAGACTCCTTATATAGATAACCTTGGTTGTCTTACATTATTGGCATCTTTGAAAAGTCTAAAAGTTGGTACATTATTGTTACAAAAGTCATAAAGTAAATAGTACTTTGTCTCTTGTCCTTTCATGCTTTTCTTAAAGTTGTTTGTCGTTGCTGCCATTTTTTCAACGTTTGTTGGCTTGTCATCTTTTGTCTTTGATTCCTTGTGGGTCCTGCTTTTGCTTTCTTCGACAGGCATTTTTACAGGTGTCTTCTTCTCGATACCATTTCTGGGCGGATCTTTTCATCATCTAATAACCTGAAGAGGTAGGAATATCGATGTCATATTAACATATTCATATGTAGGTTTATCAAATAATAGGCATGTAGTACGGAAGCATGTATTATTAACTCAAAATTCATTTTTAAATAAAGTCTACAACCTTCTATCAACATTTAACATCATAATTGCGAGAGACGTATACTTATCAAGATAATAATTAGAAACACATAGTCCAAAACATACCTCTTAGCGAATTTTAAGATCACCGAGATACTCAACCCACTTGGTTCTCGCCTCCCTTTTTTCCTCACTGGATTTGACGGGATACATGGCTTAGGTTCTGGGAGTTGCTCGACAGACTCTTTCTTAAATTTTATTTTAAAGGATGGTGTTTTATGGACTAGTATGGTTCTTAAGTATAAGCTTTCAAAGTATATGTTCTCTGTTATTATGATATTAATCTAGATATTGGTTCTAGACTAGAAGGGTTTTTAGCTTGACATGAGAGAGAGTATTTCAAAGATTTGAAGTTGTTGTATTTCGAAAGATGATTTCAGATGTTACAATAAGACTCCTTATATAGATAACCTTGGTTGTCTTACATTATTGGCATCTTTGAAAAGTCTAAAAGTTGGTACATTATTGTTACAAAAGTCATAAAGTAAATAGTACTTTGTCTCTTGTCCTTTCATGCTTTTCTTAAAGTTGTTTGTCGTTCTTGCCATTTTTTCAACGTTTGTTGGCTTGTCATCTTTTGTCTTTGATTCCTTGTGGGTCCGTGGCTTTTGCTTTCTTCGACAGGCATTTTTACAGTGTCTTCTTACGATACCATTTTCTCGGGCGGATCTTTTCATCATCTAATAACCCCAAGGGGTAGGAATATCGATGTCATATTAACATATTCATATGTAGGTTTATCAAATAATAGGCATGTAGTACGGAAGCATGTATTATTATCTCAAAATTCATTTTTAAATAAAAGTCTACAACCTTCTATCAACATTTAACATCATAATTGCACAGACAGATACTTATCAAGATAAGAAATTGAAACACATAGTCCAAAACATACCTCTTAGCGAAATTTTAAGATCACCGGAGATACTCAACCCACTCGGCTCTGCCTCCCTTTTTTCCTCACTGGATTTGACGGGATACATGGCTTAGGTTCTGGGAGTTGCTCGACAGACTCTTTCTTAAATTTTATTTTAAAGGATGGTGTTTTATGGACTAGTATGGTTCTTAAGTATAAGCTTTCAAAGTATCTGTTCTCTGGTATTATGATATTAATCTTGATATTGGTTCTAGACTAGAAGGGTTTTTAGCTTGACATGAGAGAGAGTATTTCAAAGATTTGAAGTTGTTGTATTTCGAAAGATGATTTCATATGTTACAATAAGACTCCTTATATATATAACCTTGGTTGTCTTACATTATTGGCATGCTGAAAAGTCTAAAAGTTGGTACATTATTGTTACAAAAGTCATAAAGTAAATAGTACTTTGTCTCTTGTCCTTTCATGCTTTTCTTAAAGTTGTTTGTCGTTGCTGCCATTTTTTCAACGTTTGTTGGCTTGTCATATTTTGTCTTTGATTCCTTGTGGGTCCGGCGGCTTTTGCTTTCTTCGACAGGCATTTTTTACAGGTGTCTTCTTCTGATACCATTTTCTGGGCGGATCTTTTCATCATCTAATAACCCTGAAGAGGGTAGGAATATCGATGTCATATTAACATATTCATATGTAGGTTTATCAAATAATAGGCATGTAGTACGGAAGCATGTATTATTAACTCAAAATTCATTTTTAAATAAAGTCTACAACCTTCTATCAACATTTAACATCATAATTGCAGAGACGTATACTTATCAAGATAATAATTAGAAACACATAGTCCAAAACATACCTCTTAGCGTAATTTTAAGATCACCGGAGATACTCAACCCACCTCGGCTCGCCTCCCTTTTTCCTCACCGGATTTGACGGGTTACATGGCTTAGGTTCCGGGAGTTGCTCGCAGACTCTTTCTTAAATTTTATTTTAAAGGATGGTGTTTTATGGACTAGTATGGTTCTTAAGTATAAGCTTTCAAAGTATCTGTTCTCTGGTATTATGATATTAATCTTGATATTGGTTCTAGACTAGAAGGGTTTTTAGCTTGACATGAGAGAGAGTATTTCAAAGATTTGAAGTTGTTGTATTTCAAAGATGATTTCGGATGTTACAATAAGACTCTTATATAGATAACCTTGGTTGTCTTACATTATTGGCATCTTTGAAAAGTCTAAAAGTTGGTACATTATTGTTACAAAAGTCATAAAGTAAATAGTACTTTGTCTCTTGTCCTTTCATGCTTTTCTTAAAGTTGTTTGTCGTTGCTGCCATTTTTTCAACGTTTGTTGGCTTGTCATCTTTTGTCTTTGATTCCTTGTGGGTCCGGCGGCTTTTGCTTTCTTCGACAGGCATTTTTTACAGGTGTCTTCTTCTGATACCATTTTCTGGGCGGATCTTTTCATCATCTAATAACCCTGAAGAGGGTAGGAATATCGATGTCATATTAACATATTCATATGTAGGTTTATCAAATAATAGGCATGTAGTACGGAAGCATGTATTATTAACTCAAAATTCATTTTTAAATAAAAGTCTACAACCTTCTATCAACATTTAACATCATAATTGCAGAGACGTATACTTATCAAGATAATAATTAGAAACACATAGTCTGAAAACATACCTCTTAGCAATTTTAAGATCACCTGAGATACTCAACCCACCACTGCTCGCCTCCCTTTTTCCTCACCGGATTTGACGGGATACATGGCTTAGGTTCTGGGAGTTGCTCGATGCACTCTTTCTTAAATTTTATTTTAAAGGATGGTGTTTTATGGACTAGTATGGTTCTTAAGTATAAGCTTTCAAAGTATCTGTTCTCTGGTATTATGATATTAATCTTGATATTGGTTCTAGACTAGAAGGGTTTTTAGCTTGACATGAGAGAGAGTATTTCAAAGATTTGAAGTTGTTGTATTTCGAAAGATGATTTCATATGTTACAATAAGACTCCTTATATATATAACCTTGGTTGTCTTACATTATTGGCATGCTGAAAAGTCTAAAAGTTGGTACATTATTGTTACAAAAGTCATAAAGTAAATAGTACTTTGTCTCTTGTCCTTTCATGCTTTTCTTAAAGTTGTTTGTCGTTGCTGCCATTTTTTCAACGTTTGTTGGCTTGTCATATTTTGTCTTTGATTCCTTGTGGGTCCTAAGTGGCTTTTGCTTTCTTCGATGTGCATTTTTTACAGTGTCTTCTTCTCGATACCATTTTTCAAGTGGATCTTTTCATCATCTAATAACCCTGAAGAGGGTAGGAATATCGATGTCATATTAACATATTCATATGTAGGTTTATCAAATAATAGGCATGTAGTACGAAAGCATGTATTATTAACTCAAAATTCATTTTTAAATAAAAGTTTACAACCTTCTATCAACATTTAACATCATAATTGCAGAGACGTATACTTATCAAGATAATAATTAGAAACACATAGTCTGAAAACATACCTCTTAGCAGAATTTTAAGATCACCGGAGATACTCAACCCACCCTGGCTCTGCCTCCCTTTTTTCCTCACTGGATTTGACGTGTTACATGGCTTAGGTTCTGGGAGTTGCTCGACAGACTCTTTCTTAAATTTTATTTTAAAGGATGGTGTTTTATGGACTAGTATGGTTCTTAAGTATAAGCTTTCAAAGTATCTGCTTCTTCCGTATTATGATATTAATCTTGATATTGGTTCTAGACTAGAAGGGTTTTTAGCTTGACATGAGAGAGAGTATTTCAAAGATTTGAAGTTGTTGTATTTGAAAGATGATTTGGATGTTACAATAAGACTCCTTATATAGATAACCTTGGTTGTCTTACATTATTAGCATCTTTGAAAAGTCTAAAAGTTGGTACATTATTGTTACAAAAGTCATAAAGTAAATAGTACTTTGTCTCTTGTCCTTTCATGCTTTTCTTAAAGTTGTTTGTCGTTCTTTGCCATTTTTTCAACGTTTGTTGGCTTGTCATCTTTTGTCTTTGATTCCTTGTGGGTCCGCGCTTTTGCTTTCTTCGATGTGCATTTTTTACAGTGTCTTCTTCGATACCATTTTCTGGGCGGATCTTTTCATCATCTAATAACCCTGAAGAGGGTAGGAATATAGATGACATATTAACATATTCCTATGTAGGTTTATCAAATAATAGGCATGTAGTACGGAAGCAAGTATTATTAACTCAAAATTCATTTTTAAATAAAAGTTTACAACCTTCTGTCAATATTTAACATCATAATTGCAGAGACGTATACTTATCAAAATTATAATTAGAAACACATAGTCTGAAAACATACCTCTTAGCAGAATTTTAAGATCACCGGAGATACTCAACCCACCTGGCTCGCCTCCCTTTTTTCTTCACCGGATTTGACGGGATACATGGCTTAGGTTCCGGGAGTTGCTCGACGGACTCTTTCTTAAATTTTATTTTAAAGGATGGTGTTTTATGGACTAGTATGGTTCTTAAGTATAAGCTTTCAAAGTATCTCTGCTCTCTGGTATTATGATATTAATCTTGATATTGGTTCTAGACTAGAAGGGTTTTTAGCTTGACATGAGAGAGAGTATTTCAAAGATTTGAAGTTGTTGTATTTCGAAAGATGATTTCAGATGTTACAATAAGACTCCTTATATAGATAACCTTGGTTGTCTTACATTATTAGCATGATATGAAAAGTCTAAAAGTTGGTACATTATTGTTACAAAAGTCATAAAGTAAATAGTACTTTGTCTCTTGTCCTTTCATGCTTTTCTTAAAGTTGTTTGTCGTTTTGCCATTTTTTCAACGCTTGTTGGCTTGTCATCTTTTGTCTTTGATTCCTTGTGGGTCCATGGCTTTTGCTTTCTTCGATGTGCATTTTTTACAGTGTCTTCTTCTCGATACCATTTTCTCAAGTGCATCTTTTCATCATCTAATAACCCTCAAGAGGGTAGGAATATCGATGTCATATTAACATATTCATATGTAGGTTTATCAAATAATAGGCATGTAGTACGGAAGCATGTATTATTAACTCAAAATTCATTTTTAAATAAAAGTCTACAACCTTCTATCAACATTTAACATCATAATTGCAGAGACGATACTTATCAAGATAATAATTAGAAACACATAGTCCAAAACATACCTCTTAGCGTAATTTTAAGATCAATGAGATACTCAACCCACTCTCGCTCTGCCTCCTTTTTCCTCACCGGATTTGACGGGATACATGGCTTAGGTTCCGGGAGTTGCTCGACAGACTCTTTCTTAAATTTTATTTTAAAGGATGGTGTTTTATGGACTAGTATGGTTCTTAAGTATAAGCTTTCAAAGTATCTGTTCTGCAGTATTATGATATTAATCTTGATATTGGTTCTAGACTAGAAGGGTTTTTAGCTTGACATGAGAGAGAGTATTTCAATGATTTGAAGTTGTTGTATTTCAAAGATGATTTCAGATGTTACAATAAGACTCCTTATATAGATAACCTTGGTTGTCTTACATTATTGGCATCTTTGAAAAGTCTAAAAGTTGGTACATTATTGTTACAAAAGTCATAAAGTAAATAGTACTTTGTCTCTTGTCCTTTCATGCTTTTCTTAAAGTTGTTTGTCGTTGCTGCCATTTTTTCAACGTTTGTGGGCTTGTCTTAGTTTGTGTTTGATTCCTTGTGGGTCCGGCTTTTGCTTTCTTCGATGTGCATTTTTTACAGTGTCTTCTTCTCGATACCATTTTCAAGGCGGATCTTTTCATCATCTAATAACCCTGAAGATGGTAGGAATATAGATGACATATTAACATATTCATATGTAGATTTATCAAATAATAGGCATGTAGTACGGAAGCAGGTATTATTAACTCAAAATTCATTTTTAAATAAAAGTCTACAACCTTCTATCAACATTTAACATCATAATTGCAGAGACGTATACTTATCAAGATAATAATTAGAAACACATAGTCTAAAAACATACCTCTTAGCAGAATTTTAAGATCACCGGAGATACTCAACCCACCCTGGCTCTGCCTCGTTTTTTTCCTCACTGGATTTGAGGGGATAGATGGCATAGGTTCTGGGAGTTGCTCGACAGACTCTTTCTTAAATTTTATTTTAAAGGATGGTGTTTTATGGACTAGTATGGTTCTTAAGTATAAGCTTTCAAAGTATCTCGTTTCTCTGGTATTATGATATTAATCTTGATATTGGTTCTAGACTAGAAGGGTTTTTAGCTTGACATGAGAGAGAGTATTTCAAAGATTTGAAGTTGTTGTATTTGAAAGATGATTTCAGATGTTACAATAAGACTCTTATATAGATAACCTTGGTTGTCTTACATTATTGGCATGCTTTGAAAAGTCTAAAAGTTGGTACATTATTGTTACAAAAGTCATAAAGTAAATAGTACTTTGTCTCTTGTCCTTTCATGCTTTTCTTAAAGTTGTTTGTCGTTGCTGCCATTTTTTCAACGTTTGTTGGCTTGTCATATTTTGTCTTTGATTCCTTGTGGGTCCGGCGGCTTTTGCTTTCTTCGACAGGCATTTTTTACAGGTGTCTTCTTCTGATACCATTTTCTGGGCGGATCTTTTCATCATCTAATAACCCTGAAGAGGGTAGGAATATCGATGTCATATTAACATATTCATATGTAGGTTTATCAAATAATAGGCATGTAGTACGGAAGCATGTATTATTAACTCAAAATTCATTTTTAAATAAAAGTCTACAACCTTCTATCAACATTTAACATCATAATTGCAGAGACGTATACTTATCAAGATAATAATTAGAAACACATAGTCTGAAAACATACCTCTTAGCAGAATTTTAAGATCACCGGAGATACTCAACCCACCCTGGCTCTGCCTCCCTTTTTTCCTCACTGGATTTGACGGGTTACATGGCTTAGGTTCTGGGAGTTGCTCGACAGACTCTTTCTTAAATTTTATTTTAAAGGATGGTGTTTTATGGACTAGTATGGTTCTTAAGTATAAGCTTTCAAAGTATCTGTTCTCTGGTATTATGATATTAATCTTGATATTGGTTCTAGACTAGAAGGGTTTTTAGCTTGACATGAGAGAGAGTATTTCAAAGATTTGAAGTTGTTGTATTTCGAAAGATGATTTCAGATGTTACAATAAGACTCCTTATATAGATAACCTTGGTTGTCTTACATTATTGGCATGCTGAAAAGTCTAAAAGTTGGTACATTATTGTTACAAAAGTCATAAAGTAAATAGTACTTTGTCTCTTGTCCTTTCATGTTTTTCTTAAAGTTGTTTGTCGTTGCTGCCATTTTTTCAATGTTTGTTGGCTTATCATCTTTTGTCTTTGAATCCTTGTGGGTCCGACGGCTTTTTCTTTCTTCCACATGCATTTTTTACAAGTGTCTTCTTTTGCACAAGGGCATCCTTTGCAGGTGTCTTCTTTTCACAAAAAAAGATGAATTTTTTTTGTTCGACGATACTCCTATAGAATAGGAATGATATCGTTTTGATTTTGATACTCCTATAGAATATGAACGGTATCAGTGATATATTGGTGATATATGATGATATATGGTCTTACTATAGTTCGAACTACTTTGTGCCGTATTAGATTGTTACATCGTGGCTTTCTGTAGTTTAAACTACATTGGACAGTTTCGTTTGAAAGGATTAGATGATCCTTCTTTTTTCATGGTGATATGGGTAGTATCATCCTTAATGCTCATAACAGGCCTTTTCCTTTGACCTATCAAGAGTTTGTACTGCTCCACTGTTTCACTGGAGTGTTTGTGCTCCATTTTCATGATCCTGTCATGCATGTTAGTAAGGTGTATTGTGTCTTGAGATAGTACATCATTGTTGCAGTACAAGGTGATAAGTTCTTCGGTTTGTCCTCCTTTGGAGTTTCCAATGATGCTAGCCTTGTCTGCTCTTAACATATCTTCAATCTTTGATTTCAATGTTGATAGTCCTATGGCTCTTTTGGCACTCAGTCATTCTTGAAACTTTTCTATAGTACATGGTATTTTCATTTTTAGGTCCTTGTCATCTCCGCTTATGTGTTAGCATATAATAATAGGTTTTCCTGTCAGGTCTGTCGAGGCGTCGAACAGTTGTATGCCGTAGATACCTCTTCCAAATGATTCTATCATTAATCTAACAGATTCTACTAAAACGTTGTCAAAATGGTACAATACATTCTAAATATTTTACCTACTAGCACCCTTCATACTATGACCCCAACCGAAATTCTTTACCGTCGGATCCCTTCTTACTACCACCTAAGGATATTCGGTTTCCTGTGTTTCCCCAATCTTGCCTCCACCGCTCCTCACAAATTAGCACCTCAAACCACACCGTGTGTCTTCACAGGCTTCCCGTCTAATCATAGGTGCTATCTCTGCTATGACATGTCCACTCGTCAAATCCATGTCTCTTGTCATGTCACATTTGAAGAGACCATCTTCCCTTTTTCGAATATTCAAACATTCCAAAAAATAGACTATACCTTTCTTGACGAGTCCGACATCTCCCCCATCATTCTCAGCGAACTGTGTCAGTCCACCACCCAAACACCATCTCTGCCAGCCACTACCGACACCGCTGACTGCCTCTCTACGGTTCTGCCACCTACAACCACCGCCATCGATCGCATATCTGCCTTTCCGTCACCATCCTGTTCTCCGTCACAAATACCGTCGTCTGCCACCACCGAAAATCAGCCCACCATCTCGGTTTCACCACCAGTCGTCGTCTCTTTCACTGTTTCACCTCTACCATCCCATGGAAACCCCGCAACCCCCCAAGCCACTGGAAACCCACACCATACCACCACTCTCAAAACACTGACCCAACACATCTGTCCCAACCCCCACCAACATCATACCCCACATCCCCCGTCTCACCCCATATCGATCTACCCAGATCGGTATCTTCACACCACCCTTCGTCGAACCCAGACACTAACCGAATTTGCTATGACTGACTTGGGGAAGTTGAGCTATTTTTGGGGATATCAGTGACTCATTTTGCAGATATGTTTTTATGTCAGCGCAAGTATGCAGAAGAGATAGTGTATATGGCTAAAATGGCAAACTGCAAGATCATGTCCACTCCGGTTGACTCTAAATCAAAGCTTAGTGTTGTTGATGGTAACCCAGTATCCGATCCCACTCTTTACAAGAGTCTTGCAGGTGCACTTCAGTATCTTACCTTCACCAGGCCTGACATCGCTTAGGTTGTTCAGCAGATATGCTTATTCATGCATGCCCCAGGCAGCCTCAGTTTACTGCCCTTAAACGTATCATTCGATAGGTTAAGGACACACTTGATTATGAATTACATCTATACTCCTCAGCACCAACCAAATTGTTATCATACACGGATGCTGATTGGGCAGGCAGTCCAGACACGTGACGTTCCACCTCCGGCTACTGTGTGTTCGTAGGGGATAATCTCATTTCTTGGTCTGCCAAGAGACAGGCCACCTTATCCCGTTCGAGTGCAGAAGTAGAGTATAGAGGCGTTGCTAATGTTGTTGTTGAGATCTGTTGGCTACGCAATCTTCTTTTGGAGCTGCAATGTCTCTTGCGTAAGGCGTCTTTGGTTTACTGAGATAACATATCCGTCATCTATCTATCTCATAATCTGGTTCAACATCAGCGAACCAAACATATTGAGATGAACATCCACTTTGTGCGTGAGAAGGTTGCTCTCGGTCATGTCAAAGTATTACATGTACCTTCCACTTATCAGTATGTGGAAATATTCACGAAAGGCGTACCTAGAAAACTCTTCTTTGACTTCAGATCCAGTCTTAGCATCCGATCTCCTCCCGCTCAGACTGAGGGGGTGTATTAGCACATGTATAAGTAAACATTTTACCATATTTTGTATTGTATAATTATGGTAGAATTGGGATCCTTATTATAGAAGGATTCAATATTATACACCTATATATATTGTATTAATGAAAAAGGCTCCCCAAGAGAGATTAATACAATCTTATATTTTATTTGTTCGATTTTCAAATATCTAAAGCACTTGTCGGGGAAATGCCTCGTAGAATTCATATATTTATTCAGGAAAATGCATTGAAGTAGCTTGTATTTGAAGGTCATTCGTAACAAGACTCGGGATATCAGGATGCATAGATATGATAGTTTAGATTTATATTTTCGCATTTTTTATTTTGGGACAGTAATAATTCTGAATATTCTTTAACTCTTTTCTGTGCTCCTTTGTGTGTGTGCTTTGTTTGTGGTTACAACCAAGTTAGTCTTAAAAGCTATTTAAAGTCAACATAAGTGATCGTGTTATGATACAGATTCGAAAGTGTCTAACACCTTCTCCCTAGTTAATTAAATCTCATAATCTGAATTTTCAATCCTTTTTTCTAAATAAAGTACCAGTCTTCCTCTGAGCAGTGTTGTATTAGCATAAAGTTACAGAGGCGGTAAAAAGTTAGGCAATTAAAAAGACTAGCAATAATCTTTTGCCAACAAAAAGTGACTGGGACAGAAACCATAATCCAAAACTTACGAAAATACACAAAAACTAAAGTGCTAACATTTTAACTAAAGATAAAACATCAAAGAAATGAAACCCCTATCATCCCCTAAGCTTCTGGTGGGCGGAGCAGTGGCCATGACGTTAGCAAGACCGACCGGCCTCAGCAGCAGTGGCAGTAGCAGTAGCAGTAGCAGTAGCAGTAGAATCAACAGCAGCAATGCAATTAGCTTGAATCCTTTCACTAGCTTTCCAAATAGCAATGGTCTCAAAAGCATCTCCTGCAATAATATAATGCAGCAAAGAAAAACCGAAAGAGTTGCTTGTCAAGAATCAACTTTGTGATGATTCAAAGAGAAACCAACCAGTAGACCACAGAAAGGGTAAAACATACCCATATCTGTAGTCACTGGCCTCATCAGCATGATCAGACTAAAACTACCCATAGAAGCCAAGAGAAGTACGAAGTAGAGGTATTTGTTAATCATAGAATTCTTTGATCTAGTGTATGAACTAGACCTGTTAAGAGTCCCACATAGGAAATAGAATGGGAACATGAACTACTTATATGGACTTGGACAATCCTCGCCCTACAAGCTAGCTTTTAGGATTGAGTTAGGTCCAAGATCTATTCTTTACATGATATCAGAGTCAGACCCATTCCAATTCTTTGTTCACCGATGTTGGCCCCCAAATTATATTGTCCACACTCCAGTTAACGAGGTCTGGGCGTGCCGGAGTATTAAGAGTCCCACACCAAAAATGAAACTCTTTATATGGACTTGAACAATCCTCACCCTACAAGCTAACTTTTGGGGTTGAGTTATGTCCAAAATTCATTCTTTACAAGATCAATAATGAGTAGAGGGCCAACAACATTACAAACTTTGGCAAATCTTAGGCTGATGAACTCATATTCGGCTGATGAACTCATATTCATCTTCCCGAATATTTAGTTGTTGACTAGTAAATGAGTTAACTTTTTTTTCGAAAGGATATTTTGTTTTCAAATTAAATTGGTGACTTTGGCACAGGTGACTTGGCACACCGCAACTCAAATTTTATCTCTTACTCGTATAAGAGGTAAAAAGCCTTAAATCTCACTACATTTGAGCTACCTCAAAACCTGATAAAATAAGTAGCAGACACTCTTATTTATAATTCAGCAAGCTCCGACTCCCTTTATTCTCCACTTTCACCACGCCACCTCTCTCCTTTCTTCACCACTGTACGCCATTTGGGGTATAAAATTCCTCCACCCATAAATTGGGAATAAGTGTAGTACTTGAGAGAAAGGCTTTTGTGGTTGAGCGTTTCGAGAAATACACGAAGACACTCACTGTCGGATTGCACAATTGATCTCTATCGTGGATAGGATCACTGACGTGAATTCCTTCTCTACAAGAAAGTCTAGAATTGACAACAAAACTTTAGCAAAAATAAATATATTATTGCTAAAAAACATAAATGGCAACAAAACTTTAATATATTGTTGCTAAAAAACATAAATGACAATAACTTGTTAAACTTGTTGTTCCGAAAATTTTTTGCATCTGAGATTATTTCAACGACATGCAACAATTTTTGTTGTTGCGAAAACTACTTTTATCAACAATATTTAATATATGACAACAAAAAATATTGTTGGTAAATATCTTTCTTTTTGTAGAGACTTTGTTTCTATACAATATACCATTACCAAGGATAATGCCCGCACTGTGATTGAAGTCGTTCTCTATTTCAAGGTTGTGGACCCTCTTTTGGTGAATGCATTAATCCAGCTAGCACAAAGAATTATGGAAAGTGAATATTATTTAAATATTCACCATTTCTCATATACTTATTTGTAATGTATAAGTATGGTAGAAATATGATTCCTATTATATTAGGATTCCACATTATACACACTATAAATATTTGTATTAATGAGAAAGACTCTCCAAGGGAGATTAATAAAATCTTACATGGTATCAGAAGCCAATAATCCTTCCCAACACAAAACATAATTTCGGCTGTCCTTTCCTTCCTTTTTCCGGCGCTGAACCGACCGTATACCACCGGTACACCTTCAAGACACGCTGATATACAGCTGCCCAGCCCTCCAATTCTGCTAGCAGCCTTGTATACCACTAGTATATTGTTGATATACATCCCTCTTTCCTTCTCTAGCTCTACAACAGGTCGTATATCCATCACATATAGCCTATACAAGCCGATATACAATTTGTATACGACTGTTATACCCTACCTGCCTCTATATACTACCCGTATACAACCTCTCTACACCGTTATACACCTCGTATACGTCCCGAACCCCACCTCCCTTATTATTTCTCTCTCCTACCCAATCTCCGGCAACCACCATTTCGTGAACAACCACGAATATGGCTGTGGACAGAGGCGCGGGGGTGGCAACAGGGATCAAGCTGGGAACTTGGCTTCCAGCTTGGTCCCAGCAACTTCTACACACAACCTAGATGCTGTGGCCCAATTTCAAGAAGCAGGCCAGCTCGCCCCAGACCAGCTGATGGGCCACGGCTATTCGGCCCACCTTTCTGCAACCCCACAGTGGCCCAGCAGTCTGGGAACCCATCCGACGGCCCACTGCAGTCATGCCCAATTTCCTGGGGGCCACTTCTCTACTCCGGGCATTCCCCAATCCAATTTGGTCTAGGTTTTTAGAATATTGACTCCTCGGAAGCCCGATAATGTGTGGTATATGGATACGGGCACCACGTCTCACCTCACCAACAATTCTGGTAATCTTTCTCAAATGCAAAATTTAAATACTCCACAATCTATTATGGTTGGAAACGGTCATCGCATTTCAATTCAAGGTTTTGGCCACACTCTAACCCCATCACCACATCCCCACTTCTCCCTAAATAACATCCTTTATGCCCCACATATTATCAAGAACTTAATCTCCGTTAGAAAATTTGCCATAGATAATTTTGTATCAATTAATTTTGACCCGTTTGTGTTTTGTATAACGAACCTCCGTACCGAAAAACTCCTTACAAGATGCAATAGTGAGGGAGACCTTTATACTTTCCTAACCATGTCCGCTGCCAGTGTCACCCCTCCCACATCTCTAACTGCCCAAGTCTCTCATCCCACCGCTTTAGCAACAATCTCTCCATCAACCTGGCACAATAAACTTGGACACCGAGGAACTCCTATTTTTAATTTTTTGCGAAACAATAATTTAATTCGTTGTTCTAGTGGGAAACCTGCCCAACAGTGTTTTTCTTGCCCTTTAGGCAAACACGTTCGCCTCCCTTTTCAGTATTCTGTAAGTGTTACGTTTTTCCTGTTTGATATTTTTCATACAGATTTATAGACATCTCCTACTATTAGTTCTCTATGTCATAAATTTTATCTAGTGTTATTAGATGACTTTTCTCATTTTATCTGAATTTACCCTCTAAAATTCAAGTCTGAAGTTTTTACCAAATTTCATAAGTTTCGTAACTTTATCAAACCACAATTTGAAAAATTCATTAAATTATTCCAATGTGACAACGGTCGTGAGTTTAATAATTCTGTGTTTCATAGTTTTTGCACCAAGAATGGCATGGTCTTTCATTTCTCGTGTCCCCATACATCAACCCAAAAAGGAAAAGATGAACGAATCATCCGTACTATCAATAATATGGTTCGTACCATTCTTTTTCATGCCTATCTCCCCCCGTCATTATGGGTCTATGCAGTCAAAATGGTAGCATATATCTTTAATATTTTACCTACCAGTACTCTTCACAACAAAACCCCCACTGAAATTCTCTACCGTTGGATCCCGTCCTATGACCACCTTAGAATTTTCGATTTCCTGTGCTATCCAAATCTTGCCTCCACTGCTCCCCATAAATTAGCACATCGCACCGCTCTCTGTGTCTTCATAGGTTTTTCGCCAAATCATAGGGGCTATCTGTACTGTGACTTGTCTACTCATAAAATCCATGTCTCTCGTCACGTCACTTTCGACGAGACAATCTTCCCATTTTTGAATATCTAAAAATTCACAAAACACGGATTACACATTTCTCGATGAGTCAGACCTCTCCCACATCCTCAGCTCTCTCTTCCGACGTGACAATATTGTTCCGTCACAGTCAGTTACTGTTGCTCTACTTCTCCTAGTTTCCGCCAACGTCAACCCTACACTGTCTCAACTACTACCGTCGGCTACCGCCTTACCCACTTTCTGGCCAGATTTTTCGATGTCTGATCTAGTACAAACACCTACCATCCACCGTAACGATCTAGGCACTCAGTCAGACCCACACACCTCCGACCACCGAACCCACGATCTGACACAAATCATCGTCCCTACACCAACCTGTAACCCATCACCAAGAACTCCTCCCAAAAACCCAAATCAGACACCAACATCGACCCATTGTCGTACCATGACACTAACATCGCAACCTGCCACCCTCCCGACCTGGATCCAGTCACCACCGTCACCAGCAAATAACAACCTGACACCGACAAAGTCCACCCGAGAATCAAGATTCCCAGCTACTGCCCGTACCCGCGACTACACCTGTACCAAACACCTCGGCCTAAACTGCCCCTATACCCACCCACCGTATGGAGACCCGTGCCCAATACGGGATTTTTAAACCTAAAATTCACTTTAACCTATCCACACAAATCATATCCCCGATTCCCAAAAAAATCCAAAATTAGCCAAACTGGACCCTAATTGGAATGCGGCCATACGTGAGAAATTTAATGCTTTAATGAATCAGCACACTTGGAATTTGGTTCCTAGACCAGATGGAGTGAATGTGATCCAATGCATGTGGCTATTTTATCACAAATTTAGAGACAATGGTGACCTAGAGAGGTATAAGGCTAGACTTGTGGCTAATGACACTAATCAATAGGAGGGTATTGACTGTGGTGAGACATTCAGTTCGGTTGTTAAACCGGCCACCATTCGCATAGTTTTGAGCATTGCTATGGGTAAGCATTGGCCAATCCATCATTTTGATGTAAAGAACACCTTTTTACATGAGGACTTGAAAGAAGTTGTTTACATGCACCAGCCGCCAGGATTTGTGCATCCGCAGGCCCCTCATTATGTATTTCGTCTTCATAAGTCACTCTATGGATTGAAATAGATTGGGTTTGTATGCATCAAACTGCCCGTATACCCACTCACATTATGCATATTGGGTTTGTATACATCAAGTGTGATAATTCTCTCTTTATTTTTCATCGAGGTAGTAACATTGCTTATTTATTGCTTTATGTGGATGATATTGTTCTCACTCCCCCATCTGATGTGTTGAAAAATGAGATTATTGTATTTCTTAAGACTGAATTTTCTATGACTGACTTGGGGAAGTTGAGTTACTTCTTGGGGATATCCGTAACTAGATCTGCAGATACTATCTTCTTGAGTCAACATAAGTATGCAGAGGAGATTGTGTACATGGCTAAAATGGCAAACTGCAAGATCATGCCCCCTCCGATAGATTCTAAATCAAAGCTCGGTGATGTTGATGTTGATGGTGATCTAGTCTCCAATCCTACTTGCTATAGGAGCCTTGCAGGTGCACTTCAATATCTTACATTCACCACACCCGACATTGCTTATGTTGTTCAGCAGGTGTGTTTGTTTATGCATGCCCTCAGAGAGCCTCATTTTACTACTCTTAAGCGTATCATTCGATACATTAAGGACACACTTGATTATGGATTGCATCTATACCCCTCTGCACCGACCAGGTTACTATCATATACGAATGCAGATTGGGCAAGCTGTCCGGACACGAGATACTCCACCTCTGGCTATTGTGTGTTCTTAGGGAATAATCTCATTTCATGGTTTGCCAAGAGGCAAGCCACCCTATCCCGTTCGAGTGCTGAAGAAGAGTATAGAGGTGTTGCAAATGTTATTGCTGATATTTGCTGGCTCCGAAACCTTCTTTTAGATCTTCAGTGTCCCCTGCGTAAGGCATCTTTGGTATACTGCGATAACATATCCGTCATATGTTTATCTCATAATTCGGTTCAACATCAACGAACCAAGCACATATAGATGGATATATATTTTATTCGTGAGAAGGTTGCTATAAGACATGTTAAGATATTGCATGTGTCATCTTCCTATCAGTATGCGGATATCTTCACTAAAGGACTACCTAGACAACTATTCCTCGACTTCAGATCCAGTCTAAGCGTTCGGCCTCCTTCCGCTTCGACTGAGGAGGTGTATTAGTGAATATTATTTAAATATGCACCATATCTCATGTACTTATTAATGATGTATAAGTATGGTAGAAATAGAATTCCTATTGTATTAGGATTCCACATTGTACATGTTAGAATATTATGTTAATAATATTTGGATTTTGTATTAATGTAGTATCATATTATATATGGTAGGTAGTAAAATATTAATTAGGAATATTATGTAAGTAAGGTAGAAGATTATTAGGAATTTATTTGGAAGATTAGGCATGATTGACTCTTCCTAATTGATGTATATTGTGTATATATTGAACCTTTGAAAGATGAATACATTGAGAAAAATATTCTACTTACCCTAGAATTATTACATGGTATCAAGAGCTTAAGGAAAGATCCAAAATTAGTTTAATTTCTTCCAAATGTTTGATCATCTTCCTCCCTAGAAAACCCTAGTGGCCGAAAATTTCATTATTTTTCACTCCATTATTGATTATCCTTCATCACAACTAGTTATGTCTGAATCCAAACCATCTTTTCACCCCGCCCTAGCTGTCTCAAACATCAAAACACATGTTTTCATCAAACTAGAAATGGAAACCGTTCATTATGCGACTTGGGCAGAATTATTCAAAGTATGTTGTCGTGCTCAGAAAGTTCTTCATCATATAATTCCTCCAAAATACGGTAAAGGGAAAGACATAATAAATGATGCGGACAAGGAATTGTGGGATACACTTGATGCCACAGTCCTTGGTTGGATTTATGCGACAATCTCCACAGACTTGTTGCATACGATAATGGAACTGGATTCCACAGCCATGGCGGCATGGGAACGTTTGCGAGATATATTTCAAGATAACCAAAACTCTCGCGCTGTTTCATTGGAATAGGAGTTCTCAACCATTGACATGGCGGATTTCCCTAATGTTTCTACATATTGTCAACGCCTCAAAGTGTTGGTCGATCAACTATGAAACGTTGGTTCCCCGGTTACTAATAACCGGTTAGTCTTGCAATTGGTCACCGGTCTCACCGACGCGTATAGCGGCGTGGGAACTCTCATTCGTCAAAGTAATCCTCTACCACAATTTTATCAAGCAAGGTCCATGCTTGTACTTGAAGAGTCGGGCTTGGTGAAAAAGGCCTCAACTACTTCAAATTCCACTATGATTGCCACTTCTTCACATGATGGTAATTTTTTTGACCCTTCTCAACAAAATAAGGGACAAAAAGGACGTCATAACAATAAAAATAAGGGTGGAAATCGCAGAAATAACAAAGGTGGAGGCCACCAAAATTCCGGTGGCGGCGGTAATGGTGGCAACACCAACTATGGTGGTGGGCGATGGCGGCGGCAAAGAAGCGGCGGCGGTCGATGGCGGCGGCTCGGCAGGCGGCGGACAATGACAGCAGCAGCCCGGTTGGCAGTGGACTTGGGCTGCACCACCCAGCCCAGCGAGAAATTGGGCGAGCGGCCCCAGGCCAGCTGGCGGCGGCAAAAGCGATGGCCCAAGTCAAGGTAATTGGCAGCAGTGGCAGCAGCAGCAACAGGCCCAGCAGGCCCATTTCGCTGGGTCTGTTGCCCCAGGCAGTAGCAGTGGGCCTCAGCCGACCCAGTGGCATGAGGCCCATTCAACAGGGGCCCACCCCACGAAAATTGAGTCTGTCATGCACACTCTTGGACTTAATCCACCGGATTCAAATTGGTATATGGACTCCGGAGCGACGTCACATATGACGTCCTCCCAAGGTAATCTCTCGTCCTATTTTAATTTGAGCAATGATAATGGAATAATTGTCGGAAATGGCCATTCAATTCCAATAAAAGGTTATGGTTCTAGCAAATTCTTACCGCCAAACCCACCCCTAATTTTAAAAAATGTCCTTCATGCTCCCAAATTAATCAAAAACTTGGTTTCTGTTAGAAAGTTTACAACTGATAATTGGGTATCTGTCCGGTTTGACCCTTTTAGTTTTTTCGTGCATGATTTTCACACGGGGAAGCTTCTCATGAGATGTGATAGCAAGGGGGAGATCTATCCAATAAATCCATCAACCCAACAATCCAAGTTTCCTTCTGTTTTTGCTGCCTTGGCACCATCTTTATGGCACCAACGTTTGGGACATCCGGGAGAGGCTGTTTTGGCTTCTCTTAAACAAAATAATTTTATTTCTTGTACCCATATACGGACTCTAAATAAGTGTCATTCTTGCACACTTGGTAAACATATTAAGTTGCCTTTTATTTCCTCTACTCCATGCACTCTTTTGCCATTTGATATTTTACATTGTGATATTTGGACATCCCCTGTTTTGAGTTCCTCTGGTCATAGATATTATTTGCTTATACTTGATGACTACTCTAATTATTTGTGGACATTCCCTTTATCGAAAAAATCACAAGTGTTTTCCACGTTTCTCACTTTTAGAGCATTCATCCGAACTCAATTTGAATGTGATATCAAAAATATACAATGTGACAATGGGGGGGAGTTTGACAATAAACAGTTTTGAGATTTTTTCAAAACAAATGGTCTTCAGTTTCATTTTTCTTGTCCTCATACTTCATCACAAAATAGAAAGGCGGAACGTAAAATTAGAACCATTAACAATATTTTTAGCACATCTCTTTCTCATGCTTCACTTCCCCCTGTATTTTGGGATCATGCACTCCAAATGGAAACTTATCTGTTGAATGTCCTTTCTCAGAAAAATCTATCATACCAAGCTCCCCTAAAAATGCTTTACCTACGAGAGCCCACATATCATCACTTACGAGTGTTTGGTTATCTTTGCTACCCCCTTTTTCCATCCACTACAATCACAAAACTTCAAGCCCGGTCTACTCCATGTGTGTTCTTAGGATACCCTACTCATCATCGCGGTTACCAATGTTACGACATTTCTTCCAAAAGAATCTTTGTAAGTCATCATGTAATCTTTGATGAAACAATATTTCCTTTTGCTAAGTTACATGCCACCGAGACCCCTAACTATGATTTTTTGGATAATGATAAGCTCTCGTATCTAACATATTTTTTTCACAGCCCAGTACCTATTACTAGTGTTGAGCACCGTAATTCAGGCCCATTGGGCCAGGCAGCCCCAACGGGCCCAATTCAATCTCCATCAGTGCAGCCCATTAGCCCCTCGGTTTCTCACTCCTCGGTCAGTGGCGTCCAGTACACTGGCCCAATAATCCGTCCGATCACTCGCAGTCAACATGGGATTGTCAAACCCAATGCAAAATAAAACCTTTACACCCAGGTCTCGAAATCACCCTTGCCTCGTAATCCAGTATCTGCTCTAAAAGACTCGAATTGAAAAATGGCCATGGATGTTGAATATCATGCTCTAATTACAAATAGGATATGGTATTTAGTACCTCGTCCATCTAATGCTAATATAATTCGATCTATGTGGATTTTCAGCCATAAAAAAAAATTAATGGAACTTTTGAGCGGCATAAAGCCCGTCTTGTAGGTGATGGGAAGACACATCAGGTTGGTGTAGATTGCGGGTAAATATTTAGTCCAGTGGTCAAACCTGATACTATCAGAACAGTTCTCAATCTGTCTCTCTCAAAAGGATGGTCACTTCATCAATTGGATGTCAAAAATGCCTTCATCCATGGACACCTTAATGAGACTGTTTACATGCACCAACCATTGGGATACAGGGATCCTAAATACCCCAACCATGTGTGTTTGCTCAACAAATCATTATATGGCCTCAAGCAGGCCCCTAGGACTTGGTATACGCTATGGTGGCCAAGGGCCAGGGCGACCCGACCAGAGAGAGCAGTCCCGAGCTCGCCCGGTCCGCCAGACCCCACCAAAAAAAAAAAAAGTGCAGGCGGGACTCGAACTCGGGACGGGACGATGTCTCAAATCCCATGAAGACCCGAGTTCGCCCCGACTTGACCCCACTCCCGAGCCCTTTGCAAAATGACCGTTGCACCAACGTTATTTTAGATTATGGCTGCTAACGGCCATTTTAGCCCCTCCCCCAACCCCTACCTCTTAATATTTATTTTTAACCCATAAGTTATTATATTTCCACTTTAACCCAATTTTCAACTATAAATAACTCATTTTCTCTTCATCTTTCTCACAAATCTTCCTACAATCTCTCTAATTTCTCAATATATCTCTCTACAAGTCTACATTGTTTGCTAAATATTCAATTTTATTTATTCATTTGGGAATTGGTAGTGAAGTTGGCAACTAGCTGAGGATCTTCCATCGAGCAAAGTTTCAATTTTCAACCTCTCGATTACACTTCGACGTTACGTCAGCGTTTGGTACATCTGTTCCTTCATTAAATTATTATTGTCTGCTTATTTAGTTTAGATCACTTAATTTTATTGTCTTTAATTATTTATTTATTTATTTATTATCATAATTAAAATGGAAGGATTAAAAGGTATGTTTAAGGGTAAGGGTAAGGGTGTTTCTTCTTCTAGTAGGGCAAATTCAGGGG
Source organism: Anisodus acutangulus (assembly GCA_029783415.1). Lineage (NCBI taxonomy): Eukaryota > Viridiplantae > Streptophyta > Magnoliopsida > Solanales > Solanaceae > Anisodus > Anisodus acutangulus. The sequence continues at coordinate 38,486,476 of CM056502.1, read as the reverse complement.
CAAGGGTACTTCTTCTAGTCATCTTATTCCTACACAGGATGATTTTGTTGATACTCAACATTTTCCTACAATACCATTAGATTTAGACCAGGAGCTATTTTACGGAACTCAAGAAGACTTTAATTTAGACGATGATCTAGATGATATACCCACTAATGTTGATGACAACACACCCACTAGTGCACCTTCAACCTGAAATACCTCCTATTCCCCTAGTATGAGACGAGGTCCAGCAAAACGACCATTAAAATCGAGATGCATGGACATTTTTGATAGGGACGTAGAGAATCAAGTAGCCATATGTAAAATTTGTAAAAATGTTTTAAAATTTAAAAGCTGGAAAAAGGTCACTGGGGGACGGGGGGTTTAATTAGACACGTAGTAAGTGCTCATCCAAACTAGGTATGCCCAATACCAGGCTTCAAAACCGAGCAAACGCCCGCTCCATCGAGGACAAAGTTCACATACTAATATTGTCCCACTAAGTACAAGGTCAAATTAACCCTAAGTGACGGGGGAATTGTAGGCCCTAAATACAATAAACATAGAGATAGGAAGCAATATCAAAATTAGTTCAGTGGAGGGTTTGCCTTTTCATTTTCTTCATCTCCGGTTTTATTCATTACATTAGAGATATATATAATCACGCTTTTTAACGGTTTTCCTAGATCAATCGTTAAGAGAGATGTATTTAAATTCGCATGAATATCAACAATATTTACGCTTTTCATTATATCATTTTAATGGCAAAGTATCCATCACGTCGATATAGGTCGAGTACTAGACCATGATTATTTAACTGTAACTTGTCATTGGATAGATTATAAATGGTCTATGCAAAAACGTATTTTAAGCGTATAGATATATAGATGATAGGCACACGTACTTTTATTGCAGAAAATATTTATCAAGTGTGTCACGATTATTACGAATTACCGATAAAATTATGACTATTACATTAGATAACGCTTCTAATAACAATTACGCCAATTACAATTTTAAAAAATAGTTTAACTCGTTTTTCTAGACCATTTTCATATAAAATGTGTGTGCCATATATATAACTTAATTGTAAAGGATGGTCTATCACTTTTTGAAGACATTCTTAGTAAAATACACTTGCTATAAACTTTATTTTTAAAAGTAATAAAGTACAACGTGAAAAGAATATAAAAATTTGTCATGATTGTGGACTACCTTTTAGAAAAAATTCCACAAGAAGTATCCACTAGGTGGAATTCTTTATACGAGCAACTACTTGTTGCTTATGACTATAAATTACCTATAACTTTATTTTTTAACTCTCATAATAAAAAGCCGGTGATATGATTTTAGATAGTGATTGGGAAAAAATTTCCTAACTTATTGTATTTTTTAGAGAAATTTTTCAAGCAACAAAAAAGAATTTTCCTAGATATATTATCCTACTATTTCAACTATGTTATTTTATATAACTCTAATATTTTATTACTTAGTGAATATATGGAAAAACCAGACTTATAAAGGCAGCTATTAAAAAAATGTTTCTCAAAATAAAAAAATATTTTATTCCTATTCCCTCTATTTATATTATTAGTTCTGTATTAAATCCTACTATTAAAATAGACGGTACTAAATCACTAATTGAAACTATTTACGATTGTATAGAAGTACTACCACCTCCAAGTCCCAAAAATCTAAATCACCCACCACCTATTGAACAAACTAAAGAAGAAGTATTGTCTAGCGTGAGAACACCAATGCAAAAATATATATAGATTTTATCAACAAAAGAAAATGCTAGTAACTTACCAGCCTTCCATACCATCTTCTTCATCTTCAATACAACCTCACAAAAGACATGTTGTTTCTGCGGCTAGTATTGAAAGCCTCGAAATAGAATGTGCGGTCGCATTACCTACTACTAACCAAATTAGCGAGAGTTGGATATTTTTGTTTTGCAGTGGTTCTGCATCGTATCAAGAAGTTATCAATGAAGATGGACATGAAGACTTCTTTGAAATCTTTGGAGGGGGAATGAGAAGACCTTTCCGACACTTTCAATGATGGCTCGAGATGTTTTGAACATTCAAGCGTCGTCAGCTCCTAAAGCGCTTTTTCCGAGTAGATATCAAATAGGAGACCCGCATGACACTCATTAGCCGAGACAGCTTGGAAATTGCGGTATTATTCGAGATTGGATACAAGCGGAGCGGAGAAGGTGCGGTCAACCGGAGATCAATGAAGAAGATGATGAAAACTACAACGAAATCTTAGCAGAAGGTAGTGGAAGCGGCGTGGATCAATTTGACCAACAAATACCAATTCCAACCAGAAGAACCACATGAAATCATCAAGCAATTAGAACGAGGTTTTGAGAATGTAATTTTTTTAATTGTAATTTTATTATGTAATTTGTAACTTTTGGACAACTCCACAAAGTTGCAATTTAGATTTTAGACAATTGTATTTGTATTACAAAAAAATCATATGTCTATTAAATAATATAAGAGGCACAAAAACAGCCTTGGGATGTTTTTATTACACTATCTTGTTTTGTTTATTGAGTTTTTTTATACATATGTTATTTAAAAAAAAAATGAAAACCCGCCGTATCCCGACCTGAGCCCGACCCCGACCCGAAACTCGCCGACTGGGAGCCCGACGGGATCGATCGAAACGAGACTTGCTCGATCCGCCGCACCCGACCCCGCCAGAGCACGCCAGACCCGACCCCGCCTTCTCCCGGTCCCTTGCCGACCGCTGACCGGCCCGCTGCATCTGAGCCCGGCCCACTGGCCACTCATAGTATACGCAGTTTGCAGATTTTGTGTCACGCATGGGTTTCTCGCACATCCGTTCAGATAATTCCCTGTTTATCTATCGTCAAGGTAATCATACTGCTTATATTCTTCTATATGTGGATGATATTATTCTAACAGCATCTTCAGACTCTCTTCGAAAGAATATCATGTCACAGCTTAGTTCTGAATTTGCTATGAAAGATCTTGGCCCACTCCACTACTTTCTAGGGATTGCTGTGACCCGACATACAGGTGGATTATTCCTCTCCCAGAAGAAGTATGCATCAGAAATCGTGGAACGAGCTGGGATGTCTTTCTGCAAACCTTCGGCAACTCCGGTCGACACAAAGTCAAAATTGAGTGCCATCTCTAGCAAACCTTTTGCTGATCCAACGTTATACCGCAGCCTAGCAGGAGCTTTACAGTATCTCACATTCACCAGGCCAGATATTACCTATGCAGTGCAACAAGTGTGTCTATTCATGCATAATCCAATGGAAGAACATATGCATGCTCTGAAACGCATTGTGCGATATATTCAGGGCACTCTGGAGTATGGATTACATCTATACCCGTCCTCTATTTCCAAACTTGTTACTTACACTGATGCAGATTGGGCAGACTGTCCGGATACAAGACGATCCACCTCCGGATATTGCGTCTTCCTTGGTGACAATTTAATCTCATGGTCCTCAAAAAGGCAGGCCACGGTATCACGCTCAAGTGCTGAAGCAGAATATCATGTTGTGGCCAATGTTTTATCTAATTCATGTTGGATTCGGAACCTATTACTTGAACTTCATTGCCCTATTCCGACTGCAACAATAGTATACTGTGATAATATTAGTGCAATCTACCTCTAAGAGAATCTCATCCACCATCAACGCACTAAACATATTGAGTTAGATATTCACTTTATACGTGAGAAGGTGGGTCGCGGACAAGTTCGGGTGCTGCATGTCCCAACGCGACATCAAACCGCAGATATCTTCACAAAAGGACTTCCGTTGATATTATTTGAAGATTTTAGGGACAGTCTCAGCATTCACCGCCCTCCAGCTTCGACTGCGGGGGAGTGTTAGAATATTATGTTAATAATATTGGGATTTTGTATTAATGTAGTATCATATTATATATGGTAGGTAGTAAAATGTTAATTAGGAATATTATGTAAGTAAGGTAGAAGATTGTTAGGAATTTATTAGGAAGATTAGACATGATTGACTCTTCCTAATTGATGTATATTGTGTATATATTGAACCTTTGAAAGATGAATACATTGAGAATAACATAATATTCTAACAGTACACATTATATATATTTATATTAGTGAAAAAGACTTCACAAGGGGGATTAATACAATCTTGCACCATCTACAATTACCAAGGATAATGCCCGCACTGTGATTGAAGTCGTTCTATATTTCAAGGTTGTGGACCCTGTTTTGGCGAATGCATTAATCCAGCTAGTACAAAGAACTATGGGCAGCGAGGTCAGTAAAATTGCATTCGACAAGAGAAAATAATGCATGTATTAACTATTGAAAAAAAATGACAATTTCTGATTACGAGTAATATAAGCGAAAGAAAACAAACTTTTTGTTCTTTTCTTTTAATTTGGAATAGAACTCTTTTTCACTATGAAACTGCTCCATAAGTACGAACAATTTAGAGAAGTTGTAAAGAAAATAAGGAGGGTTCTGCCATCGATAATCTCCATGTAGTTATGGAATTGGAAACGGGTCGAAGAAAAGTATTTGATATATTTCAACTAACTGCTTTGTGGGAAAGTAAAACAAAATTCCAATTTAAAGCTAGAGATATAAATAGAAGAGCATTCAAGCCTGTTGAATTAGCAAGAGTTTTGTATTTTCTTTTCTTTGTTTGAAGAAAATCTTAGATGGTTGAGGAATTGAGATGTAATCAGATCATTAAATTTTCATCGGAACATGTGGCATCAATCAAATTGTGTATTGACAAGTACTGGAGCATCAAGCACTAGAGCTTATCCCAGCCTAATAAGAACTCTTAAATACAAACATGTTTTTATGATTTTTTTTCTAAAACACACTTTAATCAGGATGAACAATGAAGAAAAAAATAAAGAGTAAGTATAAATTGTTACCTTTCAAAAGTTCCTATCCATTTTGTCTTGTACTAGCTCCACCTCTTCAATACTTTTTGTAAGATTGGAATAATTTCCCTTCGAGATTTATTTCATTAATCACAATATATATAGTTGTACAGAGGTTGATTCCTAATACAATAAGAATCCTAAGTTACCTTAAATGGTTGATTCCTAATACAATAAGAATCATAAGTTACCTTAAATATACATCTATCATAATTACAAATGTACAGTGAATATTCGGAGAATATTCGCTAATACTCCCCTTCAGACGGAGCGGGAGGAGGCCGAACGCTAAGGCTGGATCGGAAGTCGGTGATGAGCTGTCTCGGTAGTCCCTTTGTGAAAATATCTGCATACTGATATAAGGAAGGTACGTGTAATATTTTGACCTGACCAAGGGCGACCTTCTCTCGTACAAAGTGGATGTCCATCTCAATATGCTTAGTCCGCTGATGTTGGACCGGATTGTGAGACATGTAGATGGCAGAGATATTGTCACAATAGACTATAGACGCCTTTTGTAGTGGACACTGGAGCTCCAAAAGAAGATTTCGGAGCCAACTGATCTCAGCAACGACATTAGCAACGCCGCGATACTCTACTTCAGCACTCGAACGGGATAGCGTGGTCTGCCACTTGGTGGACCATGAGATAAGATTATCCCCAAGAAATACACAGTAGCCTGAGGTGGAGCGACGTGTGTCTGGGCATCCTGCCCAATCTGCATCCGTGTAAGAGAGCAACTTGTTTGGGGCAGAGGGGTAGAGATGTAGTCCAAAGTCCAGTGTGCCCTTAACGTATCTAATAATACGTTTGAGGGTCGCAAAATGGGACTCTCGAGGGTCGTGCATAAACAGACACACCTGCTGAACAACATATGCAAATCTGGCCTAGTGAATGTAAGATACTGAAGGGCACCTGCAAGACTCCGATATAAAGTAGGATTAGAAACTGGTGCACCTTCATTGGCGCTGAGCTTGGATTTTGAGTCAACCGGAGTTGGCATAATTTTACAATTTTCCATCTTATCCCAGTATACTATCTCTTCTGCATATCTACGCTGACACAAGAACATAGTAGCTGCAGATCTGGTCACTGATATACCCAAAAAATAACTTAGCTTTCCCAAGTCAGTCATGGCAAATTCAGTCTTGAGTAGAGCAATGATTTCATTCTTCAAACCATCGGATGAGGCAGTAAGAACAATGTCATCCACATATAATAGCAAATAAGCAGTACTGCTACCGCGATGAAAAGTGAAGAGAGTTATCACACCTGCTACATATAAAACCGATCTGCAAAAGATACCTGGCAAAGCGATCATACCAAGCGCGGGGTACCTGTTTCAAGCCATACAATGACTTCCTGAGACGACATACAAATTGCGGGACTGCCGGATGAACAAAGCTGAGGGGCTGATGCATGTCACAATTTCTTTCAAATCCCCATGAAGAAATGCATTCTTGACATCAAGCTAATTGATCGGCCAATGCATGCACATAGCAATACTGAGAACGGTCTGAATAGTGGCCGGTTTAACAACCGGCCTGAATGTCTCACAACAATCAATACCCTCCTGCTAATTTGTGTCATTGGCAACTAGTCTTGCCTTATACCGATCTAAGTCACCACTGTCTCTGAACTTGTGATGAAATAGCCACATACACCGGATAACATTCACACCATCTGGTCTAGGTACCAAATCCCAAGTGTTCTGCTTGGTTAAAGAATTAAATTCCTCGCACATGGTCGCATTCCAATTAGAGTCCAGTTTGGCTAGTTTCGGTTTTTTTGGAATGGGTGATATGATTTGTGTGGAGAGGTTATAGTGAACCTTGGGTTTGAAAATCCTGTGTTGAGCACGAGTTCTCATATGGTGGGTAGGCAGTGACTGTGGAGCATCAGGTTCATAACCCGATGTCGGTGTTGGAGAGTTGTCGGTGACGGGTGATAGTGGTGACTGGGTTGTTGTTGGTGACGGGTGATAGTGGTGACTGGGTTGTTGTCGGTGTCAGGGGGTTAGGTGGCGAGTTGGTGGAGCTGGGTAGTAGCGGCAGATTTCCGATGGGTGGCTGGATCGGAGATGTGTCGGCGTTAGGGTTTCTGGACAGCCTATCGAGAGGTTGGTGGTTTGGTGGTGGTGGTGACTGGTCGGCCCTGCGAAGAGGAGACATGGGCTGACTGGTTGTACGAGCGACGTCGGTGACGGTCGCTGGCGAAGGACAAACCACCTGTGCCGGTGACGTTGATGTGTGAACAATGGTCGGAAACTGGAACAGTGATTGGACTGGTGGGGACAGATCTGTGTCATCAAGAAATGTGTAGTCCGTGTTTTAAAATTTCCGAAGATTGGAAAATGGAAAATACGTCTCATCAAATGTGACATGGCGGGAGATAATGATTTTATGAGTGGACAAGTCATAACACAGGTAACCCCTATGGTTAGACGCGAGACCAATGAAGACACAGGGCGTAGTTTGCGGTGCTAATTTATTAGGGGCAGTGGAGTCTAGATTGGGGTAGCATAGGCAACCAAAAATTCTGAGTTGGTCATAGGACGGGATCCTACGGTATAGAACTTCAGTGGGGGTCTTGTTTTGAAGAGTGTTAGTGGGTAAAATATTAAGGAGGGATTCTACCATTTTAACAGCATAGACTCAAAAATGCGGTGGAAGACAGGCATGAAACAAAAAGGTGCGGACCATGTTATTGATGGTTCGTATAATTCGTTCAGCCTTTTCGTTTTGTGAGGAAGTATAGGGACAAGAAAAATGGAAAATCATGCCTTGTTTAGATAAGAAAGTGTGAAATACCGAGTTATTAAATTCGTCCATTATCACATTGGAAAGATTTGATGGATTTTTCAAACTGTGTTTTAATAAATTTTTGAAATTCAAGGAATTTGGCAAACACTTCATATTTGAATTTTAGTGGGTAAATCCAGACAAAATGTGAGAAATCATCTAAAAATACTAGATAAAATTTGTGACCCAAAGAGCTAACAACCGGAGATGTCCACATATCAGTATGAACAATATCAAAAGTTGAAAAAATAACACGGTTGGATGACATAAATGGAAGACGAGTATGTTTCCCGAGAGGGCAAGAAAATCAGTGTTGGGCAAGTTTCCCATTATCACATTGAATACGCTTAGTAGTTCTAAGAAAATTAAAAACAGGTTCTCCGGGGTGTCCGAGTATGTTGTGCCAAGTTGAGGGAGATATAGCCGCAAGGGATAGAGGTGCTTGCGGTCTGACAGCGAAAGATTGAGTGAATGGGTAGAGGTCTCCCACACTATTGCAGTGCGTAAAAATTTTCCCCGTATTGAGTTCCTTCACAGAAAAACCAAAATGGTCAAATTCGATAGATACAAAATTATTGCGAGTGAATTTTCTAACAGAGATTAAGTTTTTAACGATCTTAGGGGTGTAGAAGACGTGATTTATGGAGAAAGGCGGGTGGGGATGTTTGGTATGTGTGTTACTGTAACCTTCAATTGGAATGCGATGACCATTGCCGACAGTAATAAATTGAGGACACTTTAACCGAAGCAGTTGAGATAAGTTACCTGACGACCGGGTGAGGTGAGAGGTGGCTCCGGTGTCCATGTACCAATTTTCATCGGGTTGTTGAAGGTTTACGGTGCTGTAAGCCTGGTCCAACTCGGTAGGGGCCAGGCTGCTGCTTTGCGGGTGATACTGGACCGAGGCCATATGGGTTTGATCTTTGGTCTTGATGGGACTGGCTATTGGTGGCGGATCCGAAGGCGGTGACGAGGCTCTGCTTTGAGGCGGGTTGTTGTTGTTGGGTAAGGGCAGGCAGGCGAGGCCCAGGTCTCTGTATTGGGCCAGGGTTGCGGTCCAGCCCACTAGACGTAGGGCACAGGGATTGGGCATGTTTGTTGGTTTTTGTGGCCCTTGCCGCAGCCCTTGCCCTTGTTATTACTGTCGTGGCCTCTACCACATCGCCCTCTGCCACGGGACTGCTGCTTTTGGTGGTCTTGCGGTGGTGGAGGGGTGGTGTTGGCCGCTGGTGGTGCCATCCCGTCAACGGCTAACACCTTTTGATTATGCTCCTCTTGTTTAACACGTCGGGTTTCTTCCAACAATAGTTGTGACCGTGCCTTGGTGAAACTTGGAAGTGGGTCGGCCTGTTGAATCATTGTTGCAAGTGTATCGTATTCACCTTTCGGTAAACCAACAACTAATTGAAGTACCATCTTGGTTTCAGAAACAGGTGTCCCGACATTGGATAGTTGGTCGGCGATGAGTTTCAGTTGTTTGCAATATTCGGACATATTGTTAAAATTCTCGAGGCGCGTATTGTTGAATTGCTCTTCCAAATACACGATCCGAGTATTTTTATTATCCTGAAAGATTTCTTCCAACCGTACCCAAAGGTTCACGTGTCGTATCACCTGTTTTCATGATAGTACACAACAAGTCTTTCGAGATGGTGCCGTATATCCATTGTTTGACGATGGCGTCAAGGCGACGCCATGTCGAATCGACAATCTCGGTGGGACGAGGAACAGAGTCATCAATATGGTCGAGCACGTTGTACGCATATGCATGAATATAGAACAGTTCTATCCACATGGGACAGTCTTCTTGGTCAAGAATTATAGGGATAGAATTCTTGATGTTGGTAACGGCGAATGCCGGGTGAAAAGAAGACGATGATCGTTGAGAGGGGTTGTCAAAAGTGCCAGTGGAGGAACCAGAATTGGTGGGGGAAGACATGGTGGCAACCAATTGTGCCGTCGGCCGAGAAGGGAGAAATTGAGGGGGGGTCGGCGGCTTTGGAGAGAGGAGTAAGGATTAGGGTTAGGCTCTTGATACCATGTAAGATTGGAATAATTTCCCTTCGGGATTTATTTCATTAATCACAATATATATAGTTGTACAGATGTTGATTCTTAATACAATAAGAATCCTAAGTACCATTTAAGGTAACTTAGAATTCTTATTGTATTAAGAATCAACATCTGTACAAATATATATATTGTGATTAATGAAATATACAGTGAATATTTGGAGAATATTCGCTAATACTTTTAACTTTTTAGCCATTTTCTTCTCTCTTCCTCAAACACTAGATTTTCTTCTTATTTTATTATACAATAATGAAGATGAACAAATATGAAGATAACTTTAGAGCTAGGGGTGTTCAATTGAATGTTAGCCATAACTTCAATTATCCGTAATCATTTATATTTCATCAACGGAGCAAAAGGGAGCTCCTGGGAGGAGTTAAAAAAAAAGTGTAAGCGGTAATCATTTATATTTTTCGGCCATATAAATGTATAGTTTGCAACTCATCACGCTTTCAGTTTTAATTTCTCATATCTCTCTATTCGAAAACTTTTACACTTTTTCAAAATTTATAAGTTTCTTTTCTTCCAAACTCAACTCTAACCATGTCTGATTCATTTTCTCCTCCTCTCCAAACTCTAACCATTCCTCGCATATGCAAATGGTATGTGATCATTTCAAAAATCAATAAATGTAATGGTTGCATTTTCTTTGAATCTTTTAAAGACATTGTTGAATTTGAACGTTATGCGTCTCATTTTGGTTTGGACAATCTTTAAGCGAAAATTGGAGAATATTAGGGTGAAGTACGAGGATTCTGTTGTAAGTTTTGATTTTTAAAAAATCAACATGCTACATTTATTTATGATCAACTTAATTTGTAAGTTATTTTATACTTTTAGTTTGATAGTTCAATTTTGATTGTAAATGATCTGTTTGTACTAAAAAATAATAAGCCTATTGAAGTTGTTGATCTTTCTTTAATTCATTTGGATGAAATTCGTAATTTTAGTGGGGAAATTTTTTACCTTGAGGGTTTAATAGTGGTATAAGCAGTGGAATCCCTTCATATATTTGAAATCTTGAGCCACAGACGCAAATGAAAAATTAACTCAGTTTCCGCTCTATTCAAGAATAACCCACGAACCAACCAATCCAAAATGTAAGTCTCCAATGTTATCAAATATTACTTATTAGTCCTAAACTGAGGTTGGCGCTTGTTGTATCATTATTTTGGTTGAAAAGCTTATTGTATAGTTGTTGATTGTTATTTGGGTTGTTGTTTTTGGAGACTTGAGTAAAGTAAGAAAAACATGGGAGATGTTGCCTAATTTGTTACAGGATAAGTTTACCATTCAAAATACGATAGTTGTATCACTTGTAGCGTAATGGTATCATCATTTTCATTGTTGTAGATTAAGGTCCGCCGAGTTGAGCTTATCATAATTGCTGGACAGATTATCGCAAGGTATGGTATGTAATGGTTATCCCTACTTCTTTCTTGACATGAATCCGTACCTAAAATGGTATCCGAACGAGGGTACAAAAGAAGCATTCTTATCAAGCTCGTCTCTCATAGTGTTATATTATTCATATGTTATTGTTTCTCCCTTGTTGGGAGTACATTCTTGTCTTAGAGCTTATTCCTCACTAGATGAGTATATATAAATTATTCGAACATAGTCCATGAGCTATACTCGGTGGATACGACACTATGTTGCATCTCCACAGAGCCTACATATGACTTGATACAATATATTTTATCCGATAAATCATTGTTACTGCCTGGTACATTGTGTACATCCACAGAGCCATGTTGTGGTCTGGTACAATTTAAGATACTTTCACAGAGCCTTATTAAGGCCTGGTATGTCATATTTATCCAGAGAGCCCCGCTAGGGCGTAGTACATTATTGATATTATTATATGATATGAGTTGGGAACATGTAGGTATATCCTCCGATTTTCCCTTGATTATAAGTATGCTCAGCTATTATGCTTATCAGTTTAATTTCAATTTATAGTTATTCAGTTTCCTTACATACCAGTACATTCTATTCGTACTAGTTTTCCTTTTTTCGGGGCGTTGTATTTCATGCTGCAGGTCCTGAGAGACAGATAGACAAGCGTACTTAGTAGTGTTGCCGAGCTTATCTTGATTGGTAAGCTCCATGTCATTTAGAGTTGTCATGTCCAGAGTCTGGAGTATTTTGTTATATATATAGCTACTATGGGTAGGTCGGGGCCCTGTCCCGACCACAATATAGTTGATATTATGTAGAGGCTTGTAGACGTATCATGTATATGTCTAGTATGTACAGTATGACCAGCCTTGATATTGTCATACAATTTATATGGTGTCCTTGCCGCCCTGATATGTCTCTATATGTGTTTTGTTGTAAAGTGTTACAAATGGGTACGCTAGGTTAAGTAAGGCATCGGGTGCCGGCCACGCCTCCCTAAGTTTGGGGCTTGACAAAAATGATTCTCAAGACCAATTAATACCTATAACCAAACGTGGGACAAAAATAATCTCATATTTTACTCCGAAATTGTCATGCCACCTATCAAATGACTTAATATATATAAGGGAAAATTTAACGAAACAAGTGCATATCAAACAATCTTTTATTGTGTACTTGTAAACATATACAGGACTCGAGCCCATTACTTATTGGTTGGGAAATATTTTGGAGAAATGTATATTTTGTCGCTCCAAAAAGTAATAGTCGATAAAATATATATTTCTTGTGTATATATGTTATATACGGAATACAAACATATTTTATACATTTTTTGGCTAGCGAATGTCGTTAGTTTCAGTTGACCCGCCAGTTTTGTATTGCCCAATATTTTGGAAAGACCATTAACTTAAACGGGCTAGCTAATTGGGCCATGAACAATGATATCATTTGGGCTCACAATTTGGGCTACTTTCAACAATCCTAACACTTCACTTAGCGGGGAGCTTCCAACTTTCATTTCTTTGTTTAGTAATATGCTTTACTTCTGTTTTCAATTTATGTATACTCTTTTGACTTTGAGGTATTTCAGAATGTTTAATACTCTTCTGTTTCTATCACTTTTACAATTTTCAAGAAATTTAAATTCATCTAGATATACATATTTTAAACGTTATGTTTTCTCTATCAATGGATAAAAAGTTTTTATACATTAATCATACTAATAGTGTAAAAGTTATACAATGTTAGTTTTCAGACACTGCTTCATTCTTCCAAAAATCTCGGTTGTGATTGTGAAGTAAATAAAAACTACTTAAAAGGAATAAATATAGGCACAAGTGAAGGACTCGACAATGACTATATAGAAGAAATCTATAAGATGTATGATTTTTACTCAATAACTCAAAAACTCTTAAATCTCACTAGACCTGAGTTACCTCAAAACTTGAGAAAATAAGTAGCGGATACCCCTATTTATAATACTAGAAAACCAACTTAGACTAGAACTAGAAACCTAATTCGACATGAATTAAATATATTACCAAATATCAAATCCAAATAATTTTGGATTACTGATCTTGGTTAAATTCCAACAGATTGCGATCTGACAATCACAACATTTGTCATGCATAACAATTGTTCCAAATCATTATGCGCTTCATCCAACATATGGTAAAATTCATGCATCAAATTGATAGTCTCATTATATGTAAAGATACATGTCATGTACTCAATGGATTGTTGTTAACACCGGGTACGGTTTCCCGTTTGTTGCTGTATTTTTCATCAACAAATAGATTTAATAAACTCAAAATCCTTTTAGAAAGAGGGAATATACAACACATAGTAGCTTGTGCAACCAGTGAATTATAGCTCAATTCAGTTGTTTCCAAGTGCCTTTATGTGGAACGAACACTATTTTCATATACGGTTCAAATATATATAGGAAAATGTTGAACCGTTACTATAATATATATATATAGGAAAAGTTACATTTACTTTTACACTTCTATTTGAAGAATTCAAGAACCAAAATGAAATGTTGTTACATTGTTTGTCTTAGATCTTGAATCTTGCTAGTTGTGGGCAATGAACACTTTCCACTAGTAGAAAAAGACCTCTTCATACTAATAGGAACTTTTTGCAGTGAACGCCTAAAGGAAGAACTCTTCATTGATTTATAAATAATTGAATTTCTATCTCCTCTCTTTGAACTCGAACACCCTTCAATTTTTCCTGAATTCAACTCATTCATCGCGAGATGAATCTCTTGAGCAGCAGGAGAATCCATTGAGACCGATCTTCGTGCTGGCTGAAGTTCATTGTTGATCACTTTCACTCTATGATGATCAGCCAAATCACTAAAAACACGAACCCTTTTCGTCCTTTCATCAAGAACACGTGGAATTTTCATCGATATGTCCATTATTCTTCCCTCCTCGTCATCAAGATTTTCAAATCCACGCCTAGTTTCATCATTTATTTCTCTCCTCAATTCAAGATTTTCCAATTGATCATCATTATGCCTTCCATTATTCTCCAATTGATTGACTTCATTTGGATTGGAGTCATCACCTATATTTGTGATTGATACAACTTCCACAACATTGCTCAATTGAGGGTCATTTCCCATATTAGAAACTATAGGAGCGCGACATAACGGGCAATTCTTGTGTGACCTTAACCAAGTATCAATACAAGGAATATGAAAAGCATGACTACATTTAGGCAATAACCTTAAACTCTCATCTTCCTCAAATTCAGTCAAACAAACAGAACAATCAGTCCCTTCAATCAAAGTTTCATTTTTTTTGTACTTAACCACTGAAATTGAATCAATTACATCTTGTGAAAGTCCAATAGTACGTATGTACCAGATTGGATGATCCAAAATTGGTCCATGATTCTCATCTATAACAAAATCATCTCTAGTTTCATCGAATTGTGAAACATTTCTCCTAATTCTTGAATTGGACCTATACCTCTTTAGTATCATCATGTAACAAATGAACAAAAAAGCACCCCCAAGAACACAAAGCATTAAGATAAAATAAAAGGGCATATGATATTTTGCACTTGTTATATGAGGTATAGGTGGAGGAGGAGGAAAAAAAGGACCATCACTAGGAACATCTTCACCACAATCATCACGAAAATTATCTGGTAAACAACCATAATGACTTTTATCTAAAATACTTGGAGGTGTTTCTAATGGATTGGGTTTTCCTAAATAATTTAGCATCTTCCTATTATAAAAAGCCATTAAATAAAACAGAACCAAGAAACAAAGGAAGAACAACAAAAGAAAAACAATACCTTTTAAGGTAACAAGAAACCAAGAATATGATGACCCTTTCTTGGAATCAATAATACCTTAACATTTTCAAGAAACTATGAAAAATGGTACTTTTTTTCTTGGATATTCATGGGA
Source organism: Anisodus acutangulus (assembly GCA_029783415.1). Classification (NCBI taxonomy): domain Eukaryota; kingdom Viridiplantae; phylum Streptophyta; class Magnoliopsida; order Solanales; family Solanaceae; genus Anisodus; species Anisodus acutangulus. The sequence continues at coordinate 38,471,354 of CM056502.1, read as the reverse complement.
AGATGGAAAAAACAAGAAAATTGGAACCCTTTTCTTGGATTTTTTTTCCCACTGCTACATCTCATGTACACTGATATTTGCTAAGATTTTCACTTGATGAGGATGAATGAATTAAGGGGAAATTTCCTAGAAATTCCTTGTTTTGAAGTGTTTGTCACAAGTCAATGAGGACTTTTACGTGTTATACGCGTTAATAAAAATTGTGGGGCCTAACATGGCATAAATGTCCAAGAGACGACTAAAGTGGAAAAAACAAACAAAATTGATTAGTGTTTTTGTGCATATCTTCTTTAGAACTGTCCAACCCTCGGGTAGGGTCGGGTCAAGTGGTTTTTTTTTCTGCTTGCTCGATCCTGATCCTGTTTTATTTTTTAATTTTTCGACTCTGACCCTATTTTTTCTGAAATTCTACCCAATCTGTTATCCGATATAATTTGTCACCAATTAAAAATTACAACAAACAGAAACATGAAATCATTAAAAATTACACCAAAAAGAACTGACAAGAGGCAAGTACAAACCAACATCACGATAATGCATCAACATCATCATAAGCATCATCATCGTCATCGTTATCACTAGATTCATCTTCGTTTGTCCCTTCACCTATATAAGTAAAAATAAATATTCATAAAATAAAAAATAATTTAAATTATATTATATTAAAAAGACACGCGGGTCGGGATCGGGTCGGATAAAAAATTCTGACCCTGACCCGACCCTACATATGATCGGGTCCCTGCTTTTTCTAGTCAGATGGCTCACGAGTCAGATATAAGCTGACTTTGATATTTTCGGGTCGGGCCGGGCGAGTCCCCGACCCGATGGACCGGTCTAATCTTCTTAAACAAACATAAGTGTTACTTCATGAAATGAGCTAATATCCAAAGGAAGCTTGTGAGATAGCATAACCCCATTAGGAAGCTAGTAAAGTAAAATTGACTTTAATTTTTAGTAATTATATTAATCAGATATTTATAAGGTAATTTTAGGCAACTGACCAATAAGTAAGAGTAGTGACTTAAAATAAGATAACAAACAATGCGACAATAAGTGAAATGAGACTTTAAAATTCTCTAAATTATCAAAGGGCATTTGCTCACATACTAAATAGGTGGGGTTTATAAAGCATAGATTGTTTCTATGCGGATTACTAATGCGCAGACAGTTATGGGATGATTAATAATTAAGAGATCGTTATATGTGAATTACTTACTTTAAAAATGTATTTTTGTCTTTAAAGAGATTAATCCCCATATTGTTAATACACAGAATCTTATATTCAACTTAAAATAATAAATAGATTCTTGCATAGTCTAATGTGGATATTATTTAATTAATTCTGCCAACCAAATGCTATACTAGAATTATGTGCCGTTTATCTTTTTATGCGAATTTTTTATGATGGGGGTTAATTATTCCAATATATCAACCAAACAACCCCTTAACATTTCACTTCAACAAGCTAACACAATTTTTTGAGCAAGTGGCATGGACTTATTATATATCATAGCTTGACTTATATGTATGATAAGATCTGGGATTGTAGGTGGCTCTAAAACTTTATCTTTTGTTTCAACTTGATATTGTTTTTCATAATTTTCAACAAATTCCGGTCTATTATTAATATGCATAATTTTTTATATATATAGTGAATTTTTCGACAAAATGATAATGAATAACATCACCCGTTGGGATGCCAGTTAAACAAAATTAATGAGGGAAATGTTTAAAAGCTCCATGGGATGTAAAGGTGTGTCACGAGGTTGACATTAACAAAGAAAAGAATCGGTTTTTTAATTTTGTTAAATCAAAATAGTTAAAAAGTACAGTTTAGTGCACTAAGCTCTCGCTATCCGCGAGGTTCGAAGAAGGCCGGACCATTCTTGTCTTAAAATTGTGGGTTACAACAATTGCAGAAAACGAGAAGTAAGTAAATATTACAAATTGCTAGAAAGGATAAACTAAAGATTACAACAAAACTGGAATAAAGAATGTTACAAACTGCTTGTGATTTGCTGAGTCAAGTGATGACACTCTGTCTTTAAGACAAGATTGCCCCGTATATATCATTTTACGTTGTTGGACAATAGTCTCCCAAGATACAACAACAACTTAACAAATGAGCAAAGAAAACTCAAGTGTTACTCTTGAAGAACTTTGAGTATAATAAACTTGCTAGAGAGGAAGAAGAAGATGTCAGAAAATTCTGTAGTGTTTTCTTAGTGTGTTGAACAATTAAGTCAAATGCATCAATTTATAGTGTAAGGAGATGACCCCTCATCTAGCCACCTAATGACCTTCAATAGTCACGTAATGACACTTATTGAGGGGTTACATTCAGTCAAATAATGGCTGAATTCATGTGCCAAATAATGAAGATTTAATGCACCGAAACCAGCCCAAAAGTCAGAACTTTCCATCTTCCCGTCGCAATATTCTGCCTCCGAAGCACCGCAGCTCCAGTGATTGAAGACCCAATTACCGCCGCGGCGCTTCCTGGGTGGCGTCGCGGTGCTCCGGGGCCTCGGCTTCGACTGGGCTGCACTGCGGCCCTTCGCGGCGATTTCTGACTCGTTTCATCTTACACTTCTTTCTTCGTTTACCAACGTGGATAGCTTTGTCATTTGGCCAATAACCGTCCATCATTCTATGTCCCAAACGTCTCACTTACGTACCAATATCTCTTTCACTAGTGAAATTTGCGATACTTGGCACTAAGTGTGCACGTGTGTGGAAATAATGTTTTTGACGTGCGGGGCCCCAATTGTTTGAGTAATAAATAACGGGATAAACTTAATTCCACATTAGTAAATTTCCAACAATTCCCTCTTGAAAGAGATTTTGGCGCACTCACAAGGTGCCTATTTCCAGTAATCTTTCAGCGGACCGATGTTGCATCAAGAGAGGTAGGTTCGGCTTTGAACCTTCCATAGTTGAATACCATCGGACTTACTTACTGGGCGGTGAACGTGATGTCTTGAACCGTCAGTGTTTAGTGTAAGCCAAGTCAACGGTACCAACACAACAACTTCTCTTACTCTGTTCTTCGTAATGTTTTGTCCGTTGTGGCCGTGGACACTTCTTGGATTCGTAAGTCCGTTCATTTGAAGCGGCCTGTCCTCACACTTAAATAGGTGGTCTCCTATAATGTATCCTGCTATACCCCACTTTACAAGTGTTAGGAACCATTAAAAGTTTCCCCAAACCTAACCTCAGTCGTTGAGGATCATTAAAGGTTTTGGAAACTTAACCTTTACCCACACTACAGATAGCACTTAATGTCTATCGTGGGAACGACTTTGGATTGATGTTTCTTTACAGAAATCACTATCTGAAGTGCTCATGCTTCCACCGAAGCGCTCAACTGAACCTTTACAGCTTGGTTTTTCCATTGAACCTAATTCCTGGGATCTCCAGTCAGTAAGGTTGGGTTACCACTGTATTGGTCCTTATAGCTTGGGTTTTAAGCCCATTCCAATAGATAGGCAGAACATCTGATCTTTGGGTAAGCCCTTTGTCAGTGGGTCCGCTATGTTATCCTTTGATTTTATGTAATCAATGGATATTATACCCGTAGTGATCAGCTGCCTAACAGTCTTATTTCTTCGTCGACTATGATGAGACTTTCCGTTGTACATAGAATTTTGTGCCCTTCCTAGAGGCGACTGGCTGTCGTAGTGGATCATTACAGAAGGTACGGGTTTGTTCCAACAAGGGACATCCTTTAAGAAGTCGTGAAGCCACTCAGCTTATTCTCTTGCTTTGTCTAAAGCGATAAACTCTGATTCCATCGTGGATCGGGCGATGCAAGTTTTCTTAGAGGTTTTCCAAGACACAACCCCACTACCAATTGTAAATATATACCCACTAGTGGACTTGATGTTCTCTATATCAGATATCCAGTTTGCATCATTGTACCCCTCTAGTACAATTGGATATCTCGAATAATGAAACCCATAAGTTAGCGTGTATTTCAGGTATCATAGTACCCGATTCAACGCATTCCAATGATCATTACTCAAATTACGGGTAAACTTAGCCAACTTGTTGACTGCATAAGAAATATCAGGTCGGGTGCAATTTGTTATGTACATTAAACTCCCAATCACCTGTGCATATTGCTCCTGGCATACGGGTGCACCACAATTTTTATCAAGCTTTTGATTTCTATCCAGTGGTGACTTCATAGGTGAACTGTCAAACATCTCAAACTTTCTCAACATATCCTCGATGTAGTGAAACTGAGATAAGACCAGTCCGTTAGACGTCTTAGAGATCTTTATCCCTAAGATGACATCTGTGATACCCATATCATTCATGTCGAAGCATTGTTTCAACATGTTCTTAGTCTCTAGGATCAAGCTAGGACTGCTCTATGTGATCAACATGTCATCTACGTACATGCATATCATGATGAACGAGTCAGAGTTACCTTTCTTGTAGACACATTTGTCACACTCATTAATGGAGAAAACCTTTGATAGTAGAGTACTATCAAATTTTCCGTGCCATTGCTTCGGGGCCTGTTTCAGCGCGTACAGAGATTTGACAAGCCGACAGACTTTCTTCTCTTGCCCTGGAACCACATACCCCTCGGGTTGTTGCATATAGATTTCTTCTTCCAAATCACCATTTAGGAAGGCTATCTTGACATCCATTTGATGTATCTCAAGGTCACACAACGCTGCGATCGCAATGAATACTCGTATAGACGTCATCCTAGACACCGAGAAGTACGTGTCAAAATAGTCAAGGCCTTCTTTCTATCGATAGTCCTTGACTACCAACCTGGCCTTGTACTTATCTATAGACCCATCTGATTTATACTTCCGTTTGAGTATCCATTTACAACCCAATAATTTATTTCCCGGAGGAAGATCAACCAACTCCCAGGTATGGTTATACAGGATGGAGTCTATTTTACTCTAAATAGCTTCTTTCCAGAGTGGTGCCTCTGGAGTTGACAATGCTTTAACAATTGTCCTTGGTTCGACATCAATCATATAAGCTACAAAGTCAGGATCGAAGAATTTATCCTTCATGGCCCTTTTACTTCGCCTTGGTTCCATCTCTGGAGTCTCCAAGTTCTGAGAATTTGGAATACTAGATTCCGGATATTCAGCCACTTCGAAGTCCACTAGATCTGAACCATCTAGATCCGAGCAGTCAACGACTCCCGATTCGTGAGAGCTTTGGTCATAACTTCATTTGCGAGAGGTTATGTCTTTTTCCTTTCTAGGAAACGTATCCTTAAAGAATTGAGCATTCCTTGATTCCATTATTGTACCCCCGTGGATATCTGGAATATCTGACTTATGCACTAAGAAGAGATAAGTACTACTGTTATTTGCATATCCGATGAAAATGCAATCTACAGTCTTAGGCCCAATCTTGACCTGTTTTGGCTTGGGTACTTCGACCTTTGCCAAACAACCCCACACCTTTAAATATTTATAGGTGAGTTTCTTTCCCTTCCATTATTCATATGGATTTTTGTCCTTACCCTTATGTGGGACTCTGTTAAGAATCGTATTAGCGGTAAGGGCGACTTCTCCCCACATGTGTTGGGGAAGATCGGAATTGATGAGTAAGGCATTCATTATTTTATTCAAAGTGCGGTTCTACGTTCCGCAATACCGTTCGACTGAGGTGAGTATAGAGCCATCGTTGAATGAATAATTCCCGATTCGGCACAATATTTCTCAAATGGCGCTACGTATTCTCCCCCTCTATCGCTACAAATGGATTTAATCCGCATGCTAATTTGGTTTTCAACTTCTTCTTTGTAATGTCGGAATGCTTCAAAGGCTTCATCTTTACTTTTCAACAAGTAAAGGTAATAATACATTGTGCTATCATCAATGAATGTCACAAAGTACTTGTTCCCTCCCCTAGTTTGTGCAAACTTCAAATCACATATATATGTGTGAATAAGTTGTAGATGAGCGATATTCCTTTCCACGGATCGAAAATGAAACTTTGTGAGTTTTGCCTCTACGCACACCTCACACTTATGTTGAGGGTTTACGTCGATAGACGGCAACAACTCCAACTTAACCAACCTTTGGATGGACTTGTAGTTAACATATCCTAATCTATGATGCCATAAATTAGATGACTCAAACAAGTAAGAAGAAGCTTCAATATTATTTCTTGCACGTATTAAAGACATGCCGTTAACTTTGAAGAGGCCTTCATAGACGAAGCCTCTTTCCACAAAAGTTCCATTCTTGGTGATTACAAACTTATTGGATTCAAATACTAGCCTAAAACCAACATTAACCAATAAATGACCTGAAATTAAATTTCTCCTAATCTTAGGAGCATGCATCACCTCCTTCAGAGTGAGCTCCTTTCCAGAAGTCATCTTCAGGACTACCTTTCCTACCCCCAGTACGTCAGAGGAAGCGTTGTTACCCATGAACGATTTCTTGTTAGTAACTGGTGTATAAGTGGAGAAGACATCTTTATTAGAACAGGTGTGTCTGGTAGCACCCGTGTCCATCCACCATTGCATGGGATTCTCAACAAGGTTTGCTTCAAGCACCACCGCCAAGAACTCCTCAATCATGTCGTCCAGAAGCCTATCTTTGACGACGTTAGCCTGAGCCTTGCCTTTGGCTTTGTCCTTCTCTTGTTGCTCAGCCTTGAGCTTGCGACAGTCCTTGATCATGTTACCAGGTTTCCCACAGTGGTGACAGTTTCCCTTGAACTTCTCCGCCGCTTGGGTCTTGCCGTCTTTCTAGAACTTGCGTTTCTTGCTTGGGTTCCCTTTGGCCTCAGCCAGATTTGCCTTTGCCTCAGCGGGTTGTTTTCCCTTAGGCAAGACCCTCTTATTATCTTCCTGAATCTGGAGTTTGTTAATAAGTTCCTCATTGGTCATTTCATTTCTCTTGAGTTTTAAGTAACTCATAAACTCATTCCACGAGGGAGGTAACTTCTCAATCAGTGATGCAACCAAAAACTGCTCATTTGGTTTCATACCTTCCAAATCCAGGTGATGTAGAATCATTTGGAATTCCTGGACTTGTGACATCACTGTTTTACTATCCACCATTTGAAATGTCAGGAATTTCCCAACGATGAATTTTTTTGTACCAGTATCTTGTGCGTTATACTTCTTCTGCAGCTTCTCCCATAACTCTTTGGCGGTGCCTACGGTACAATACACCGTGTAGAGTGGGTTTGACAGGCAGTTCAAAATATAGTTCTTACACATGAAATCACTATGACTCCATGCATCAAGAACCATCTTCATTCCATTAATGACATGAATACCTTGACCCCCTTCAGCCATTTTAGTAGGCGAAGGGTCCATTTCATCTCCAGCTTGTGGAGGATCTTCTATTAGGAAATGAGTCATTCCCATAACAGTCAGATAAAACAACATCTTCTGTTGTCATCTCTTGAAGTTGGAGCCTATGAACTTTTCTACGCGTTGATGGTGGAATCCAGCGGGTGGAGGAACTGTAACGTTCCCTTGAGCAGTAAGAAATGTGTTGGATAAGCCTTGAGAAGTAGTGAAGGCATTAGGTGTGCCTTGAGCAGCATCAGGGAAGGCAGAGGGGTTGCCTTGAGTAGCAGCAGCAACAGAATCAGAAGTGAGTTGTTATCTTCCAGTCATCTTTCTAAGTACTTACAACAATCTTGTCTTAAAATTTTGGGTTACAACAATTACAGGAAAAGGTAAGTAAGTAAATATTACAAATTGCTAGAAAGGATAAACTAAAAATTACAACAAAACTAGAATCAAGAACGTTACAAACTGCTTGTGATTTGTTGAGTCGAGTGATGACACTCTGTCTTTAAGACAAGATTGCCCCGTATGTATCCTTTTACGTTGCCATGCAATAGTCTCCCAAGACACAACAACAACTTAACAAATGAGCAAAGGAAACTCAAGTGTTACTCTTGAAGAACTTTGAGTATAGTAAACTTGCTAGAGAGGAAGAAGAAGATGTCAGAAAATTCTATAGTGTTTTCTTAGTGTGTTGAACAATTGAGCCAAATGCCTCAATTTATTGTGTAAGGAGATGACTCCTCATTTAGCCAACTAATGGCCTTCAATAGCCATGTAATGACACTTATTGAGGGGTTACATTCAGCCAAATAATGGCTGAATTCATGTGCCAAATAATGGAGATTCAATGCTCCAAAACAAGCCCAAAAGTCAGAACTTTCCATCTTCTCGTCGCAGCATTCTGCCTCCGAAGTACCGCGATGCCCCGACTCCAGTGACTGAAGACCCAATTAGCGCTGCGGCGCTGCGGCGCCTCGGCTTTGATGGGGGTGCGCTGCGGCCCTTAGCGGCTCTGCGGCGATTTTCGACTCGTTTCATCTTACACTTCGTACACTTCTTCCTTCGTTTACCAACGTGGATAGCTTTGTCATTTGGCCAATAATCATCCATCATTCTATGTCTCAAATGTCTCACTACTTGGCACTACGTATGCACGCTTGTGGAAATGATATTTCCGACGTGCGGGGCCCTAATTGTTTGAGTCATAAATAACGGGATAAACTTAATTCCACATTAGTAAATTTCCAACATATTATACGCAGTCTTACCTTAAATTTCTACAAGAGGTTGTTTCTACATGAAAGAATATACACGTCATTATCGTGTATATTGAATATATTTTGTATAATTTTTGTACAAGTGTAATTATGGTAGTAGTCTTATATTAGAAAAATGTAGTAGTCTTATACTAGGAAAATGTAGTAGTCTTATACTAGGAAAAGGTAGATTTAATTTCATAATTAAATATTGTATCTCATGTATATATACCTTTGATATTAATGAAAATAATCATTGTATTATTCTCTTTCATTGTATCAACAGTCTAGGGCAGAATTTTTCCTTCTCCAAAATCCTTTGCTTCCGCCGCCCTACTTCTTTGGCCGTCGGCCGTACCTACCCCCCTCCCTTCAATTTTTTTTGAATCCCTAATTCTCTTCTTTTTCTTTCATCATGTCTACCACAAAGAACACATTTCATCCTGCCTTTGCAGTCTCCAATATCAAGAACAACATCCCTATTGTTCTTGAGATGAAAAATGTCCAATATCCGACGTGGTCAGAATTGTTTAAGCTTCACGGCCGGTCTAATAGAGTCCTCCATCACATCATCGGCAAAAGGCAAGGAGAAGGTGCCTTTCATGGATGATAAAATTGAGATGTGTGCAACTCTTGATGCTACAGTCCTTCAATGGATCTATTCCACCATCTCTACGGACCTCTTACAGACACTTATCGAACCTAATGCTATGGCAATGGAAGTCTAGAATAGGTTGCGAGATATATTCCAAGACAACAAAAATTCTCGTGCCGTGACCCTTGAGCAGGAATTCTTCCACATAAATATGAAGAATTTTCCGAATGCCTCAACCTATTGTCAACGACTCAAGGAGTTGTCGGATCAACTCAAAAACGTTGGTGCACCTGTCACTAATGATCGTCTTATTCTTTAGAAGGTTGCAGGCCTCTCCGAGGCATATAATGGCATTGGAACTCTCATTCGTCAAAGAAATCCTCTCCCTCCGTTCTACCAATCACGTTTCATGCTCACCTTAGAAGAAGTAGGGTCAGCTAAAAAGACTGCTACCGGAGCTAATTCCGCCATGATGGTGTTCACGTCCCGCGAAACTGATGACTCTCAATCGTTCTTCAAAAATTATGGTCAAAACCCTAACAACGGGGGTGGCAAAAATGGTCAAAACTATGGGAACAATCGCGACAGTGGACGTGGAGGCGGTAAGGGTGGCGGTCGCGGTGGCAATGGCGGCGGACCAGCAGGCATTGGCGAACAACATGGGACCGGGCCACTGAACCCGTGGCACTAGGCTGGGCAGTGGCCCATGTCGACCCCCTACCCTTTCCTTCTTCTACTTGGGCCGCTGGCCAAAATAGGCTAACTAGACCAAACAAGCAGTAGCAAACTGGATCGTGGCAGCAGGCTGACCTGCTTGGGCCTCGGCCTCAGCAGGCCTTCACTATTGCGGGCCCAATAACAGTCCCGACCCATATAGATATCGAGGTAGCGATACATACACTTGGATTAAATCTCCCGTATGCAAATTGGTACATGGACACCAGTACTACTTCTCACATGACATCCGTACCAGGTTATCTCTCGACTTATTTCAATTTGAGCAAAAATCGTGGCATAATTGTTGGTAATGATAATACAATTCTAATTCGTGGTTATGGTCACACAAATTTATCTCCCCCGAACCCACCTTTAGCCTTGAAAATGTTCTTCATGCTCCTCAATTAAAAATTTAGTGTCCGTTCAAAAGTTTACAACTGATAATTGGGTTTTCTGTTGACTTTGACCCTTTTGAATTTTCTGTGAAGGATTTCACGACGGGGATACCTCTATGCGATGTAATAGTCGGGGCGAGCTCTATCCCATCACTACTACCACTAATCAAGCTACACCATCAACGTTTGCCGCTTTAGCACCTTCCTTGTGTCATGCGTGTTTGGGTCATCCGGGAGGGTCTGTTCTTTCCTATCTTCAAAATAATAATGTTATTGAGTGTAATAGTACGCGTAGTACTAATGTTTGTCCTTATTGTCCGCTTAGAAAACATGTTAGCTTACCATTTGTAGACTCTAATTCTAGTACTTTGATGCCATTTGATATTATTCATAGTAATTTGTGGACATCTCCCATTTTGAGCTCTTTGGGCCATCGTTATTATGTGTTATTTTTTTATGATTATTCTAATTTTTGTGGACCTTTCCATTGTCTAAAAAGTCTCAAGTTTATTCCATATTTCTATCACTTAGAACATTCATCCGTACCCAATTTGAACGGAAAATTAAAAACATTCAATGTGATAATGGAAGAGAATTTGATAATGGGTCGTTTAGGGAATTTTGTAATGTTAACGGAATATATTTTCGATTTTCTTGTCCTCATACGTCCTCCCAAAATGGAAAAGCCTAGAGAAAAATACGCACCATTAATAATATTATTCGGACATTACTCACCCATGCTTCATTACCACCTTCATTTTGGCATCATGCATTACAAATAAGTACTTACCTTCTTAACATACTCCCTAGCAAAGGACTAGCATACCAATCTCCACTCCGCATTCTTTATCGTAACGATCCTTTGTATTCTCATCTTAGGGTATTTGAGTGTTTATGATATCCTCTCTTCCCATCCACTATAATTAACAAACTTCAAGATCGTTCTACTGCTTGTGTGTTTTTGGGTTATCCGTCTAATCATCGTGGTTATAAATGTTTTGATTTATCCTCTAATAAAATCATAATTAGTCGCCATGTCATTTTTGATGAAACCCAATTTCCGTTTGCTAAATTGTATAATTCCGTGTCTAATTTTTATAATTTTTTGGATGATGGGCTCTCACAGTCTGTGGTCCATCATTTGGCTCGGTCTGCACACAATTTTCTGGCCCAGCAGACCCATTGCCTGCCTGCCCAGAACACCCCTCTACCACAATTTCGCTAGCTGGCCCACTGACTGTTGGCCCAATTCGGTTTCCTGGAGTGTCTCGGCCAGCAGGCCCACTGCCTGCTGGCCCAGTTTCTACATCAACGTCCAACTCCTCGGTCTAGTTCATTGGCCCATCACACCCCTCCGTCAGTCCAGTCCATCAGTGATACAATCTAACTTGTGGAAGATACGGATTCAAGCAACAAAAATGCAGAAACTAAAATAACAAGAAAATTGGGGGTGAGAATAAAGGGATAGAAGCAAGATCCAAAGAGTAATGATTCAATGGGCAAACTTAGGTATATGAAACCTAAATCCTCCCAATTGGAATCAACCCTAAAAACCTATACTATTTGATCTTCAACAAAGAGTAATCCAAATTAATCCACAAATGAACAACTCTATATGAAAATCAATGGAAAGAGTTTCAATAGCCAACAATGGAATCCACCATAATTAACTATCAGTAACACTAATCACTAAATTAGCACTACACTAAACTACCATACTAACTATCACTCTTTATGAGTATTCATCTCCACATCATAAAAACTAAGTAATGAAATGACCAAGTATGGTATTTATACTAAACAAGCTAAAGAAGACTAGACTAGTTATTACCATAATTCTCTTAATGAAGTAAGGACCTTTTTTGATAGTCTTCTTTATGGATGATGGCTTGAATTTAGAAAATAGTCTCTTTGCATGGCTAACCACCATCGTTCCCCTCCATCTCATCTTAACTCCACGCGACCAAGCAATCATCCATACGTCATACGCTCTCCTATCAAGCTTCTCAAAGGTCTCCAAAGCCTCTATTTGCATCAACATGTCTTGTAGGGCTTGAAGTTCCTTGGCTTGGCCTCGAGTGAAGCAATTTGAATCATGTGTGCTCCTCAGGATCGTATTATCCTTCCCTTCTTGAGAAGGATTCGTCCTCGAATTCATACCTTGCAAGACATAGAAGAGTGTGACTGCATATCCTCACATGCAACAAACAAGGTAATCATCATAAGGTAAATTATAATACCTAAAGTAAGCAAAGCATGCAACCAACACACTAAATGGCTCACTTTTATGATATAACCAAACATCTTAAGGATCTAGAAATACCATGTATCCCAATAATGCCCAAGACTCTTGGTTATTCAAGACATGTTAACAAAAAAGTAAATTAAAGAACCCAATGCATTTAGGAAAACAAACATGCAAGTTTTCATTGGTCCTAGCAATCAAGAAACACATATCTCCCCTTAAGTCAAGAAATAAGTGATCTCTCTCACGGCTAAGTGCAACATCACAAATAATATCAACCCAATTAATCATTACGCTAACCCATCCCAATAAAGGACTCACTCTCAAGTCAACACCAGGGTCAAATACGAAGGTATCCCCCACACTATTTTGCTCACATTCTCCATGCAAGCCCAACATGAACTCAAGTAATAACACTAGGAAAGAATCACATGAATGATTATAAGTGATACTACCATACGCATCACACACGGAAGTTACCTCCATGGCTTTAGAAAGCCCAGGAATAAGCTTGAGCCACGAGTATATACCGTCTGTAAAGGAAGTACAAGATGTGACGTCATACCAAGTTATTGTCCAATGAGGTTCCCTCCAAAAGCCCCTTTCAAGTCTCCTCTTTTGATGAAACTTTATAAACAAGTTAATCACATAATGAAGTTCATCAAGAGAGAGAGTTTTACCTTTAAACTCATCGATCATATGTCAAGCTTTGAGTAGCATCTCCTCACCCTTTAGGTTAGAAGATCTAGCATAATCCCTCCAAAAAGTATGCTCTTTTCCTTTCAAATCGCCCCCCTTCTTTAAAGAGCAATCTTCACTTTCGGAAGCCTTTCCCAAATTTGACATTGGTCCATCAAGTGGGAAATCGTCAAGAGGGACTTTCCGACATCGGGGAGGGCATCCTCCTCCCATGGTGAATTACCAAATACCTTGTAGCTCCAAAGGTGGCTATATATTCATCATCACAACACATACCACCATGCACTTCACTTTCAATAGTCATGTCATTATCAATTAAAACATTATCCTTAAAGAGAAAACAGTCAATAAACGATGAAGGTTATAAACATGTAAGTTCACTCTCATAAAGACAATTGTCATTTTTCAAAGCAGTTTCCTTTTCATGACTATCTATATGATCAACCTCACCAAATTCATCACTAAGTTGAGGCTCATTAAGCATATCACCAATTTACTCAATTAGTGGACTATCATAGCAAACAAATTGATCAATACAAGTAACCACACTAGTTGGACGCGAATCAATTTTGCTAGAAGAATCAATTCGGTCATCGCTAGGATCAACTAGTATGTGAGCTATCATATCACATGACAATGCACTAACATGCAAATCACAAGTGTCAACACTAGGTGAACACAAATTGATCTCACAAGAAGAATTAATTCGGTCATCAATAGGATCAACTATAATCACCCATTTCAACATTGTCAACAACCTTTACAGAACTAAGCTCATCACATGGTAAAGATTCATTAAGTTCAACTAAGGACAAGCTATCATTCACACTCAAGTCAACAACATGAAGATTTACATTAATTGGAGTGTCGAGATTAGCTATTTTACCTTGAAGTTCAAAAAAGTGTCTTATTTACTGTGGTTTTCAATGGTGGAGCACATTTACTCTTTTGAGAAGCCTTTAACTACCTCCTGAACTTTCAAAGTTTGAGGTTGATCTTTCAGTTTTCTTCCAGGAATACCTACACCATTATTAAGACAACTAGAAAAGAAGGAAAAGTTACATGAGTTAGAATTGGATTGTGACAACCCTCTCACATCACTCCACACAACCTCTCATTTTTCCTCTCTAGAGTTGTCATTTTTCTCTCCCTTACTCCTCTCAATCTTTTCTCTCTCAATTTCATGGGAGTTGGGGCAAGTTCTAAGAATCTCTTGTGAAGGATTTGGTGAACCCTTCACTTCTTATGTCCTTTTGGCTTCACTTGGAGTAGTCGTCTCTTCTTGTAGTGGTTCTTTCCTTTTCGGAATGTGCTTGATTCGCTCCTTCTTTCCATATGGATTGAGAAAGTGACACCTCCAAAATTCCTTCAAGGCACTCCAAGTCTTAATTGGGCGCCCCTTTACCTTCTCATGCTCCCAATGTTCAATAAGGGCTCCTCTTAGGGTGCTTGAATCTAACTGCACTTTTTTCTCTTCCAAGTAGTTGTAGCATTTAAAGATCTTATCCAACTTGTGCTCCCATTCGAATTAATCTTCTTCACTAGATTTTGTACACAAAGTTGGCAACTCTATGTTGGAATGTTGCTTACTTGCATTCGCCTCGAGATTAGAATTCATGGGTGGAAATAGAAGTTTTCTTTTAGCATCCACTATGCACTCGTGCCATTCATGCTCATATGAAATCCTATGTTCTTGGAACCAAGGATATCCTAAACATATGTGACAAGTATCCATGGGAAGCACATCACACCAAATTTTCTCTTGGTACTCACCATGTGCAATGAATACCTTCACTTTCCTATTAACCCAATACCCTCCCTCATCATAATAAGGATACCGTCTCATCACACAAGGTATCCTCAACCATTCAACCACATGAGGGGTAATGAAGTTTGTATAACAATCATCATCAAGCACAAGAGAGAATCCCGCACATCCACAAACATTCACCTTGGTTTGGATAGTTCGCCTCTTTGGATCAATCCCATCTTGATACATTGGGTCCCCTCTACTCCCAATGCCTATCGATATTTCCCTCCTACCTTCAACATCATATCCATATTGAGAACATGGCACATTTGTATTAGGATAAGAAACGTAAGATATTGTACTTCTTGAAGTAGGAAATGTACACTCTCTTTTCCTTCTAGGATGACTTTTACCTCCCCCAACCCACACACTTATACCATCTCACTTAGTATAGAAAGTATTACGAGGGGATGCACGTGAATATCCTCTACAAAATTCTTCACAAGGTTCACACTCAAGTCCATTACCTTCACGGTCATATTCACCACAAAGTGCATAACCACTCGATTCATGTTCATCACAACTCCATATTTCATGCGACTCTTCATAAATTGATTTATGAGGTATGTGTGAGAAAGAATTATACCTCAAGTCACCTCCATATCCGTGGTGTGTAGTATGATGATCTTCATAACCATTGTCTTTACCATAGGACTCTTCATTAGGCTCTTCTACTCTCTCATCTTGTTCGTAAGATCCATGAGATCCATTTACCTCATATTCGCCTCCAGAGTAGTGCTCTTCACTATCATATGGTTCATGATCATAGTGACCACCATCGTCTCCATAAGCTCCATCATCACTATGGTCATAACCTCTGTCAATAGAGCCATAGCCTCCCATATCATCATCACAAGATCCCGAAGCGATAAACGACATGTTTCCTTATAACTCCTCTCCTTATGACCCCTCTTCGTGTACCTACAAAATGAGAAAACAAGTTAGTAGCAAAAGCTCCCCACACCACTCGTATTTGCACTCAAATCTTACCACAACCTAATGCTTCTTCCAAAGTTGGTATAGAAACTACTTGTCCAATCAATTCATACGGTTGCTGAGCTTTGTGGAAGAATAGATTCTTGTTTAAGGAATGATGGACAACTCAAAACAAACGGACAAGAGCCAAAGAAGTTCAATGAAATAAAACAGAAAAACTTAGGAAAAATTAGCACGAAATAAAAATGAGACTCAAGAACTAGTTAACAATCAAGTAAGAATAATTACTAATTGTTAATTAGCTTAGAAAATTAAAGAAGTGAGAAGGAAATAAGAAAAATTGATTTTTAACACTTCAAATTTTTTTGAAAATATTGGGAAGAAAGTGATGAAATTCAAGAATTAATTAACAAATAAGTAGGTTTAATTACTTATTGTTAAATAATTAGAAGAATTAAAGTAATACGAATATGATAAATAATCAAACCGGGAGAAATTTTGGTGAAAATGGCTTAAAATTCACTTTGGAACAAGCTAAAGTTGGACCCACGCGCCAACAGGGCGCAACTAGGTGTAGATTGCTGACGACGCAGCCACGCGTGCAGGTGATGATGTGTTGGTGCCTTCGTGGCGCTGATGTGGCGGGGTCCTGCTGACGTGGAATTTTGAATTTTTTAAAAACAAATCCGAAAATGGCTGAAATTGGGGGCCCCACCAAACCTAAAACCTTCTTTTTTTTTTTGCCCTAGAAACACTTTTTGACCCTTTGACTTGAAGATTTTTGGATCAAACACACCCCTTTTGCGTCTTCTTCTCTATGAAAATTAAAGTTCTTCAAGAACACCAAGAACACCAAATTTCCAATCACCTTCAAATCAATCCCAAATTGCACCAAAATTTAAATTTGAGCTCTCCTTGATGAAGAGAACGAAACCCAATAGGTTTCAAGTTTCCATTTCACATTCTTCAACAAGACCCACTTTTAAGTTCTTGAAGGTTTAAAGGTCCTTCAATGGTGGATTCTTCAATACTAGTTCAAATGACATCCAATTCTCACCAAATTTAATATCCAAGCTCCCCTTAATGAGTATAACAAAACCCACAAACTTTTGAGGCCAATATCACCTTCGTTCACCAAACCCCACTTTCAAGTTTCAAACCTTGAAGCTCCAACAATGGTAGAATGCTTAAAACAATTCCAAATTGAATGAAACTTGAAATTTAGATTCAACTATTACTAGGGAACAAGAATCTAGTGTCAAAGCAACAAAATTAATACAATCTTGTTTTTGGAAATTTTCAGAATTTTGATTTTTATTTTGGATTTTCAAAATAAAAGAACCTAGGATTAAGAATTGTAGATACAATCCTTTAGCCTAAGCTTTGATACCAAATGATACGATCCGACTTTTGAAAGATACGAATTCAAACAATAAAAATACGGAAACTAAAAGAACAAGAAAATTGGGGGTGAGAATAGAGGGATAAAAGCAAGACCCAAAGAGTAATGATTCTATAGGCAAACTTAGGTATATGAAACCTAAATCTTTCCAATGGGAATCAACCCTAAAAACCTATACTATTTGATCTTCAACAAAGAGTAATCCAAATTAATTCACAAATGAACAACTCTATATGAAAATCAATGGAAAGAGTTTCAATAGCCAACAATTGAATCCACTATAATTAACTATTAGTAACACTGATCACTAAATTAACACTACACTAAACTACCATACTAACTATCACTCTTTAAGGGTATTCATCTCCACATCATAAAAACTAAGTAATGAAATGACCAAGTATGGTATTTATACTAAACAAGCTAAAAAAGACTAGACTAGTTATTACAATAATAACTTTAATGAAGTAAGGGCCTTGTTTGATAGACTTCTTTATGGATGATGGCTTGAATTTAGAAAATAACCTCTTTGCATGGTTAACCACTATTGTTCCCCTCCATCTCATCTTCACTCCACGCGACCAAGCAATCATCTATACGTCATACGCTATCCTATAAAGCTTTTCAAAGGTCTCCAAAGCCTCTTTTTGCATCAACGTGACATGTAGGGCTTGAAGTTCCTTGGCTCGTCCTCGAGTGAAGCAATTTGAATCATGTGTGCTCCTCAGGATCGTATCAATCATCCAGCAGGCCCACTTCCTGCTAGCCAATCCCGAGATGTCCATTTACCGACCCAGGTCTGACCCATTTCTATTCTGAGTCAAGGGCCCGTTACTCGTAGCCAACTGGGTATTTTTACCAAAATGATATTTTAATCTCAATTCTAATGTCAATAAATTACCCCTACCACATAACCCAGTCACGGCCCTTCATGACCCGAATTGGAAAATGACCATGGATGATGAATATAATGTTATAATTGAAAATAAGACGTGGGAGTTGGTGTCCCGTCCAGCTGGTCTCAATATTATTCATTCTATGTCGATTTTTACTCATAAGGAAAAATCTGATGGTTGTTTTGAGAGGCATAAGGCCCGTCTTGTAGGTGATGGCAAAACTCAACAGGTTGGCATGGATTATGGAGAGACATTTAGTCCAGTGGTCAAACCAACAATCATTTGCACTGTTCTCAGTCTGGTTCTCTCGAAAGCATGACACATTCATCAACTGGATGTGAAAAATGCTTTCTTACACGGTGATCTCAAGAAAATAGTATACATGCATCAACCATTGGGTTTCAAGGTCCCCGATCATCCTAACTATGTTTGTTTGCTGAAGAAGTCCTTGTATGGGCTAAAACATGCCCCTCGGGCTTGGTACAAAAGGTTTGCAGATTATGTGTCTTCTATTGAGTTTTCTCACAGCAGGTCTGATAATTCTCTATTCATCTATCGTCGTGGTACTTCTCTGGCATACATTATGTTATTTGTGGATGATATTATATTGACTGCCTCTTCTGATAAACTGCACAAGTCTATCATGTCTATTCTCAGTTCCGAATTTGCTATGAAAGACTTGGGGCCTTTGAGTTATTTTTTTAGTAGAGCTGTAACTCGTCATGCAGGTGGTCTATTTCTATCCCAGCGGAAGTATGCAGCTGAGATTATTGAACGGGCTGAAATGTCATTCTGTAAGTCATCTTCTACTCTGGTTGACACCAAATTAAAACTGAGTGCTACTTCTAGCACACCTTACGAGGATCCCTCCCACTATCGCAGTCTTGTAGGGGCTCTTCAGTATCTTATATTCACGAGGCCCGATATTACTTATGCAGTGCAGCAGATGTGTTTATTTATGCATGATCTGAGGGATGAACACATGCACGCTCCCAAACGCATTGTGCGTTACATTCAGGGTACTCTTGTTTATGGTTTGCACTTATATCCATCCTCCGTATCTACTCACATGTCTTATACATATGTTGATTGGGGTGGATGTCCAGATACCAGACGTTCGACATCTAGTTATTGTATGTTTCTTGGTGATAACCTAGTCTCTTGGTCGGCTAAACGCCAAACTACTTTATCGTGATCCAGTGCGAAGGCCGAGTATCGACAGGTAGCCAATATGGTGTCTGAGTCATGTTGGCTGCATAATCTCCTATTAGAGCTTCACTTTCCTATTTAGAAAACCACCTTGGTCTACTATGATAATGTTAGTGCGGTCTATCTCTCTGGGAATCCAGTCAACATCAGCGCACTAAATATATCGAGATGGATATTCACTTTGTTCGCGAAAAGATAGCTCGTGGACAAGTACGTGTCTTGCATGTCCCTCCATGGTACCAAATTGCTGACATCTTTACGAAGGGTCTTCCTTTAGTTCTATTTTAAGATTTTAGGGACAGTCTCAGCGTACGACAACCACCCACTATGACTGCGGGGGTGTGAAAGAATATACACATTTGTATAATTCTTGTACGAGTGTAATTATGGTAGTAGTCTTGTATTAGGAAAAGATAGTAGTCTTATACTAGGAAAATGTAGATTTAATTTCCATAATTAAATATTGTATCTCATGTATATATACCTTTGATATTAATGAAAATAATCAGGGGATTATTCTCTTTCACCACAAAATAGTTATATATTGTAACAAATTAATAATACTTGGAGTATGGCAGATTATATCAACTTTATTTCTTTTTTATTTTTAACCATGGTTATATAACTAGTCTGAAGTTATGAAGTGTTCAAAGCTTTAATTAACCTCACATTAAAGGACGACAAAGTAGGTACTCTTTCTTAATTTTAAAATAAATGCTTGGACTTTGGCAGGTTATCAAACTTTTTTTCCTTTTTCAGGCATGGATAATTAACTTATCTAAACTCTGTAATGTTCAAAGCTTCCAGCTAGATATATCTCATTTAAGGACTAAAAAGGAGGTACCGTTGCTGCTCAACTCAAAATAATTTTACTTTTTAGTTAATTAGTTCTCTAGAAAATGATCATAAGAGAAATCGTGTTACTTTGGCTTGTCGATAACACTTCTGACGGATTTTCTCATATAACTGGCGAGTCAAATTCCCATAAATGTTTCGTGGAAATTAGCATTTTTTATGGCCTTTGGACTATCATCAATAATACATGCATCTGAAGTAGATTAAGTATAGAACTAATAATATTTGAGTGGTGAAATTTCTTTTATTAGTCCGTTTAAAAAATATATGTTTTCATATTTGATAACAACTTAATTTGTTAGTTTACCCTAAATAATGTGAAAATATAAGAGAAAGTGAACTCAATGGTCAAATACGGGGATTAAGTTTGAATTGAAATGACCTAGTGTTTCTCACTTACTTTTTGCTGATAATTTCTTAATTTTCTGTTCGGTTGACATATTAAATACATATGCACAGTGTTCAGGCCAAGTGACTAATGTAGATAAATCTGCTATTTATTTTAACAAGAATATTTTAGAAGCAAATAAAGAAAATATTTTTTCTATATTGGGACAACGCCTGGACAATCAAATGGTATGCACCTTGGGTTACTGGCAGTTATAGGAAGGTCTAAAAAGAAAGTTTAAGATTTTATTATAGATAGGGTGTGAGCAAAAATTAAAGGGTGGAAAGGGGTCTTTTAAGTCTAGCTGGAAAAAGAGTTATGTTAAAGGCGATGTTAACCGCTGTATCTACTTATGATTTATCTTGTTTTCAACTTTCGGAGAGATTATGTATGGACATAACATCCATTCTTTCAAACTTCTGGTGGAGTCAGGGTGATGGAAAGAAAAACAATTATTTTGAGAAATGGGATAAACTATGTGAACCAAAAGCTCGTGGGAGGTTAGATTTTTGAGACATTAAGGCTTTTAATCAAGCTATGTTGGCAAAGAGCTTGGAGAATATTTCTTAATCCGGATTTACTTTTGTCAAAAATTTTGAAAAGTAAATATTTTTCAAATATTTTCTTCATGAATGCTACAATAGCTTCATCAAAGTCTTGGATTTGAAAAAGTATTATTTGGGGACGGGAGTTGTTAGAAAATGGGTTATGTCGCGAACCCTTTTCAGAAATCGTGGTGTCACCTACACATCCCACCGGTAGGCGAATCACTCTCTAATTCCTCACATGATAACATAAATAAAAGCGGACGATAACAAGATACTACAACATATGTCTGATAATATAAATGCGGAAATAGCCTGAACAACAAGTGAACCCCCAAAATATCTAGTATGTAAATACAAGAGCACTAAAATATGATACAAGTCTGAAATGAGCAACGAAGTGCCAAAACTGAATACATAGTCTAAACATGTCTCTCAAATATGAATAAAAGACCGTGATAGAGTTGGAACATCCAAGGGTATGCTGGAGATAGCATTCTCACCCTAAATACTAAAGATCAGTTGCTCGAACTCAGCCACGTGGTCTCGAGCTAGTAGTCAGATCTGTATCTGAATCAAGAAAAGATGCAACAAGTGTAGCATGAATACACAACATACCCCCATAGACATCATATGCCGACAATGATGGAAGATATGCAAAAAGAGATAAATACCAAGTTGACACCAAGTAATCCTATACTAATCAGCCTAATAATCCAAGTAAGGTTACATGGTCCACAAAATGATTCACAGAGTTCACATATTTACTTATTCAATTAAGAGTACATAATCACTTATGTTTTCCAGTTCCAAAGATTTCAACAATAACATCAATTATAATCCTTTCATGTCCTGAATTTAGTCAACTCATCAACAATCACTTCAAATACAAGTCCATCCACAAGTAATCAATTAAATGGCATATATATGTAAGATATAAATGCAATGCATATGCCAGGTATCTGTATCAATCCGGTATACAGTACGTCAAGATTTTATTATGATATGTATTCCTATGGGGAACCGCAAAGTCCATATACCCCTCCAGAATGTCTCATCGAAGCCTAACTCTTAGTTGTAATAATATCATGTTGCAGACGTGCAACTTTGTTCCTCACATATCAATATCATCTCAGTATTGTCATAATCTCATAAGTGTTTTTACCTTTCCGGTTGGGTTTACAACATATCCATACCACTCCCATATCAGTATCACATAATTATGAGTGTATGAATGCAAATGACAATATAAGGAAAAATATCATGATAAGATGAGATGAAACCAAGTATAAAGATGAATATCACATGCTTTCAAGAGTTCAATACACATATACAATCCAAGTACAAATCATGATATCATATCGGAAGTATGTGTGATGAGTAAACATATCAAGCAACTATGGCGACAAGCCCATTTATGGCGATAAGCCTAAATAATCAGCAGTCGGAACCAGTACAAGGCTGACTCCCTAAACCCCATCATCACAGTTCAACATTGATACCCACTCAGGCGTTCATCACAACCATCTAAGTAGGACCCCCAAACACGCTCAATACCCATCAATATTTATAACTAATTATGAACTTCTATCAAAGTCTCAAAAAACTAAACCGTATCCTACCTCTGGGACGAATAAGAGCACTACACGATCAAGCAACGGTGACAGCCTTGCACATCTTCTGCGCCTCGTGATAGTTAAAGTCTATTCACATATATATACTATTTATTAATATAAAGCTTACGGAACATACAAGGATATAAATCTTACAAACAAGATCTTAAAATACCAACCCAGCCCTACGTCAACAAGACTCAAACTTTAATACCCTAAAACTACGAATACATACTAAGTATCATATCCTTAAGTTAATTGAAAAACTATACACATTTGAACCCTTAATTGAACAATATACAAAAGCCTCAAATTGGAAACCCTAGAAATTTCCCCCAATTAGAAAAGGTTTCTATAATCAAATTAATCTTTACAACATGATCATCTAACAATATCCATCACTAATTCATATTAAAATAAGTAAACTAATCCATAAAACCCTCACTAATCATTATTTTAACCCTCTTATTCTCAAGTGGAATCATACTTCATTTTACCCAACTCATGAACATGCTAAACCACCATTAAAGAATTTAGAAACATAAACTCAAATCACAAAGAAAAGAATCTCTTACCCCAAGGATAAAATTTATGTTAGACTTCTGAATATGCTTTATGACGGCTCTGGTTTCGAGGTATTCTAATTTGGGAAACCAAACACTCTCGAGGCAGACACCAGACACCAGATCCTAGAAATCAGTCCAAACTCCCATCAATCACCCGAAACACTCCCGAGACCCCCAAACACAAACCAAACATGTTCGTCTAAGGTAAACAGTGCTACGAACTCACTCGTACCCTCAGATTTCACATTTAACCGAGTTAAGACATACTTTTCTAAAGAATCGTCCGGGAAACTAAATATCCAAACTTTACAAATAAAGCCACATAATACATATGATTGTTTCAGGAAGAGAACTGATGACTCGACTAAGTCATAAATGACCCTCCGCAACTATTGGAAGTGACGGAACCTGGAAACGAACCCATCTAGCCCAAAGTCAACTTTGAGTCAAACTAACCAACTCTAAGTTTTTAGTTTTGGTTTTTTCATCCGAAACTCATATAAATGAACCTCGGGATCCATGCCACCCATTCCCGTGCATCATAAGTCCCACATAGAGTCTACAGGAAGGGTTCAACAAGAAAATAAGGGTCTTAGCTAAAAACGGCAAGACGAGTCATTACATCAGATACCAATTAAAATAATGTTCATCCTTGAACGGAGAGAAACAAAAAGAGGAAATGTATCGGAAGCAGTGAACAATCCAGGATATCTGCTCTACATATCAGACTTGGTCTCCCAAGTTTCCTCCTCGACAGAACGATGCCTCTACTGAACCTTCATAGAAGCTATCTCTTTCGATCTCAACTTTCTCACCTGCTTGTCTAAAATAACCACATGCTCCTCTTCGAACTCCAAATTCTGATCAAGAAATACAGAGTCCCACTGAATGATATAAGAACCGTCGACATGATACTTCATCAGCATAGACACATGGAAAATTGGATGAACGCCTGACAAACTTGGTGGCAGAGCTAACTCATATGCCACCTTCCCAACTCTCTAAAGAATCTCAAATGGTCCAATATACCTTCGACTCAACTTCCATCTCTTGCCGAATCTCATCACACAATTCATGAGTGAAACCTTTAGAAGAACCTTGTCACCAACTAAGAACTCTAAGTCTCGAACCTTCCGGTCCGCATACTTCGTCTACCTGCTCTGAGCTGCCAGGAGCTTATCTTGGATCATTTTCACCTTCTCTAAGGAATCTCTCAATAGATCGATGCCCCGAGACCAGACCTCGGATGTATCAAACCAACTAATCGGAGATCGACATCTCCTACCATATAAAGCCTCAAACGGTGCCATATCAATACTGGAGCAATTGGTTTTGTTGTACGTAAACTTTGCCAAATGTAGGAACTGGTCCTAATGACCACCAAAATCAATCACGCAGGCTCGTAATATGTCCTCCAATACTTGAATAGTCCACTCGGACTGACCGTCGGTCTGAGACTAAAATGCAATACTGAGATCCAAACGAGTACCCAACTGTCTCTACAAAGTCCGCCAGAAATATAAAGTAAACTGAGTACCCCGATTCGACATAATAGAAATAGGAACTCCATGAATACGAACAATATCCTAGATATAGATATTAGCCAACCAATTTCTCTAAATTATAATACGCCTGGACTAGAATGAAATGTGTGGACTTGTTCAGTCTATCAACAATGACCCAAATAACATCAAACTTGCCCAAAGTCTTGGGCAACCCAATAACGAAATACATGGAAATCTTCTGCCACTTCTACTCGGGAATGGGCATCCTCTGAGACACACCACCGGGTCGTTGGTGCTCGTACTTGATCTACTGACAATTCTGACACCGAGACACAAAATCAACAATGTCTCTCTTTATCCTAACCCACCAATATTGTTGCCTCAAATCACGATACATCCTAGTAGTACATGGGTGAATCGAATATTTAGAGTTGTGGGCCTCCTCTATAATCAATCTGGTCAAATCTCCAACACGATGCACACACACTTCTACCTTTGATCCTCATAACACCCTCACTATCAATCATAGCCTTTTTGGCTTCACCACTCATCACATTATCTCTGATTTTACACAACTTCACATCATCATACTGGTAAGTCTGAATTTGATCCAAAAGAGATGACCTCGCCTCCAAATAAGTCAGAATCCTACCCAAATTTGAAATGTCGAGTCTCACAAAATGATTGGCTAGAGACTGGACATCCAATGCCAAAGGGCGCTCATAAGCAATCAATCGAGCTAGAATCCCCATGCTGACTGCCATTCGGTTTAAGTCATCTGCCATTATACTGGTCTTGCATGGATGATATAAATGGCCATGTTATAATCCTTCAACAACTTCATCAACCGATGCTACATAGAGTTCAAACCTCTATGTTTAAACACGTGTTGAAGACTGCGATGATTGGTATACACCTCGCAATGGACACCATAAAGATAATGCCTCCAAATCTTCAAAGCAAACACAACAACAACCAACTCTAGATCATAAATGGGATAATTCTTCTCATGTACCTTGAACTGCCTCGATGCATACACAATAACTTTACCCTCTTGGATCAACACATAGCCCATTCCAATCCTAGAAGCATCACAATACACAATAAAATCCTCCCATCCACCAGAAAGGATAAAATTGGGGTTGTAGACAAAATAGTCTTAAGCTTTTGGAAGCTCTGCTCACACTCGTCAGACTACTATAATGACACCTCATTCCGAGTCAGATGCGAACCTATAGAAGAGGATCCCTTGACAAACCAGCGATAGTAGCTTGCAAGACCCATGAAACTTCGAATATCCGTCACAGAAGTCGGTCTAGCTAGTCCCTGACTGTCTCTATCTTCTTACGGTCAACCATAATCCCATCCTTGGACACCGCGTGTCCCCACAATGCTATAAAACTCAACCAAAACTCACACTTTGAGAACTTAGCATAAAGTTTCTTCTCCTTCAAATCCTAAGGACTACTCTCAGATGATGTTCATGGTCCTCCTGACTCTTCGAATATATTAGGATGTCATCAATGAATACAATCACAACGAGATCCAAATACTTCTTAACTATCACATTCATCAAGTTCATGAGCATTGCGGGGGAATTGGTAAGCCCAAATGAAACCACCAAGAACTCATAATGCCCATAACGAGTCTAAAAAGCCGTCTTAGGAACATCCTGGGCCCGGATCTTTAGTTGATGATACCTAAACCTCAAGTCAATATTCATAAACACAGAAGCACCTTATTCAACTATTTATAATAAATGCATATGCACATAGTGCCATACTTCTTCTTCACGAACAAGATATGAGCACCCCATAGAAATACACTCGGCCGAATGAAGCCCTTACTCAACAAATCCCGAAGCCACTCTTTCAACTCTCGCAACTCTGCTGGAGCCATATGATACAGAGAAATAGAAATGGGTCGAGTACTTGGCTCAAGATCAATACAAAATGTAATATCTCTGTCTAGCGGCATACCCGATAAATATGAAGGAAAGACCTCTACGAACTCACTAACTACTGGAACGGAATCAAAGAAAGGAGTCTCCACACTCGTATATCGAATATGATCTAGATAATTCTAACAACCCCGATCTACCAACTCCCTATCTCAAATGTAAGAAATGACGTTCCTAGGAGCAAGGCTAGGAGCGCCTCTCCACTCTAACCTCATAATACCAGGCATAGCTAGCATGACCATTTTGGAATAGTAGTCAAGAATCTCATGATATGGGGATAGTCAATCCATACCCAAGATAACATCGAAATCCAATATATCTAAGATTACCAAATCTACTCATTCTAATCCATGAAAGTAACTATACACATGCGATAAACTCTATCTATAATAACAGAATCACTGACTAGTGTAGACAAACGAATAGGAACATCAAACATATCATATAACATCTGTAATTTAGCAGAAAAGTAGGCACACACATAAGAGAACATATACCCTAGGTCAAATAACACAGTAACATATCGATGATCGACTGAGATGATACATGTGATGACTGCATCGAATGCCTCAGCCTCGACTTTATCGGGGAATGCATAGCAATGGGTGTGTCTTATTTCAGACAGAGTACCCTGCTAGCCACCTTGACTCGAACAAGCTCCATCTCTTCCCGATTGGGAGCCACCACGACCAGATTAATGGCCATCATGGCCTGACTAAGATCCTTTTCGGCTACTCTGACTACCACCCCTAGATGGATATATTTGGGTTCTAGGTACACGATACACACTCGATACAAATTTGGGGCAATCTCTCTTAAAATGCCCAATCTTTCCACAATTGTACCAAGTCTTGGCCTCTGAGGGCTACTGAATAGAGATAGAAGAACCCAAACCACCATGGTTTGAATATAAAGATTGAGAGCCCCTCAAAGAATGGACCTCACTATAACCATCAGTAATCTATAGAGTTGCCTGAACCGGTCGACTAGGCTACGACTTCTGATATCTCCCCTGATATCCATAACCATGAGAAGTAGAACTGTTGAACTGATTATGTCATCTCACCCTCTTATCGGAATCATGTTTATACATACCACCGCTCACGGACTCCACCATTCTGGCATGCTCTGCCACTGTCTCAAAAGAAGCTACCGAAGGCACCAACTACAATATGGCTAACTGGAGCGGAATATAGAAGCCTCTAACAAAAAATCTCACTCTTTCAGCCTCAGTAAGGAGCAACGATGTTGCATATCGGGATAAGGTATGAAAGTGTAACATCCCGTAGTTTTGGGTCACGGTTTGAATTGCTAGGCGTATGTAAATCGCTAGACGTGTGTAAGTAGACCCGAGCCTCGGGAATTTATGTTATATTTACGTATGCTAATAAAGAGATTAGTATATAAAAGGATAAATCTCTGAAATAATTTTGAACGTAACTAATGTGACGACGGGGATCGGAAATAAATTTGATGTGCGCATAAAGAGGTCATGTACTAGTGTCATATCACAAAATTATGACATTGAGTATATGAAGGCTTTATAAGTTATCAAGATTTAAGTGAATTGGGATCACATAATTAATTATATGTGTAATCGATTAATTATGGGATAAGTTTAATTAGGAGGGGACAAGCTTAATGGGATAAACACGTGTGGTATTCCAAATTAATCCTAAAATGACTAAGCCTACAAAATAATGTTTTGTCGTGATTAGCAATTAGTGGGATGGGGAAGTGCCTAACTAAGACTACACATAAGGTTAACAAGCCACCTAGGGGGTTTAATATTAATATGGGGAGGGAATAAATTGTGAATCATTTGCCAAACTCCTCCGGTACCAAATTTAGAACAAAACCTTTTCATTCTAAAACTTTCACCCTTGACATCTCATTTTAGTAAAAGATATTTCATTGCTTTGAGAATGAATACCAACAAAGAACATGACCAGTTAGTATATTAGGTGATAAAGCAATGCATTCTTAAATTGTTGGTGTAGAGTGGGACGTCCAGCATGTATGCTTAAACAAAACGTTCTGCAATGTTATTTCAAAGCAACATTCTAGCAAGCAAATATTAAAAGGGGCTGGTTTCGTTATTATTAAGGTATGTTAAGAAAAATTATTTCTTTCTTTTGACATGTTTCATATAACAAAATATAACTGTGATATTTTTCCATAAGTTATTCTACTCGTAGTAGTTAAGCATATTCATGTTGTTAATTCCTATATTAAAATCATGTCTAAATATATTCCTAAGTCCTTATTGAGGCATACAGAAAAGATGTTGATATTTACAGTGTTAGCCGAAGGTATAAGGATATTATGTCACTCAAAATGTTTTATTGTCATTCATGCATTTTCATTTGCATTATATTCATGTATTATCCTGGACCCATTTGTGCCATGCACACTACTATATGGTAAATATTGTATATATGTAGGGGAAAGGGGAAGACGTTATATACGCACACCACCTGCAGCTGATACAGACTATCAAGAAAGAGTCTGAAGAGGCCAATGTTGATGCCCTTGTGTGGCCTATATTTATATGTATACCGCATTTGCATTGTGCATAATATTTAGGCATATGTATTAGGGCCCTCAGAGGCATTTACTGCTGGTCAGCTATTTCTGTTTTAGTTTATTGTTATATCCCTATTATGTTATTGTTCATGCCTGACATACTTAGTACATCAGTCGTACTGACGTCCCTTTTATCGGGGGGCACTGTGTTTCATACCCGCAGGTTTATGTAGACAGGACGATGATCCACGTTAGTAGGTTGCTGACTCAACGGATTTTGGAGCACTCCACTTGTTTCAGAGTGTCGGTCTTATTTTGGTATAGTATATTTTTGATGTCGTGTACTCTTTAGAGACTTGTAGAAAGGTGTCTTGTGTGTAGTAGTCATGAACGGCCTCATTGGCCTTGGTATATATATATAAGTTGGTTTTCTGATTAAGATTTTACATAGTCCTTTTTCGGCTTAGTTCGTATTTAATTATGATTAGGTGTTAACTGTACGATTGGTGGTACCCGGCGGGTGGGATCCGGGTGGCCGTCACGGCCCTCCAGTTTGGGTCGTGACAAACTTGGTATCAAAGCATGTCTGTCCTAGGGAGTCTACAAGCCGTGTCTAGTAGAGTCTTGTTTATGGGTATGTTATGCAGCATACTTATAAATAAGAGGCTATCTGACATTTAGGGATGGTTTCCATTCTTTTATCTCCTAATATATCTCGGGTTTATGATTCTAGTGATGCCTACAGCTAGGAAGAGGTTCAAGAGTGTGAGGGCGTTGGATACGACTGCAAGCGAATGTGCTAGCCAATTGCCACCCGCTAGCGAGGGCCAGAGTGAGACCGACAGTGTGACTCCTTCGTACGATTCCCCCAGTTCACCACCATCAGAGGAGATTAGTGGAGCTGTAGTACCCCCAGTTCCTCTACTTGATACTCCTGATGTGGATCTTGATATGTGAAGTGTTGTACAATTATTGACACGATTAGTGGCCGCTCAGGCCCAATGTCAGATTCTCAATCCTTCTAATAGAGCTGCTAGCGTGAGGGCTCGGGATTTCATCAACCTAGACCCTCCGATATTCCCGGGATCAGACCTGAACGTAGACCCGAAGAATTTTCTGGATCAGATACAGCGTACCTTGCGGGTGATGGATGCTACCGATACTGAGTCGGTAAAATTTGCTTCTTATAGACTGCGGGATGTCGCGGTGACTTGGTATGAGACATGGGAGCAATCTATGGGACCTCGTGCTCCACCATCAGGATAGAGAGAGTTTTCAAAAGGCTTCTTACGGCATTTTCTGTTGGTCGAGCTTCGACGAGTCAGGCAGGATAGGTTCCTACATCTTGAGCAGGGCAGCATGAGTGTTCGAGAATATAGCTTACAGTTTAATTCATTGGCCAGATATGCTCCCACGATTATAGCAGAGATGAGTGACCGGATACATAGATTTGTTACTGGCTTAGGGCCGTACTTGGTCAACGAGTGTACAATGGCTTCTCTGAATTTAGATATGGATATTGCTTGCATTCAGGCTTATGCACAGAATCTGGAGGATCGTAAGAAGCAACAACGAGTAGATCGAGAATGTGATAGGGGCCAGCATAAAAGGGCTCGGTCCGTAGGTGACGTGAGGGAGTTTAGAGGTGGGCCCAGGACACAACTTTATAGACGACCATCTTACCCGACAGCTAGCATATCCTTACCATTTCTGAGGTCGAGGGATGATCGGTATGTTCAATAGGGACCAGGTCAGGTTCACGAGCGTCAGGGTCTTATTATAAAGGGGATTCTATTCAGATGAGGCCATCGTTGTCTCGATAAGAGCAGTGTGGTAAGACCCATCTAGGGCCATACCGATAAGGAGCAAATGTGTGTTATTCTTGTGGTAAACCTGGTCATATTAGGCGAGTCTGTCCGATAGGAGGCGAAGGTATTAGGGCCCAGCCGGTCAGATCTGCAGCAGCTTCCTTACAGTCAGAGGTAGGGGCCAGAACCGCATCTACGCATTGATGGGACGATAGGATCAAGAGTCCTCACCTGATGTTATTACAAGTATACTATCGGTCTTTTCACAAAATGTATATGCGTTGTTAGATCCAGGCTCCAATCTATCATATATTACTCATTTTATTGCCTGAAAATTTGGTATGAAGTCTGAGTTGATAAGAGATCCATTTGTGGTATCTACACCAGTTGGTGAATCGATAGTTGCTAGATGGGCCCATCAGAATTGTGCAGTATTAATTTGTAGCCATTAGACCCTAGTAGATTTGGTAGAACTAGAGATGGTTGATTTTGATGTTATTATGGGCATGGATTGGCTGACATCATGCTACGCTAATGTTGATTGCCGAACAAAAGTTGTTAGATTTCAGTATCCAGGTGAGCCAGTCCTTGAATGGAAGGGTAATATGGTATCGCCAAAAGGTAGGTTTATTTCATACCTTAAGCCAAGGAAGATGATCTCCAAAGGTTATATATACCATATTGTTCATGCTAGGAATGTCAAAGTCGAACCACCCACTTCACAATCAATTTCGATGGTTAATGTGTTTCTTGATGTATTTCCAGACGAACTTCCAAGCCTTCCTTCCGAAAGGAAAATTAAGTTCGGTATAGACGTGTTGCCAGACATTCTACCGATATCTGTTCCTCTTTATAGAATGGCTCTAGCCGAATTGAAAGAATTAAAGGAGCAATTAAAATATTTGCTTGAGAAAGGCTTTATTAGGCCCAGCATATCTCTTTGGGGTGCGCCGGTATTGTTTGTACGAAAGAAAGATGGTTCGTTACGGATGTGTATCGACTATCGACAGTTGAATAAAGTCATTGTCAAGAACAAGTACCCTCTTCCCAGAATTGACGATTTGTTTGACCAGTTGCAAGGCACGAGATGTTTCTCAAAGATCGACCTAAGATCAGGGTATCATCAGCTAAGGGTTAAGGAGAAAGACTTCCCAAAGACGATTTTCAAAACAAGGTATGGACACTTTGAGTTCTTAATAATGTCATTTGGACTCACAAACGCACCAGCAACATTTATATATATAATGAACATCGTGTCTCGCCCATTTTTGGATGTATTTGTGATAGTATTTATAGATGATATCCTGGTTTACTCTCACTCGGAAGCAGAGCATGTGGATCATTTGCGAATAGTACTGCAGATGCAAAGCTCTCTAAGTGTGAATTTTGGTTGAATTCAGTTGATTTCCTTAGTCATATAGTGTCAGACGAGGGTATAAGAGTTGATACTCAGAAGATTGAAGCGGTGAAGAATTGGCCGAGGCCTACGACTCCATCAGAGGTTCGCAGCTTTCTAGGCTTAGCCGGCTATTATAGGAGGTTTGTAGAAGGATTTTCTACCATATCAGCGCCATTAACAAAATTAACACAAAAGGCCATAAAATTCCAGTGGTCCGATGCTTGTGAGCGGAGTTTCCAAGAGTTAAAGGATAGACTAACATCGGCACCAGTCCTTACTCTTCCAGAGGGTCCAGAAGGCTATGCGGTGTATTGTGATACCTCGGGAGCAGGTCTGGGATGCGTGCTAATGCAATATGGTAAAGTGATTGCCTATGCTTCAAGGCAATTGAGGAAACATGAGAAAAACTATCCGACACATGATTTGGAGTTGGCCGCAATGGTCTATACAACTGAAGATTTGGTGGCATTACTTGTATAGTGTTCATGTAAACATTTTCACGGATCATAAAAGTCTGCAATACATATTTAAACAGAAAGAGTTGAATTTAAGGCAAAGAAGATGGCTGGAATTATTGAAGGATTATGATGTGGACATCTTATATCATCCTGGTAAAGCTAACGTTGTAGTAGACGCGCTCAGTCGTAAGTCGATGATCAGCTCGACCCCAGTGCAGGTCAAAAGGAAGGAGTTAGTAAAAAAGCTCCATCAGTTAGCTAGCTTGGGAGTGGACGGTGGTTTTGTGATTCAGAATATATTAGAATCGTCCCTCATATCAGGATTTAAGGAGTGTCAGGGGGAAGACCCCAGTTTGAGAAAGATTAGAGAGGGCATTCAACATAAAAAGACCACAACCTTTGATATTGACCAACATGGAACTCTTAGGCACCAGGGCCGTTTATGTGTTCCAAATATAGCGGGATTACGAGATAGAATTATGATGGAGGTCCATGGTTCACGATATTTCATTCATTTAGGATCCAGAAAAATGTACCATGATCTCAAGAGAATTTATTGGTGGAACGACATGAAGAGGAGCATGGAAACATTTGTAGCTCAGTGTCCTAATTGTCAACAGGTAAAAATGGAACACCAAAAGCCCGGTGGATTGACCTAGAACATTGAGATTCCGATGTGGAAATGAGAAATGATTAATATGGATTTTGTTATGGGTTTACCTCGTTCTTATTGGAAGTTTGATTCTATTTGTGTAATTATTGATAGATTAACCAAATCAACTCATTTCCTGCCAGTTAAAACTACCTATAAAGTCGAAGACTATGCGAAGTTGTATGTTAAGGAGATTGTTCGCCTTCACGGTGTGCCTATTTATATTATATCTGACTGAGGTGCTCAATTTACAGGTAACTTCTGGAAGTTATTTAAGAAAGGTTTAGGTACTCAAGTTAATCTTAGCACATCTTTCCACCCTCAGACAGACGAACAGGTCGAGCGTACTATTTAGACGCTCGAGGACATGCTACGAGCTTGTGTATTGGACTTTAAGGGAAGTTGTGATGATCACTTACCCCTTATTGAGTTCACGTACAATAACAACTATCATGCTAGCATTAAAATGGCTCCATATGAGACGTTGTACGGACGGAGATGTAGATCTCCTATCGAATAGTTTGAGGTATGCGAATCAAAGTTATTTGGGCCTGACTTAGTACACCAAGCCATAGAGAACGTGAATCTTATTCAAGAACGATTGTTAACCGCGCAGAGTCATCAGAAGTCGTATTCAGATGTGCGATGACGAGACTTAGAGTTCCAGGTAGATGATTGGGTACTCTTGAAGATTTTGCCTATAAAGGGTGTAATGAGATTCGGGAAGAAAGGAAAGCTCAATCCAAGGTATATTAGGCCATATCGCATAATTTGATGAATCGGCCAGGTAGCGTACGAATTGGACTTGCCTTCGGAGTTGGAGTATGTCCATCCGGTTTTCCATGTTTCCATGTTTCCATGTTGAGAGCAAGTATTGGAGATCCTTCTCGGATTGTGCTGATTGATGATGTGACGATTATAGAGGATCTATCATATGAAGAGGTTCCTGTTGCTATCCTAGATCAACAAGTCCGCAAGTTGATGACTAAAGAAGTAGCATCTGTAAAAGTTTTATGGCAAAATAAGAACGTGGAAGAGGTGACATGGGATGGGGAAGAGGAAATGATGCACAAGTATCCATACCTGTTCCAGACCAACGCCGAGGTTCCAAAATAAGCATAAGGTTGGTTCTATCTCATGGTATTATAATTAATGCTTGAAGATCATGAGATGTCTGATGTAATGATATATGTTACATTGTATGGCCGTGAAAAGTAGTTATATTTTCTGGCTACGTAACTGAGATTAGATATGTCACCCCAACATTCGAGGACGCCAACATTCGAGGACGAATGTTTCTAAGGGGGAAGGATGTAACATCCCGTACTTTCGGGTCACGGTTTGAATCGCTAGGCGCATGTAAATCGCTAGGCGTGTGTAAGTAGACCCAAGCCTCGGGAAATTTATATTATATTTACGTGTTCTAATAAAGATATTAGTATATAAAAGGATAAATCTCCAAAATAATTTTGAACGTAACTAGTGTGACGATGGGGATAGGAAATAAATTTGGTGTGCGCATAAAGAGGTTATGGACTAGTGT
This sequence comes from Anisodus acutangulus, assembly GCA_029783415.1. Taxonomy (NCBI): domain Eukaryota; kingdom Viridiplantae; phylum Streptophyta; class Magnoliopsida; order Solanales; family Solanaceae; genus Anisodus; species Anisodus acutangulus. The sequence continues at coordinate 38,436,073 of CM056502.1, read as the reverse complement.
CATATCACAAAATTATGACATTGAGTATATGAAGGCTTTATAAGTTATCAAGATTTAAGTGAATTGGGATCACGTAATTAATTATATGTGTGATTGATTAATTATGGGATAAGTTTAATTAGGGGGGGACAAGCTTAATGGGATAAACAGGTGTGGTCTTCAAAATTAATCCTAAAATGACTAAGCCTACAAACTAATGTGTTGTCGTGATTAGCAACTAGTGGGATGGGGAAGTGCCTAACTAAGACTACACGTAAGGTTAGCAAGCCACCTAAGGGGTTTAATATTAATATGGGGAGCGAATAAATTGTGAATCATATGCCAAACTCCTCCAGTACGAAATTGAGAACAAAACCTTTTCATTCTAAAACTTTCACCCTTAACATCTCATTTTAGTAAAAGACATTTCATAGCTTTGAGAATGAATACCAACAGAGAACGTGACCAGTTAGTATATTAGGTGATAAAGCAATGCATTCTTAAATTGTTGGTGTAGAGTGGGACGTCCAACATTTATGCTTAAACAAAACGTTCTGCAATGTTATTTCAAAGCAATATTCCAGCAAGCAAATATTAAAAGGGGGCTGGTTCCGTTATTATTAAGGTATGTTAAAGAAAATTATTTCTTTCTTTTGACATGTTTCATGTAACGAAATATAATCGTGATATTGTTTCATAAATTATTCTACTCGTAGTAGTTAAGAATATTCATGTTATTAATTCTTATGTTAAAAGCATGTCTAAATATGTTCCTAAGTCCTTATTGGGGCATACGAAAAAAATGTTGATATTCATAGTGTTAGGCGAAAGTACAAGGATATTATGTCACTCAAAATGTTTTATTATCATTCATGCATTTTAATTTGCAGTATATTCATGTATTACCCTGGACCCACTTGTGTCATGCACACTACTATATGGTAAATATTGTATATATGTAGGGGATATGGGGAAAGGGGAAGACGTTATATACGCACACCACCTGCAGCTGGTACAGACTATCACGAAAGAGCCCGAAGTGGCCAATATTGATGCCCTTTTGTGGCCAATATGATAATGAAATGATGCCGGCAGAGGCTGTTATGGGAAGGAATATGCCCTTGTGTGGCCAATATTTATATGTATACCGCATTTGCATTATGCATAACATTTAGGCATATGTATTAGGGCCCTCAGAGGTATTTACTGCTGGTCAGCTATTTCTGTTTCAGTTTATTGTTATATCCCTGTTATGTTATTGTTCATGCCTGACATACTCAGCACATCAGTCGTACTGACGTCCCTTTTGTCGGGGGACGATGCATTTCATTCCCGCAGGTTTATGTAGACATGACGACAATCCACTTTAGTAGGTTGCTAACTCAGCGAATTTTGGAGCACTCTCCTTGTTTCAGAGTATCGGTCTTATTTTGTTACGGTATATTTTTGCATGTGTATATGGTGTTGACACCCAATTTTGTCCCATCTTTTATGATTTTATTCGTAATTTTTAATATTTTGACACTTTTAAAATAATTTTAAAATATAGGCATATATGTGTGCATCTTCGTATTATTATTATTATTCGCATATTTTATATCATTTGCATTTTTTATAATAATCATAAGTTATCCATAATATTCTATATTATTTTATTCTCGCAAAATTGCATCGCATTTCCCTTTTATTAAGCATTGAACATTTTGCAAATATTATATTTTATTATTATTACGTCGTTATGTTATTTTAAATAATTCACATCTTTTACAAAACAAGAAAAAAAAATATATTTTAATATTAAACCCCTCTTATATATTTTTAAATCCATAACCCATTTTTTATTTCCTAACCCAAAACAAATTCTACCCAAACAAAATTCACAAGCCCAATCCCCAATTAAATTCCCTTATACCCAAACCCAATACAAATCCTACCCAAACGCTCCAAGCCCAATCCCCAATTAAATTCCCTTATACCCAAACCCAAAACAATTAAATTCCCTTACCACCAAAATCAAGCTAACAACCATCTTTTTATTTCCTAACCAAACTCAACCCCAAAACAATTTCACAAGCCCAACCTGACCGTGACCCCCTTCCTTATCAACCAACCCATTCCCTTATACCCAAATCCATCGGCCCATTTCACTACTTCACCAACTCAGAGCCAGACCGACTCCACGCCCCTTTCTTTAAACCCAATACCCAAACCAAACAAACCCAAAAAGAAAATCAAACCAAAAATCAAACGAACCCTCCTTTTTCTCCCAAAATCGCCGCAGGACTCCCACACATACCGGCGACCCAGTGATCACCTCACCCGACACCAACACCAACCCCATTTTTCCACCAACTCCGATCACTTGACCCATACCCTAAAACCCATGGCACCCATGCCCCTCAATCCGGATTAATCTTTACCTTTATTTTGAATTTCAAACTCGATTTTGGGGAATCCACCTATAAATATCCCCTTTGTTCTTCATTTTAAGAGGGCCAAAATCTGTCTTTGAAGGGGATTTTGGAGAAATTTCGGTCATTTTTCAGGTCTGAAATTTAAGAAAAAGGGTCCAAATCTCTCAAAGGTTTGCCTTATCTTTTGTTTGTTTGTTCTTCACTAAAATAAAAACCATCAAAATCTTTGTTTGTTCTTCCATGTGTTCTTCAACTTAAGGATTCCAAATATAGGTCGAAATTATTGGTTTTGTTTGTGTTGAAGAACTGGATTTTTAGCTGTTTTTTTGTTTTCTTCGGTTCAATTCGAATTGGTCAACTGCTTAGGATCGGTCGGGCTCATTTGGTCGAGACCAACATCGAAAACAAGATCCTTTTCGTAATTCCAATCTGGGTGATCAAAAATCCAAAATCGAATTCTAAACATCTCAGAAATTCGTCGATTCAAACAAGCCTCGTCACGCCCGGAGAAGGTCGTAAGAAATACAAATTCCTCTCAAGATTATGTTTTACTGTATTTTTATGTGTTTTGTTGTTAATTATGTGATAAGATAGTCATTTTGCTATTTTGTTCATTATTGTGTCGCAAGTATGTTATTTGGTTTAATTGGCAATTAATGTTTAGAAAGGCTTTTCCTTGTATTATCGATTCTTACTTAATATGGTAGAAGCTTTGTCTGTGTTGATTTTACGGACATCGTGTGATCATATTGGATTGAATGTTGAATCATACTTATTTCTTGAGTCTCTTGGTAACTGATAACACACACCTTACTGTTAGTGTTAAAAGTGCCTCGATATTAACATGTGAAGTCTCCCAAGTTATCTTGTATCATGCCCTACCTTTTGAGTTTGTTTGAATGACATTTGCATTAGTGTTTTTGCACTATTTGAATCGATTTATACCACTGTTAAGGCATAGTCTCTAATGCATTTCATACCGGGCTTGTGATTATGTTTCATGTAGTAAGTATGTATAGGGTATAGTCTAAAGATAAACTGCTTAGGTGAATAAAAAGGTCTAATAAATGATTTGAACATGTCTCACTTAAGAATAAGTAGTATCTTTGATTCTTGTTAAAGTCGTGCCTATGTCTAAACTATCTACTTGGGAGTATGTGTTTGTTTATCTCGCTTGTGAATCTGCTCATACGAAGCATGCCTATTTTCGCTTATAAATATGGTGTGTTAGAAATGGCCTAGATATGTGTTGCTACCGTCTGCTCTTCCTTCTATATCTTTTAAATATCCGAAAAATTGAACTTTTCTCTGTTGGTTTTGTGTGTAAATTTAGGAGACCATGAAGCATGCTAGTTAGTTATGATATGTGTCTTGTCTCTTTCCACGTGTTGGTATTCTCCGGTTCCTAAATGGTTATTTGGCTCATCCTTTATCCTATTAATGCCCCTCTTTGAATTGGTCATGCATTTCCCCTATATGATTAGGTGTTAAGTGCCCCCATGATATCATGTAAAGTCTTTTAAGTTACCTTAGATCATGCTATGTTTACTAAGTCATTTGAATGATATCAGATAACATATTGCGCGTGATTTGAACTAGTTTATGGTGTGTTATATTATCGCCATGTCCGCAATCTATGTTTATTGCCGAATGTTTTCTTTCATAGTTGCCTTGTCAGAAATCGCCCTATTATCTTAATATGTTGGTTGAAAGCCAAGACAAGCTTCGGTTAGGTTTAGCCTTCTTCGATAGCCTGCCATGCCCAAGGTTCAAGCCTTTGAATCTTGTTGCGGCATCTGAAATGAATGGTGGTAGCCCCTCTTTGTCTTCTTATCTTTCAAATTTGAAGTTTAGAGTGGCTGTCTTTAAGTTTACCTTCCTTTATGTCTTTCTTTGTGCTACCAATAGTTGTGGTATCCAAACCGCACCTTGAGATTCTGGATATATGTCATCTTTAAATAGTTTGGTTATAGGTTTTGTTGCATTTTGGCTGATTAAGAGATCGCCGTTTTGTCGCCGATGATCGGGTCACTTTTGAGCCATTATTACGATGTTAGTTCTTTGCGCATAACCGCCTTAATCTTGACCATTTATACTTTTTCGAAATATTTTACCGCTACATTTTGAGCATATTTGATGTCTTATCAATCGCTGTATTTTTAGCAATAATTGTCTTTACTTTCTTGGCTAAAGTTCGCTACTTTAATTTGCTTTTTGACACCATCGCTGCGTTCGACCTATCTGCGTTATTTTAAAACCCATTCTTTATTTGTTTCTTGGTAAACAATTCGCCTAACACTCGCTTTACCATTCGCCGATTTCAGATTACTTTTCTACTATTTTTGTTTGAACAAATAAAGTATGCCATTAGACACCGTTTCGCTTTTTTCAGTTCTTGTCGCCTTGTTTGACATCAACATCGCTTTATCATTTTTAATGCTTTAAACTAAACACCGCATTTTTCCAACATGGCTTTCTATTTCGCCAATTCCTTTGTTTGACATTCAAATTCACCGTTCTCTTTGCTTTCTTGTTTTTAAACTAGACACCGCCATTTTTGGCTCTGTTTTTGCCTCGCTTTTAAGCTCTCGCCATCGCTTTTATTTTTATTCATTATCGCTACACTTCTTTGTTTCTATTCGATTTAAAATTTTACCGATTTGAACACGATACTACAACTGGCTCGGATGAAAAATATCAAGTCGATTTTGAGGCCTACCACAGTTGCAAAGCGGAAATATAACTGGGCAGGATGAAGACTTAAACCTTTATCCGAGATCAACATGTTTAGTAGGCGAGGTGAATTATATATTCATGCCTACGACGTGATTATAGTGATCTTTTCCATTTCACCGAGAGACCAACACGTTTAGTAGTGAGGCAATCAAAATAAACCATGAGTCATATGTTTGCACCACGACGTGATTGGAATGTTCTTTTTCAAAATTTAAGTCCAGCCCTCCGATCGTAACATTCAACTTTTTGAATACGGATGTGAAGTTATTTGTATTTAATTGTTTCTAACCGCTTGTTCTCTTGACAGGTGATTAAAATAAATAAACGGCAAATATTCCTGAGTTTATTTATTGTTATTTCTTTCTTTAATTCACTTTTATCTCGCTTTGTATTGTAATATTATTTATCGCACTTATGTAATTATTGAAATGCTTAGAATAGGCAAACTTAGGATTTATTCATAGGTTAGTTTAAGATTTGAAACCCTCGCTAGTTTATTTTATTTGTAGGCTCGCATAAACTTAGAAATCCTTCGCTAGTTTATTTATTTTAGGCTCAAATCACGCTTATTCAAGATTTTAAAACAACTCTTGTCATCTTTATTTTTCTTCAATTAATTGTACAAATAAGTTTATCTTTTTATTATTATTTTGCAACTTGTTGATTTTGAAAGATTCGCTTCTTTGGCATTATAAAGAATTTATTGTCACAAATGCATGTTTTCTAAAACTTTACATGTATCTTTCTTTTTATGTCATCTAAATACGTACTTGTATAAAATGCATCATTTACCAATTATTTGCAAAACATCTTTTATCTATTATATTTGTAAAACATGTATTTTTCTAGCAATAATTAACCTTTGAGTTTCTGGGATAACTAAGTTAGCAGGATCTTAAAGGATGCCTAACCCCTTCCCTTTAGGATAATAAAGAACCCTTACCTAGAATCTCGCTAGTTTCAGGACCTTAAAATTGGAGTTACATTGCAGCACTTAGTTTAAATATTTAGGTGTCCTAATTCACCGTAAAAAATAATTAGGTGGCGACTCCTCAATCCTTTACCCAGGAATCACCCCATACGTCCGAGCTCCGCTTTGACCCGAGTCGGGTCGAAAAATGGGCGCGTACATATGGGTATCACGGGGCCCTGTCCTGACCCTTTTTGATGTCGTGTACTCTTTAGAGGCTTGTAGACAGGTGTTCTGTGTGTAATAGTCATGTACGGCCTTGTCGATCTTGGTATATATATATAAGTTGGTTTTCTGATTAAGATTTTACATAGTCCTTTTTCAGCTTAGTCTGTATTTAATTATGATTAGGTGTTGACTGTACAATTGGTGGTACCCGACGGGTTGGTCGTGACAGAAAGTGATTCTCATACTGAGCAATTGTAGAATCTCTCTGTGTAATCTTCTGAAACTCATCACGCTTGCGCAATCGCAAGCTCAAAGGCACATACTTCTCCAAGAAGATCCTGTAGAACCTAACCCAAGTCAATAGAGGTGTCCTTACGGGTAAGCAATCAACATATGCCCTCCACCACTGCTTCGCGTCTCCTCGAAGTTGAAGATCTACAAATCTAACTCCGTGCGACTCAACAATACTAAAGGTATACAACCTCTCATGGCTGCTCACAATAAACTCATGCTCATCCTTCTCGGGCTGTCCAAAGAATTTAGGAGGCTTCATGTTTGAAAAGTGCTCCTAAATCTTTCGCTCATCGTAGGTCATGGTTGTCCCATTAATAGGATGATGACCAAACTCTGGAGCATGAACCTCATTGATATAGGGTGCTGACATTGTCACAAGATGAATATCTAAAGGACAAAAACTTGAGGGTTTGAGTCTGCCCCCTCCCCCACGGGTTTGAGAACCACCCGGAGTGGTAGGATGCACGTCTTTCTAAGCAAAACCATCAAAAACTCCTAATAACCTGACCAGCGTGTCCTGTAGAACCAGAGTAGCAATAAATCTAGGCTGATCCAAGGCTAACCCTATCTCCTCATCTAGCATATCATCATGAGGTCAATATATAGCTCCGGGGACTCTAATCTAGCACAAGCCTAACCGGCTCTCTATGCTCCGCCCTAAACTGTCGGTGCTACTCTGGCTGTACCTCGGCCCCAATCACATCCTCTACCGCGACCACACACTACTGGTGCCAGTGTCGGTGCCTCCTCTCTCGATGCGTCGACATGAGTTATCACCATCTGTGAGAGAATATAAGCAAATGTCAGATATTAATTTGATTCAACTTAGCACGAAAGGAATGAATAAAGTGAAATTTTCTAAATGTCCCATAGCCTCTCGAAGATAAGTACGGACGTCTCCACACATATCCGCAAGGCTTTACTAGACATTGCTCTTGTATTTAAGACCGTTTAACCTAGAGCTCTGATACCAACTTTGTCATGACCCCTTTTTAGGAATCGCGGTGGCACCTATATATCCTACTAGTAGGCGAACCACTCCTGAATCCCTCACATGATAACATAAATAAAAACAAAAGATAACAAGATACTATAACATATGTCTGATAATATAAATACAAAAATAGCCTGAACAACAAGCGAACCCCCAAAAGATCTAGGCTGTAAATATAAGAGCACTAAAATATGGTACAAGTCTAAAATAGGAAACGAAGTTCCAAAACTGAATACATAGTCTGAACATGTCTCTCAAATACGAATAAAAGACTATGATAGAGATGGAGCATCCAAAGGTATGCTGGAGATAGCATCCTCACCTTGAATACTGAAGATCAACTGCTCGAACTCAGCCATATGGTCTCGAGCTAGTAGTCGGATCTGTATCTGCATCAAAAAAAGATACAACAATTATAGCATGAGTACATAACGTACCCCCGTAGATATCATAGGCCGACAACGATGGAAGATACGTAATAATAGATAAATACCAATTTGACACCAAGTAATCCTATACTAATCATCCCAATAATCCAAATAAGGTCACATATTCCACATAATGATTCATAGAGTTCACATATTTACTTATTCAATTAAGAGTCCATAATCACTTACGTTATCCAATTCCAAAGAGTTCAACAATAACATAAAGTATCAAGTATCGAGTAGCAAGTATAATCTTTTCATGTCCAGAATTTAGTCAAGTTATCAACAATCACTTCAAATATAAGTCCATCCACAAGTAATCAATGAAATGTCATATATATATATGATATGAATGCAATGCATATGCCATGTACCTTTATCAATCCGGTATATAATACGTCAAGGTTTATTATGATTCGTACACTCATGGGGGATCCGTGAAGTCCATATACCCCTCCGGAATGTCCCATCGAAGCCCAGCTCTTGCCTGTAATAATATTATGTTACATGTGTGCAACTCCATTTCCCACGTATCAATATCATCTTGGTGTTGCCATAATATCATAAGTGTTCTTACCTTTTCGGCCTTTTGGGCCCACAACATATCCATATCACTCTCATATCAGTATCACATAACCATGAGTGTATGAATGCAAATGACAATATAAGGCAAGATATCATGATAAGATGAGATGCAACCAAGTATAGAGATGAATATCACATGCTTTCAAGAGGTCATTACACATATACAATCCAAGTACAAATCAGGATATCATATCAGAAACATGTGTAATGAGTAAACATATCAAGCAACTATGGCGACAAGCCCACTTATGGCGATAAGCCTAAATAATCAGCAGTCGAAACCAACACAAGGTTGATTCCCCAAACCATATCATCACAGTTCAACACTGGTACCCACTCAGACGTTCATCACAACCGTCTAAGTGTCACCTCAATACACGCTCAATACCCCTCAATATTTATAACTAATTATGCACTTCTATAGAAGTCTCGAAAAACTAAACGATAGCCTACCTCTGGGCCGAATAGGAGCGCTACACGATCAAACCTCGGTAATACCTTGCCATTCCTCTGCGTCTCGTAATAGTCGAAGTCTATCCATGTATATATATTATTCGTTAATATAAAGCTTACGTAATATATAAGGATATAAATCTTACAAACAAGAACTTAAAATGCCAACCCGGGCCAACATCACCAAGACTCAAACTTTAATACCCGAAAACCATGAATACATACTAAGTAGTTATATCCTTAAGTTAATTGAATCACTATACACATTTGAACCATTAATTGAACAATATACAAAAGCCCCAAATTGAAAACCTTAGAAATTTTCCCCAATTGAAAAAGGTTTCTATAATCAAATATAAGCTTTACAACATGATCATCTAACAATATCCATCACTAATTCATATTAAAATAAGTAAACTAATCCATTAAACCTTCACTAATCATTATTTTTAACCCTCTTATTCCCAAGTGGAATCATACTTCATTTTACCCAACTCATGAACATGCTAAACCACCATTAAATAATTTACAAACATAAACTCAAATCACAAAGGAAATAATCTCTTACCCCAAGGATAAAATTGCTCTTAGACTTCTGAATATGCTCAATGACGGCTTTGGTTTCAAGATATTCTAATTTGGGAAGGAAAAATTTGACCTAAGGAATTTATAGGACACTTGATACAATGTTTTCACCCTAGCGGAATTGACCTCGCTGGAGCAGATCCGCTGCCTCAAACAAAACCCTCGCTGAGGCGGTGTCACTTGACATCTCGCCTCAGCGCCACAGCAAACCCGACTTTGTAGAGGAAGACTCGCCCATGCGGACATACCCTCTGCCAAGGCGAAACTTCACACTTTCCCTATCCCCCGCTTCGGCAAGATAACCTCCCATTGAGGTCGACACGTCGGAGCAAGAACTAGTGCCACCGAGGCGGACACTAGATACCAGATCCTAGGAATCAGTCCAAACTCCCATCAATCACCTGAAACACTCTCGAGATGCCCAGACACAAACCAAATAGTTCGTCTAAGGTAAACAGTACTAAGAACTCGCTCGTACCCTCGAATTTCACATTTAACCGAGCTAAGACATACTTTTCTAAAGAATTGTTCGGAAAACTAAATATTCATACTTTACAAATAAAGCCACAAAATACACCTGATTACCTTGGGAAGTGAACCAATGACTCGACTAAGTCATAAATGACCCTCCGAAATAACCAGAATCAACGGAACCCAAAAATATAACCATCTATCTCAAAGTCAACTTTGAGTCAAACTAACTAACTCTAAGTTTCTAATTTTGGGTTTGTCATCCAAAACTCATATGAATGGACCTCGAGATTCGTACCACCTATCCCCGTGAATCACAAACCTCATATAGAGTCTACGGAAAGTGTCCAACAAGCAAATAAGGGTCTTAGCTTAAAACGACCAGATAGGTCGTTATAGGCTAAAATGGAGAGTTGCTACTGGTGAGGAAGTTTACGTGTGGAATGACCCATGAATTCCTAAGGCCACTGGGTTTAAACCTCATAGAACTATTTCTCCTTAAAATTAGAATTTAAAAGTGCTTGACCTAATTGATATACAATCCCAGACTCGGAAGATGAGCGAATTGAATAGACTCTTTTGTATGAATAATGTTAACGCTATTTCAACTATTCTCTGATCTACTATTGGTTCTAGGGATAAACTAATTTGGAAATTTATGAAATCAGGTACTTATGAGGTTAGATCGGGTTATCACCTTACAAAAAAATTAAGCAAGCAGAGTAATACAAGTGATAATATTTCTCAATCAAGTAGTCATGCTTTCCCTGAAGCCTTTTGGGATTACCTATGGGCAATGAAAATAAAAAATAAGCATAAATAATTTCTCAGAAAGTGTGTGCTTAATATCTTACTAGTAAATAATATTATTAGGAAAAGAATGAATCATGTGGGTAGTGTTTGTAGAAGATGTGGTTTAGAAAATGATACTTTGGAACACATACTTTTTCAGTGCCATGACTCTCAACTAATTTGGAAAATGAGTCCTACTGGAATGATCTTGACAAGATAACTGACTTCTCTATGTGGTGGAATGATAAGATTACTATGGCAAAAATTTATTCTAGTTTTGCAAGTATTCTGAATTTAACGATAATGATGATGTGGCATATATTGAAGTCTAGGAATATTTGATATTTTAATAATAAATTAAGTGATCCTCCAGACATTTTGGGAACAACATTATTTGAGTATAATGAATTTCTTAAAATAATGACTGTCGATTCCTCAAATGGAAATTTATAATAATTATGAAAATCAACGAATAGTGCCCGAAGATGGAATTTGTTTATTTATTGATGCAAGATTACAAGTTGAATCGAAGAAGTCGAGCATTTGTTCGGTTGCTATGGATAGCAAGGGTGTTTTGCTTCATGCCCAAGGATCCCCGATTCAGTTCGTTGGAAAGTCTGAGCCAAGTGGAGCATGCATGAAGTAGTCAGATGCTTCTTCTATTCTTTTCCCTGGCGCAGCTGGGCCATCCTAGCCCCGTAACTTCGGGAGAAGGGGTGCCTCCTCACAAAGGGGGTCGCAGTGACCAGGCCCCTGACGTTCCCCTAGCGGGGGAGCAA